>CM029475.1:7664685-8252185 GCA_017140325.1 Eucalyptus leucophloia subsp. euroa
AACGTTTTTGAATTTTTGGAATTTATATTAAAGATAGTGTATATTAGAGTGATTTATCAATTTTTTTCATAATTATCATCTAATTTTGGATTGTCGATTCTCATTTGACATGCCTCCAAGAAAACTTGAGGTAGCCTAGACAATTTAAGTAAAAATAAACAAATGTTGGTTTGTGCGAATGAAAGTCAGTTACTCAAAATTAATTAGTAAATTACAAAGAAAGTTTGTAATTCATTAATAATTTTATAGAATAGATAGTTGGTAAATATAAAATGTTAGTGCAAAGTAGATAGAAGTTGATAATAGATAAGAGAACTTTTTTTAAGAGATAAAAGAAGTTAATACTTTTAAACAAAACAAAGAAACATTGGCAACTAATTTAATAGGAGTTGGTAACAAGAAATTCTTTAATAACTTAGTCAGAGAAAAATTGGTAATCAATCTCATTGAGGTTGATAATTTCCAAAATAATTAGTCAATTTAAAATTTCAGCAAGTAAGACAAATAAAAGTGGTAACTTGATAAATTTTAAAAAGCACATAAATATCGGTAAAAAAAAACTCATACGAGAGTTGGCATCCCAAAACTAATTGGTAATTGGAATAAAGTGATATTGACTTAAATAATTGTTAATAAAATCATTTAATATTTGATAGAATTAACACTTTGACAAGAAATGTAAATAAACTAATGATCTTGAAAGTAATTTGACATCCCGTCACGTTCAAATTATGCTAATGCCAACAAACCATATTAGACGAAAAGAAAAATATGCAGCTCATTCCATTGCCAAGTACATATGGAAATATTTGGTTCCATCCGACACATTACTATTATCTGCTTATCGCTCAGCATCACTTCATTCTATATGATCCAGTACTGAACCTTTGCTTATAGCCATCTTGGGTTAGGCATGACTTTTGGAAGCCATTATTTGGCTGCGCTTGTTGCGGAAATAGACCACCATCTTGTCCCTTGGCAGCAAGTTTTCCTTGATCACAGGGTGCTTAACAAACCTGCCGGTCCATGCCACCGTGGCCGGGAACTTTGCCGGGTCAAGGATCTTCATTGAACCGACCTCGTCATAAACGGGCAGCGAGTGAGAGATCCAACCGATTGCAACGTCCAAGTACCCAATTCCCTCACCACCAAAGAAGGCCTTGCCTTCGATCACTCCCTCAATGTGTCCCAAAACTTAAGTGGCAAATTCTATGGCTCTTTCCTTTTCCTCTCCCTCAGAGATCAGAGCAATCCAAGCATTCTTTAAAAGCTGCAGGATCAAAACCAAAGAATTGTTTTAAATCGTCAAGGTACTTATGCAATCGGGCTCAAGTAAAAATTAAGAAGGTGCAAAGTTTTGATTTATGTCTGAACTATGAGCATAACTACATTTTGCATTGGGTGTATTCACACCTAATTTTGGAAAAATAAAATTGCATTTTGAACAAATAAAATGAAAAATAAAAAAAAAAAGGATGAAATTGATTTGATTAATTATGCATAGAAAATTGGAATTCTGATGGATATTCAGATTTTGATAAATGTAGAAACAATTAAAAATCAGGTGAACAAAGAGGAAGAATTTTTATAAAACGGAATAAATTTGAGCAAAATCAAACTGATTGCGAAATCACACTCTAATTTGCAGCTTTGATTTAATGCGACAGAAAATGGAAACTCGAAAAATACCATACAAAGTGGCCGTTCGGAATTAGTATAAAAGAGAGTTTCATTTTTTGTAACAGGAGGGGAATTCGAAAAATTTCAGGAGCGAGAGTTGAAAAAATCGTGAAAAGAATTCGTGCAAAAAAAAAGTGCAGAGAAAGGTGTGAGGGAGGGAGACCGAAGAAATTTGAGAGAAAAATTCAAGAGGGAATTCGAAGAAAAATCGGCGTAAGAAGAAGGTCTCGTCTGCCTTGGTCAAAGAGAAGGTCTTTTCCCTTTTCTTTCCCTGACAAGAAAAGGGAAAAGTCAGCTGCAGAACAGAGAAAGAGGAGAGAGAAGACCGGTGAGTGACGTGGGGTGAGAGAAAAGAAAAGAAAAAGAAAAACAGGTTGCTGTTTGTCTTCCTCGCGCAGACGCTCGCGCCCTGCCAGACTCCATCCGCCACGCCCCCAATCGTCCGGCCACCCTCAGCGACGCCCGCACCTGACCTCCGCCGCTGACCCGCAGCACCGCCACCGCGCTTCTGCCGACGCTTCATCGACGCCGCGAACGCCGCCGTTGCTGCTTCCCTCTGCCAGGCGCCCGACGTCTGCGCAGTCCCCCTGCTGCTGCGCCCAGCGCTCGACACCCACAACACCCGTCGCTGGCCTCCACCCGGCGCCTGTAGCCAGCGCCGCGCCCTGCCGTCGCTGCTCCAACGCCTCCTCCTCCGTGCGACGATTCCACAGCAGCTCTGCGCTCGCTGCTGCGGTGCTCCTGCTCCGCCACCGCCGCACCGTCAGCCTTGTTAAAGGATCAAGATCGTCATCTTACTCTGCTACATCAAGAGTCAGCCACAGGGGATCCTCAACTCTGATAGATGAAGATCACCAGAAGACTATCGTGAAGTAAATGAGCTGAAGACATGGATAACCAGTCTTATCAACGGTGGAGATTATGCAATGCCGAAGATGTGGATTGCCAAGTCTCAGGATTTGTCAAGACTACTACTCTGTTATAAATAGCTGTAAAAAAGTTTGTTAGTTTGAATCTGTTAGTTCGTCTAAAACGGTTATTAGTTTTCAGCTTCTATCTGTATATAACGATAGAATTGAGCTCAGGAAATGGTTGAGAAAAGAAGAGGAGAGAGAGTAAAGAACAGAGGATTCAATATTGATCTGCTGTATTTTGATTTCTCTTTGTTCAAAGAACTCGGATACAATGAAATGAGAATCGAATACGTCATGTTCAGATCCTTCTGCAACTCTCCCGAGTTTATCCTCGATCATCATCATCATTCTTCATCCTCATCTTCTGCATTCTTGGATTCACAAATTCTCATGGTATTAGAGCAGGTTCCTCGTGCATCTGAATGAAGAGATCCGTCCAATAATCAGTTCTTGCATCAAGTCAGAAGAGATGAACGAACAATGAAGCTCTCCAGATCAAGGTAATCACGTAAGAGCTCATAGCACTAATGTTGTCATCTTCTTCAAGCTAAAGAATCGTAGTAATGGCAATTAGAACTCCAAAGTACCCTTTTCCAATACATGTGAATATCTCAAACTTTGTCACAATTAAACTTGCTGAGGACAACTTCCTATTGTGGCAAGCTCAAATCCAAAGGTTTTTGAAAAGTCAGGATCTTTTTGGTTTTTTTAATGGAGATATTCCTTCACCTCCTCGAATCCTGCAAAGAGAAGATGAAGGTTGCAAAACTGATCTTATCAATCCAGTTACACTGATTGGACTAGAACAGATCAGTTGATTTCATCATGAATCTCGGGCTATTCTGCGAAAACATTCGAGCGATAATCGGATTGGAAACATCATCTGAAGTATGGCAAACCCTTCTGAAAAGGTTTACACAAAAGTCAATTGCTAGAGAGTTCGAACTTAGGGGAAAGCGCAATCATGCCAAAAGCATGAACAAACCCTTGCTGTTTATCTCAGGGAATATAAATCCATATGTGATCAGTTGAATGCAATAGGCAAACCTGTGGATGAAATAACCAAAATGTTTGGTGTATTGGAAGGTTTAGGTCTTGAGTATGAAAACTTTCGAACTACCATATATTGTTTAAAGCCTCAGCCTAAGTATGATGAGGTTATAGCACAATTAGAAAGGTTTGAATCAAGGCTCAAGACCTTCTCCAGGAATCAGTTCAACCCGAATTTGGCCTATTTTGGACAAAGACAGTTTCAAATACAATCTAAAGATATCACAAATGAAGATTACATCTCCCAAGCTTCTGGATTTATATCTCAAAGAGGAGGTTACAGAGGTGGTCGAAGCTATGGTCGTGGCAGAGCTGGAAACAATAGAGGTCGTGGTTTTGAAAGATATCAGAATTACAGAACAGATATCTCAAATCCAGGACAAGGAAATCAACACCCCAGACAGAGAAATGTTATCTCTACAACAAATAAAGGATTTAGACCCTGCACCAGTTACTCACAAAGGTACCAAAATATCAAGACTTATCCATTTGTAAACTCGAGTAAGAACTTACAGGATGAGAAAGAAACAAGTAGCATTCGGCTAGAATGTCAAATATGTAAAAGATTTGGACATGATGCTCTTCTTCTTTGGTATCGGTTTGACAATTCCTATCAAGCGAAGATATTTCAGCAGCATTAACAGCAATGCATATTGAAGACTCAACAGGAAGTGAGTGGTATCCTGACTCTGGAGCTACAGCTCACATCAGTGCCAATCCTGGTATGCTCCATACTCTTTCTAAATATCAAGGACATGATACTGTTATGATAGGCAATGGATCATGTTTACCTGTAACTCACATTGGCAACACTTGGCTGAAAACAAAGAGTAGTACATTACCTCTTAATGATGTCCTAATTGTCCCAGAGATAAAGAAGAATCTTCTTTCAGTATCTAAACTTGCAGATGACTACCCTTGTTCTTTTATCTTTGATAAAACTGGTGTTTATGTAAAGGACAACAATACCAAAACAATGGTGAAGCTCGGAAGGAAAATTAGAGGGCTTTATCAAGCTAATCCACAGACTACAGAGGCCTTCTTTACTCAGCGGCAAAAGACAGTCGATGAAGACACATGGCACCAGCGTTTGGCTCACACAAATGCACAAGTAGTTAACCATTTGCAGAAACAGAAGTTTATACAATTTGTTTCATCATCTAAGACTGTTTGCAGCAGCTATCAAATAGCTAAAAGTACAGCTCTATCGTTTCCTTTATCGGATTCTACATCAAGCTTTCCATTAGAAAGAATTCATTGTGACATTTGGGGACCCTCGCCAGTCTGTTCCTTCCAAAAGTTTAGATACTATGTGATTTTTGTTGACAGTTTTTCTCGATATTGCTGGCTATATCCTATGAAGTTCAAGTCTGAGTTTTATGACATATTTGTTCAATTCCAGAAGTTAGTTGAACGACAATATAATCATCAGATTAAAATCTTTCAGAGTGATGGAGGAGGAGAGTTCGTAAGCAACAGATTCCAAACTTTTCTAAGACACCACGAAATAAGACAGCTTATATCATGTCCTCACACACCAGAACAGAATGGGGTCTTAGAAAGGAAGCATCAACACATCGTTGAATTGGGATTAGCTATGCTATATCACTCAAAAGCTCCACTAAAATTTTGGGTGGATGCATTTGTGACAGCTAATTACATCATAAACATTCTTCCCACACCAAAGCTGAAGATGGACACACCCTATAATAAACTTCATAATAGACAACCAAGGTATGATCATTTAAGGGTGTTTGGTCGTGCATGCTATCCTTGTCTGAGACCATATGCAAGTCATAAACTTGATCCTCGATCTCTCCCCTGTATCTTCTTGGGTTATAGTAATCAGCACAAAGGATATCAATGTCTGGTCCCAACTAATAATCGTGTGTACATCAGTAGACATGTTGTCTTTGATGAGCATTCTTATCCTTTTATAAAGAAGCTGGTCAATGAGTATGGACAGTATACAAATCTATACAAACAATGGATTGAAGGAATACATTTCCTCGAACCTTCAAGAACCAAGTTAACAGACAATGGTCCTTTTCATCAGTCAGCCAAAAACCAGATCCATCCTGATCTACATGATTGCTATAATTATCACCTATGTCATAGACAACAATCTCAAACCATTTCCTCGAGAACTATGCAGAATGAGAGAACAACAGATGAACAATCTGTCATGGCTCCAATAGAGACTATGCCTACAGATCTATCTACCTCTCAGGGACAACATACTACCAGCTCTTCATCTTCACACAATGATCTACTAGCTGAAAGTAGTTCTGATGAAGGGCACTGCAATTCCAATTCCACTCTACCTTCTTCTCAAGGTACTCTTAATAATCATCATATGCAGACTCGACTAAAGTTTGGGATTAGAAAACCAAATCCAAAGTATGCTTATTTAGCTGAGTATCAAGTTCCTATGGAACCACGGTCTATCAAATCAGCCTTAGCTAATGAAGCTTGGTACAGTGCTATGAAAGAGGAAATGGATGCTCTTGATGAAAACCACACCTGGACATTGATTCCTAGAACTGACCAGATGAATGTGATAGGCTATAAGTGGGTATATAAGACCAAACTCACACCAGATGGAGGTCTTGACAGACTCAAAGCTCGTCTAGTCGCCAAAGGCTTTCACCAAGAAGCAGGACTTGACTTCACTGAGACTTTCAGTCCAGTTGTGAAACACACAACAATTTGAATAGTGCTATCTCTAGCCATGATAAAGCAATGGCCAATACACCAACTTGATGTTAAGAATGCTTTTCTTCATGGAGATTTGAACGAGACTGTATACATGGAACAGCCACCTGGCTTTATAAATCCTCAAAAGCCAAGTTATGTCTGTCTGCTTCAAAAATCCTTATATGGTCTTCGACAAGCACCAAGAGCTTGGTTCGATAAATTCAGCAAGTTTTTACTTGAAAGTGGCTTCTTCTGTAGCACAGCAGATCCATCATTGTTTGTTCTTCATACAAACTCACATACAGTCTTATTGCTACTATATGTTGATGATATCATCTTGACTGGCAGTTCACCACATCTCTTAACTACCCTTATTCAGAAACTTAGTCTTCACTTTTATATGAAGGACCTTGGATATCTTCACCATTTATTGAGCATTGAAGCCAAACGAACTTCACAGAATCTCTTTATGTGTCAAACAAAATATGCCACTGACTTGCTGAAATGAGCTCATATGGCCGATTGTAAACCAATCTCAACGCCCTTGCCACTTCGATCAATTTCCATGGCTGATACTGCAAATCAACTCACAGACCCTGTGGAGTACAGAAGCTTGGTTGGTGCTCTTCAATACTTAACCATTACTCGACCAGACCTGGCGTTTGCTACTAATCTTCTCTGTCAAAAGATGCAACAGCCTACCGTAGGAGATTTTCATCAATTAAAAAGAGTACTTCGATATGTCAAAGGTACTATACATCTTGGAATCTATCTTCATTCTCAAAGTTCAGTAAACCTCTATGGTTTCTCTGATGCTGATTGGGCTGGTTGTCCAACTACACGACGTTCCACAACGGGGTTTTGCACATTTCTTGGATCTAATCTACTTTCTTGGTCTGCCAAGAAACAACCTACTGTTTCCAGATCCTCAACAGAAGCAGAATATCGTGCACTTGCTTCGACAACTGCTAAACTCACCTGGATAACTTTTGTGTTACGAGATATTGGCATTTCTCTTCAGTCACCTACGGCCATATACTGTGACAACAGATCAGCAATTTCTCTTATAGCCAATCCAATATTACATGCTCGAACCAAGCACATTGAAGTTGATTTTCACTTCGTCCGTGAGAAAGTTTCTTCTGGATCTATTCGTGTTTAGTATATCTCTACTCATCTTCAATTAGCTGATATATTTACTAAGTCACTCTCACGATTATCTCATCTTACTCTCCGAACCAAATTGGGAATGGGATCATTTACCCTTCCCAATTTGAGGGGGGATGTTAAAGGATCAAGACCGTCATCTTACTCTTGCTACATCAAGAGTCGGCCAGGGATCCTCAACTCGATAGATGAAGATCACCCGAGAAGACTATTGTGAAGTAAATGAGTGAAGACATGGATAACCAGTCTTATCAACGGTGGAGATTATGCAATGCCGAAGATGTGGATTGCCAAGTCTAAGGATTTGTCAAGACTACTACTCTGTTATAAATAGCTGTAAAAAAGTTTGTTAGTTTGAGTCTGTTAGTTCGTTTTAGACGGTTATTAGTTTTCAGCTTCTATCTGTATATAACGATAGAGTTGAGCTCAGGAAATGGTAGAGAAAAGAAGAGGAGAGAGAGTAAAGAACAGAGGATTCAATATTGATCTACTGTATTTTGATTTCTCTTTGTTCAAAGAACTCGGATACAATGAAATGAGAATCAAATACTTCATGTTCAGATCCTTTCGCAACTCTCCCGAGTTTATCCTCGATCATCATCATCATTCTTCATCCTCATCTTCTGCATTCTTGGATTCACAAATTCTCAAGCCCACGCGTCCATACGACCCGGCGCCGTCGCCCGCCTCTCCGCCCGGCGCTCGCGCCGCCGCTGCGCATCATCCGCCGCTCGACCTCCCCATGACGCTAGCGCCGCGGCCTCGCAATGCCTGCAACCCCCGCCCAGCAACTCGGTGGTCCACCCCCATTCGGCCGACGCCACTGCACCAGCATTTCTGTCCGCTCATCGCTGCTGCTGCGCCTCTGAGTGCCCGACGCTAGTGCCCGACGCCTGCACCAGCAACCCGTGCAGTCTCCGCCGCACCTCAGCCCGTGCCAATCTGCTCACCGCTGCCAACGTCGCCGCCCAGCGACCCGCGGTCCAGCTCCGCCTCCGCCGCTGCTCCGAGCTCGAACCCCTCATCGTCGCCGTCCGCCAGCTCCCACTGGCGTCCGCCCTGTGCCACCGTGCGTCCGGCGCCCATCAACACTAAAGCAAACCCCTTTTTCTTTAGATAGTTTAGCTTTTTCTTTTCATTTATTTTATTTTATCTCATTTTAGTTTATCTATTTAAGTTGTAACATTTGATGTCAATAAATATTGTAGGCATTATCCTCAAGGATTTTGTCCAGAATTATTATAATTATTAATTTAATCGAGAGATATTGGATTATTTTTTTAATTATATTACTTTTGGGCTTTTTGGTAGAATTTTAATTGTTAAATCACTATAATTATTAATTTGATCCGTAAGACTTCGGATTAGATTTTTAATTATTTTTATCTCTTTGTTGTGATAATTAGGGTTAAGATAATCGTTAATTTGACTGTGAGATAACATGTTATTTTTTTGATTATTTTAATCATTTATTTTGTTGATAGCTTAGATTTAATATTTATTTAATAATTACTTATATTTAAAAAATAAAAAATAGAAAAATCAAAGTGCATGAGCATATAGGTTTAGTAAATCGAGACATGTAGGTTTATTAAATTAGAATTTTCTTAGGATTACATTTTTAGGATTTCTTTTTTTAGAAATAAGTTAGGGTTGGACCTAAATTAATTTTTTAGATAATGTTCGCACATTTTAATTATTTCATTTTTCGAAAATAGTTTTATAAGATAGGACGGGGTTTAAGTCAAATTAATCCTTAAAATAAATTATAAAATTATCCCATTTTAGATAGTTTAATTAGGGTTTTTATTAATTATGAATTTCAAATAAAAAAAACAAAAATACAAAAATCTAGGTGCATGTTAACTAGTTTGCATAATAGGATCATTCAATCGAGAATTTGTTCATTAGTGAAGTTAGGTCATGAGGTGCATAATAACTAGTTTGCATAATATGCCCATTTAATTAGAATTTGCATATTAATAAGATTTGAATATGTAGTTAAAAATGCATTTAAAAAAAAAAAAGAAATCTGAGAAAACCCAAAAAAATAATTTATTGCTTTGTGTGATGCAATTTATTTATTTATTTATTTGAATGTTTAATAGTAGATGAGCATCCGTGTGGTCATCATATTTGCATGATAGCAATTTAGGTTAAAATAAATTAGCCACCAACAAAAAAAATTTTAAAAATTAAAAAGAAATGGTACCAAAAGGGCATTAGAGAAATTTAGTGTAACCAAGTCCCCGTACCTTTAATTTCTGGCTCCAAATAAATTTCCCTTTATTTTACTTAGGTGTCTAATCGACCTACTATAAACCGATTAGTGGCGACTGCTAGATAATAACCTCTTGCATATTTAAAAATTTAGACTTAAGTCGCGAATTGGTATGGGCTTTGGAAAGCCCGAATTAAGTTTAAAAACTTAGTAATTCATTAATCTAGTTTTAGGTGGTGCACTCAAAAATTAGGTTGCGACAGGGTGCTTTTGAGAACCATAGTTGAAGTGCCAGACCAGGCCCTCAAGATTTTCCCTAAAATACTCTAGTGAGAACGTTTGGAAATGGGAACTAATTTGCCTTAGAAATAGAAGATCCTTTTGGCCTCTTCTTCTATTGTTTAGCATACTGAATCCAAATGCAATTTCAAATTAGGCTCCCAGAGAAGGCAATGTCCTCCATTTGCAATCTCACTCTTGAACAATGGGGGCTTCAAGTGTCAATTTGAGCAAGGAAGCAGAATCTAAGACACTGTTAAATCATCCACAAGAACAGAGTAACTGATAAGCTGCACTATTACGATCCACACACAACCGTTGAATCTTAAATACAATTCCAAAGGTCAAATCATCAGGAAAACAAGGACAATCAAAGCTATTCTCTACACCGAGAAAGGAACAGGTGCGATATCCGACACTAGGCTTCATTCCATTTTGGACAGGGGAAAGAGAAATGCTCCATTATCAATTAGGTCTACCAACATTCCCCGGCCAAACTACACAATCTTCCCGCAATCTATCAAGAAAAAGAAGACTTGAAAGGAGAAAAAGAAATTTTACTTGGCCTTCTACAACTGAAGCCTAGAATCGAGCCATGGCTCTGTCATAAGGATCTTGAGGGAGCAGAGGGCTCGCTTCCACGTCTCATCGATGTACTCGAGGATGAGGAACGACTCTGTCGCGACCTCCCCGACGCGGGTTCGGACCGCCTAAGGGTTCGGCTAATGGATTGTTAAGCCTAGACTTAACTCGGGCTCTCCCAAGCCCATACCAATTCGCGACTTAGGCTCAAGTTCTTAATATGCAAATGATTTTTATCATGGAGTCGCCACTAATCTATTTTTGGTGGGTCGATTAGAAACTCAAGTAAAGTAACGGGAGCATTACTTCACTCCTACGAACCGAGATTGTGAGTTCGGGGGACTTGGTTACGCTAAATTTCTCTAACGCCCTTTCGGTACCTTTCTCTTTTTAAAAAAACATGTTTTGCAGGCAGCTTGGATTGATTTTAATTTACTTTCCTAACATGTGAGGTGATTATGCGGGTACGCAATCCACCAATTTAACACCCAAGAAAGTGATGAATAAATTGCAGGACTTACCTCATAGCAACGAAATCGTATGCATTGTTAGATCAGAATTCACATTAACAGACCTAGATATGATTTCTAATTAACAGGCAATTTTCTTTTTTTTTTTTTTGGTTTTCACTTATTTAATAAGAATCATGCAATATGCAATGCGTACTACTAATCTAACATAGAATGGCATGACAATGTGTTTTAAACTACATGACCTGAGTAAAATATTTTTTGTGTTTTCTTAATGAACATGCAATAATCAAATATGCAAATCAAAATGATCTAATTATAATGACAGGCAATTTTTAATTAAATGAAGCTAATTCTACATGACGTGTACATGATATTTCTATTCCTAAAAATGCAATCTATCCTAAAAATTGAAACTAAACTTAAAATGAGACATGCAATTCTATTCTAATATGCATGATTTTTTTTTTATATACAAAATTCGAAATTTTAAAAATTTGCGCACAATTAAACATGGAACCTAAAAATCTAGCATCCTAAATTAATTAATTTTTTTTTTGGATTTTTTTGTTACAAAAATTTGAAGTAAAAGTCTAATTCTAGATTGACACGTGCAATTCTAAAAACTAATATCCTAAATGCATTTTTTGGATTTTTTTTTGGTTATTTTTAAAGCGAAATAACTAAATATGCTAACCTTAGCCCTAATCTAATTCGCATTTTTTTTGAACTTTTTTATGCAAAAACAAAAGTTAATTCAAATAACCCGATATCCAATCCAATCAGGATAAGATTAATACCCAAAATTGACAAACCATATCTCGCGCATGAGATCAGGTTGGTCAATTTTAAATTAAATCGCGAATCGAATCTCGGACATGAGATTGGATTGTCGATTTTTATACGAGATCGTGAGTCGAATTTCGGGCGCGAAAATCGAACTCATAATCCCTAAATTGAGGGGTTATTTTACATTGGAATTTCAAGCATGCGTTAATTAATAATCACACTAAAAAAAATATAAAAACAAACTATAAACTATATAAAAAATAAAGATAAAACAATAATAATAAAAAAGCTACCTAATGTTCCCCTTTTGTTTTTTCTTTTTTTTTTTTCTTTTCGAGCACAGCTTGCTCGTGGGTCTCTAGGCGGAAGCCGGCCGTCGGTCCGGTGAGGGGGTTCGGCAAGGGTGGCGGGCGGCGGAGCACGGGCGCTGGGCGTTGCGGACGCGGGGCTGGCGAGCGGCCAAGGCGAGGCGGTAGCAGCTGCAGGGGCACCTGGTCGTCGCGGGTCAGCGCGGGCTGAGCAGGGGTGGCGTTGAGGCGGAGGAGAGCGGGGCGCTGGGACTCCGGTGCTGCAGATCGGCGACGGGGCGGTGCGAGCTTCAGGCACCGTCGTCGGAGTTCGGGGGCGTACGGCTTCGCTGGTGCAGGCGCGGCGGCTGAGTGGCGCTCGGACGGAGGTACAGGCGGAGGCGAGCAACGTCTGCAGAAGCGGAGGCGCAAACAGAGGCGCTGTGACCGGCGGGCGAGTTGCTGCGGGTGCTCGAACAGAGGGCGGAGGCGCAGTGGCTGCGGAGGTGGTGCGGGCAGTGGTGCTCGGAGACCGGCTGAGGGTGCTGTGGACGGCGGAGCGACTGGATCTCGGGCGGAGGGAGCGGTGGCCGGCTCGGAACTGGCGCGGTGGTGTGGGCTGCAGTGGCGAGAGAGTTCGGCGAGCTGCTGTGGCACCGGTGCTCGGGCGAGGCGCAGCTGCGCGGATGCGGGGGGAGTAGCACAAACCGGTGGAAATTTTGCAGCGAAGAACTCCTGGAGAAGATGAACAGTAGGGGTCTTGTCTTTGCTTTTTTTTTTCCTTTTTTAATCTCCTCTCTCTCACATCTCACTCTCTGCAGTCTCTCTCTCTCTGCTTTTTCCCTTTCTTTTTTTAATCTCCTCCCCCTGACTTCATATTTTCTTTTGCAGGTTCTCTCCACACTAGCTCTCTTTTTTAAATGGCTCTCACAATCCTTTCAAGGAAATTTTTCCGTTCTCCCCCCTCCCTTGACGCGGCTTCTTGTGGTCTTATTTATAGGCCGTCCATTGCCAACTTTATCGTGACAAGATGCAGCCGCAACTTTTCCTGAATTTAAGCTGAACTTTGCCATTTTTTATCTTCTTTTCCAGACCTTTCTTTCGGCCACGACTCCGCTCTTCAGCAAGGAAATCTTCTTGTAGGCGCCTGTAGGATTTTTTACATCCCCCATTTCGTGCGTGTATGTACATGCATTAATGAGGAGGTTTCTTCTACGGTGAATTTTCATTACGCCATCAAAGCTAACATATTATATAATATTATAGGCATATTATAATAACACAATATGGGCATATGATATAATATGTTATGAGCTGCTTTTGCTTCTTTAAAGATTTCTCCCGAATCCGCACGTCCACCGAATTTGTGTATGCATGTGCATGCATTAATGAGGAATAGACAATGGACGTGCGAGAGCTTCTTTCCTCATTTTTTTTTCTTATGCGTGTTTCGACCAGCGAAAGAGGGATCATCCTTTTATGCATGCAATCGACCGCAAGCCCCTGCTTCTTATCGCGCTTTTAGTACCGATGCCAATGCAACTACATGAAATGTAATTTTACTATTTTTTCTTAGGGGTTAAAGATTAATCCCTAAATTTTTATGCAATTAATTACTAAATGATTAGTCAAAATTTAGGTGTCAACAGACTCGCCGACCACTCTGCCTCCATGGACGAGGATAGGGACTTTATGGTGAGCAGGGTTGAGCCGCAGAAGCAGAGCACTCTTGTTGAGCATGTCTTCCTCGATGTAGTCATAGGCTATGCCCTTGAGCTTCAATGCCCACTCCACCCTCCACATGAAGGGGCTGACCCAGAGCCCCAAGAGCTTTACTTCCTTTGGGTTCGCCATTTGAGCATGAGCTGCCTTGTCGTTGGTGGCGATGGGACTTTGCAAGAACCTTTGGAGAGAGAGAGAGAGAGAGAGAGAGATCAAATGCTTTTCTTTTCTTTCTTTTTTAGAAGTTCAGTTTTTATTTAAAGAAAAGCGATACCCCATTGAAAAACATTACTCACATGTAAACTTAATCAAAATTGAACATCGACAGTATTCACATTTAAAACTCACTTATTGGAGATAAGATTAGAGCAAAACATAACCTTTCTTTCTAATCAAGTCATGTGTTAGGAAGGACAATGAATTGAGGGACCTAATTGGGAATTAGTGGCCATTAGATCACATACTAAATCGATCTTAACCATTCATATACATTCCAAAACAAATGTAACGAGAGTCAAATTCAATTTTTTGTGTCATATCTCACATTTATTTTCCATGAAAGCATGTGCCTTACTCTCTAGGGCACCCCTTCTCTAGATTGTAAAAATATCTACAATGCCAAGATATAAATAAATGTGATACTTTCTTTTATAAAAAATTAATAATATCATATATTGTATTAATTTACTTACAAGAAAAATGTGTTACCTTTAACTTTAAAATCATTCAGGAAATAGTGTTCATCCTTTAGCCAATATCCCTAAATATTTTCTGATTTTTTTTTATTTTTTAATATTTTCTGAAAGTTGTTGAACTTTGGGAAAGGTTTTTGAATTTATATTATTTTTTCGATTTTTTTAAAAAAATTATTTATTTATTTCTTTTGTCCTTTCCTGTTTTGTCCTATTCACTGCACTCCCCTTTCAGCGACTCCTCTTCCCAAAGCCACTTTCTCTCTTTTTCTCTTTTTTTTAATTATTTCTTTTCTTTTCTTTTCCTTTTATTTTTCTTTTGCTTGTTGGTCTTCTTCTTCTTCGTGCGTTCTCTGCACGCCCGACGCTCCTTCTTCCCGAAGACCCCTTCACCGCACCAACACCTTCGACCGAGATTTGCGCCGCCGGCCCCTCCGTCTCTCCCAAGCGCCTCCTTCGCACCGCCGTCCGCCCTCACTCCCTGCGAGAGTCGTGATCCGCCACCGTCCGTCACCGGAACGGAGGACGCAAAACACACCACGTACGCGCAAGCGACCGTGACGAAGGAAAGGAGCGAGGAACAGCGACAGTAACGTATAAAAACCAACAGAACATGAACGAAGGGATCTACGATTTCAGGGAGATGAACGTGACTTGCATGGGTATCACAGAGACATTTCATCGAACAACGCGGACCGGGCCGTAGGCAAACGATAACTCGACGGGACCTCAAAACGCGACTGAGATAAACATAGACAAACAAGTAGGGTCCAGAGGCAAGGCAACGACGCGCAGCACCGCCGGGGTCGGGACTCGAGCGGACGGAAGAACTGCGAGCCCCCGATCCGGCGAGCTCAAGAACAGGGTAACATGGAGCGCGCGCTGGTGATGGGCCCTACTCTGCTCGACGATGGCGGCGGCCAGCAGGGCGGACCCGAGACGGATAGAGCCGTGGCCGGCCGGCCGCCCTGGCGTCGTCGAGACGAGATCCTCGGGTCAAAGGGGTGCTGAACTCTGGAAACAAAAAGAAAGAAAAAAGAAAAAGACTTACTGGAAATATGGACGTCGGGAAGCCGGGAAGCCGGGTCTCGAGCGCGGCCAAGCAGCTTCTCTCTTGCTTTCCACTCTCGATTTCTCTATGCCTTCCCCCAATCTCCCCCTCGGTTCCTGCTAATGCTGCCCCTTCCTTTCTGCCCTTTCCTCTCCTCTTTCTGCAGGTCGCGCGCGAAGGACGCCAGGGGGAGGAAAACAGCTGGGCCGGGCCCCCGAGCGAGAGAGAGAGAGAGAGAGAGAAAAGAGCGGCGGGTTGGGCCTGGGCCGAGGCCGGATTTGGCCCAACCCGGCCCCTTAGTGCTTTTTTTTTTTTTTTTTTTTAAATAGGTGTCAACAGTCCCAAACTTTCATTTTTATATAGCAATCCCTCTATTATATTTTATCGTAAACATGTGGGGAAAAGTGTATTTTCCTATTCATTCTTTTTTAGGAAATCTCACTTATATTTAAGAACTCACATTTTCTTCTCCTTCTCCACAAAATTAAATGGAGCTATTAACACCTATGAAGCATAGACACGTTGCAAGAGCTTCCATGTTGTGTACATGTGTCAACGTGTTCGACACACTCGGATACACTCAGACACTCGGTTAACACATGTCGAATTTTTCAACATGTGTTAACTCTTCCCGACACGTTTTGACACACATGTTCAAGGTATGGTGAGTTTTTGGGGCGGGTCTGTAAGTGCGAAGGGAGAGATAACCGTTGAAGAAAACGATGAAGGGTGGAGGCAAGGATGAGGGAGCGAGGTGAGGCTGCAATTGACGGCGAGGCCACGACTACAAGGGAAGAGGAAGAGAAGAGATCGAGGCGACCTAGAGGGCTGTGACTAGGACCTTGCGATGGAGGGCTAGAGGCGAGGCGAGTCAGGCGACCGAGAGAGAGAGAGGAAAGATAGAGAGGAAGAGGGTCGTGCGAGGAAGAGGAGGAGGAAGCAACAGCTAAGTTTTTGAGCTTCTTCCTCTTTTAATTTTAATAAGAAGAGTAGAAAATAAATAAAAAATGGATTTCTGATGGGACTTAGCATATAATTTTCAAGAAAGGAAATGATAGCTTGATAGGGGTGAGGGGAAAGAAATTTATTTTTGGGAAAGAAATTTATTTTTTTTGGAGAAGAAGGGGGCCTGGGCCTAATGGGGGAAATAAAGTTTTTTGGGGGAGGGGGGAAAAGGGAAACGAGGGAAATAATTTTTTTTTTTTTTTGGGGGGGGGGGGGGGGGGGGGGAAGAAACGGGGAAAACTCATGACATTTTTACTATTTTGAAAAATTCCTTTGCGGCGGCCCTTTTTTGTTCTTCTTTGAACTTGCGATTCAATATCTAGCACAATAAAAATATAAAGTGTGAAAAGCAAGAGAGAAAGAAATAAAGAAGAGAATAAAAGAGGAAAAATGAATAAAAGAAAAACGTGGGCATCTTCTAGGAAACAAGGGAGTGATTTTTAAATTTTGATTTTTTTCTTTATTTTTTATCAGAAAATAAATAAGTGAGGCTAAAAAGTGATTTCGGAAAATAAAAACACTGAATTTTAAATAATGATAAATTTTGATCATTGTAGAAGGTCATAAATTTATTTAAATAAGTTAATTCTAATTTCTTATTAGTTATTAGTTTTATCAATAATTTTTGTTAAAGTTAGAAACATGTCCTTAAACATGGATACGCATTAACTATGAATATATCCTTTGAATTTCCTATGAATAAATTTATTAATATTATTAGCATAAATTCATTATAGGCTCTTTATTATTATTTCTTTATTTGTGAATTTAAATTAAATTAATTAAAAATAAATATATTAATTTAATATACATCGTGTCTCAACGTATCAGAATTATCTATTTTTGAAAAATGACGTGTCACATTATGTCGTGTTGTGTCGCATGTTGCATGTTGATGCTACTTAGATTAACACCTTTGAAATTTTTATGAGAGGTGAAATTGTAGATTCAACAACAATTGTACTTGTTACCATCCATTGTGACCCCTTTCATATTATATGGGCTATAAATGCTTTTGAAATTTTTGTTTGTTATTCTAACATGGATTGTGATTCCAATTAGGGGTGAGTAAGACGGACTAATCAAACTAGGAACAGCCCAAACCGAACCGAACCGGCTGATTTGGTCTAGTTCGTAGGGGTGCCAATTTGATTCGTAGTTTCTAAAAGTAGAATCGGTGTTTATGTGGTCTTGTTTCGGATTCCAAAACAGAATTGGACTGATTGGAGAGATTATATATATTTCATTTTTTTATTTCTTCAAACAATAAGAGATGGAGGTTTCCATCTTGTAGGCTTAAAAATAAAAAAGAAAAACGGGACGAAAATTAGTGTTTTTGTCTTGTGCTAGATGGAGGCTTCATCCCTATAGGCTCTCTGATTGTGTACGTTGATAATTGAGCGATGCCGTTTTATTCTTTAGCTGAGAACATGGCTACATAGCTCCTTCCATACTCATTAATGATGAGACATAAATTAGAATTTATCTGCAGGGTCTTTGTATTGTTTCACTTGGTTAGGTATAAAGAGGTGTTTTTGGCCAAACCCTTTTGCTTGCTGTGGAAGCATTGCTGGAGTTAATGATTTTCGATAGGATCAACTAAATCTCTAATTAATATCCTGTTCAATTCAAGCCGGTTCTCTCATCGATCTTTTCTTCTTTCAATTGCTGAGATTACAAGGATCTTGATGATTTTGCTCAATTTAATAAGATCAACTCTTTCCACAAATTGGTTCGGGTTTCATGTCATCCGCTTGCAAAAAAACCAAGTTTGGTAGATATTGGACATAATGGAGTTTTAGAATACCAAACACCTTTATGTGACTGATTCCACTGGACTGGATCGGACAATTGGTCCCAAGACCAGCAGGTCTAGTCCTTGGTTCCCAAAAATGAGAACTGGTCCTCTTGATCTAGTTCTTAGTTCTTGAGTGAGATTTGTTTGAATCGGAAACTGATCACCCTTAATTTCAATGTACTACAAAATTAAACTTGTGCAATTCCAAGTGAATTGAAATTGCAACAAAGTACATAAAATTCCATTATTTTGTATCGATTTGCCAAAAAGAAAAAGGAATAACTCTCTCATTCTAAATTATTCGGACAATGTCCTCAAGGGGCATAAACGGGTTTAAACATAGACATTTATTATCCATTTTTGAACTGAAAGTTTGAAAATGTCATCATCACTAGGAAGGGGAGATCATACAGCCCGATTTTATGTCTATCTCAAGGTTTATATTTCGCCTTCCGGGTTGAACCGATTGCCTACACTCGCCTTAGCGCAATTTAAAATGAAAAAGGAATAGATAGGAAGGGAGATCATACAGCCCCATTTTATGTTTCATAATCTATAAGAAAACAATTGGTTGACCAAGAGAAAATATGCAGTGGAGATACTGAATGGGCCTATCCGCAACGGCCCATTTGTGAGATGACCTAGCCCGAGCCTCGCAGCTAAGGTAAGAGAAAATACGCAGCTCAATGGGTTATAAGAAGAAAAGAAACTAAGCAGCCACAATGTAATTCATATTTCCTGCCCCTAATTTTTTTACTAAGATGCTCATCTTAAGCGCTTATGATTGTGAGATAAGCAGCATAGCAAAAAGTTTTTCCATAGTTGATGTTGTAGTCTCAATTGGATCCTTCCATCGTCTTCACAAAAAAATTATGTGGTATCTTAAGTCGTCTCTTGAAAGAGTTATTTGATATATCAAATAGCGTCTTTAGTACATTATTGGGGGCAGCCTTTCGAGTTTATTAAGCTATGTGTCCCCTGTTGCAAACTTTCATAAGGCAATTCAAATCCCTTGTTTTGAGTCAATGCAAAGTGCCAATTCTTGTACCATAAGTCATTTTCAAATAATCATAAATATATTACAATTGTGTTAATTTAATTTTAAACATTTTTTGGCCAATTAAATCCTAAACATTTTGTAATTACGCTAATTTAGTAATCTAGTCAAATTTGGCAGGCTGACATAGACATAAATAATTTTTAATAATATTTTTGAATTTTTTATTAATTTTTATTTTCTTTCTCTTTATTTTTCCCCCTCTTCCTTCTTCCTCTAGCTAGTCGTTGGATGGGGACGATCAGTAGAGGTGAGGCCTTGATCTGATGTCCTAGTTGGCCTTTGAGGAGGCTTGCCTTATTGTCTCTAAGTGAGGGTGAGCTCCCCTAGCCACTAGCTAGGCAAGTCATCGCTAGATCTAGTGAAGCCCAGATTGGCAAGAGACCCTCGCTAGGGGCGGGCAAGGTTGACTCTAGGCCACAGGCATGGGCTTGCCTTGCTAGTGGTTGGGTGAGCACGCCCTTGCCTAATGATGACGAGGCTACGGATTAAGCCCTGCCTTTGGCTAGTTGCCTTAGTTCGGCAACTAGCTAGAAGAGGAAGGAAGAGGGAAAAAAAAAAAAAATAAAATAAAGAAAATTGTAAAAGTTCAAAAAATAAAAATATTAGAAAAATTATCCACGTTAGTGTTGACCATGTCACATTAGCACTGGCTATACCATGTCAATGTCAACCGGCCAAACTTGACCAAATGAATAAAATTAGCATAATTACAAAAATGTTTATGACTCAAGTGGCTAGAAAAAAGAGTTTAGGATTGAACTAACACAATTGTAATAGGTTTAAGAATTTTTTGGTAATTCTTCCTTGCCAAATAAGATCATATTATATTTGAGATAAGTGCGAATAGAGGATTTAATACTTTGACAATTGGTCAATTGAGAATTTAAGATTTTATTATAAGCCACAATTAGGTCTCGATCTAGCTATCAATGGAATTCAAACAGCACAAAATAACATGAGGAAAATGACCAAATGCTCCAAGTGAAAGCTACGTCAAATGTTTAGGGCCTAAGGGTGCACATGCTAACATTTCTCTTCTTTTATTTTTCTGTTCTTTTTCCCCCATAATAGAAAAAAATAGAAATCCAATTAATAATATTAATTAAATTTTCTATTTCCTGGAATATTAAAAGTGACTGAAGAATAGATTTGAAACAAAAATAAGAAATAAAAAAAATAGCTTTTTGATTCTAGGAACAATTTTTTGAAATAAGTCTTTTTTTTTCTTTCTCTTCCTTGCCACTTGTGCCCCTTAGCCACTGTTGTCAATTGCCCACTGTTGCCCACCGCTATTGGTTGGTGGTGGCAAGGAAGAAGAAGGAAAAAAGAAAAAAAAATCTTAAAAAATTAAAAGAAATTTTAGATACCAAAAAAAATTGTGGACCATACCAAACACATTCTTGTTCTTTTTCTATCTCAAGAATATAATTTTTTTGTAATTTCCATACTAGTTTTTTATTTAGAAATTGTTTTAGGGAATAGAAATAGAAAAAATATTATTTATGAAAAATTGATCTTCAAAACAAAAATGTTACCAAACAGGTCATAAATCTCCTAGTAGTGAGCTCTAGATTTGATTGGTGCCTTTTCAAACCATAAGTCCTCATTTGATCAAAATAAAATCTAAAAGTTTTTTTTTTTTTTTTTTTTTTGAGCAAACTAAAGTTCTCAGTTGACCAATTATCAAAATGTTGAGTCATGTTTCTGCACTTATCCCGAAGAAAAATCCAAAAAAGGGTGAGGCTCTTGGCAAATACCAAAACTCGATAACATGGTAACAGTTCTATGCTAATCACTGGTGGAATTTCAAGGTCGAAAAATCACATTTGGCTTCCTTATCCCATCAAAATAGAGATGATGTCTTTTCATTTAGCAGGTATATTCACAATTCTAGTGAAAATGGAGGCCAATTTACCCTCCGATGAGCTTGTGCATAAGAAATTAGCCAAAGGCTTGTCAAACGTTAATTCCATGCATTTTTTTTCAATCATCAGATCATTGTGTAGTAAGCCATGTGAGGTAAAACTTGTCGATGCCAGCCATCAGATTTGAGCACAGCAAAATTGCTGTGGTTTAGCTCGTGACAGTCGAATAGCGTAGACTTAGTTGGAATTTAATGACATGTATAATATGGATTGGACTAAGAACAAACACTATCCAAGAATTGGGGGAAAGTTGCAAATATGAGTTATCCAATGAATAACGGAAAGTTATTCAAATATGATGTCTATAAAGCGACAACCAAGTTTGAAATTTAGGGCAAAAGGAAGAAAGAAAGACTCAAAATTTGAAAAATAGACATTGATCTCAACTTGGATAGTCTGTACATTTCTTAGATGATGCAAGTGTTACAAGAAGTCTTGAGGTATTTGCAACGGGATTACAAGTTTGAAAAACCCACGAAAAAATCTTAATGGAAATAATCATTTAGGGACGAAAATGCATCATGATGAACGGATTTTTCCTTTGTTGGGTTGGGCCATATGACACCGATGGTGCAATGATGAATACGAACCATTTGACTTAACGGAAAGGTAAAAAAATTTATAAAATTATATGTGGTATTGGTGGGCATTTTCGTCCCTAAATGATGATTTCCATTTAGATTTTGCGTGCGTTATTCAAACTTGTGATGTTATTGCGAATACCTCGAGACCAAGACTTGGTATCATCCCATAAGTACAGATCATCTAACTTCAAATCAATGTCTCTTTTTTCAACATTTTTTTGTCTTTTTTCTTTTTTGCTTTCGCCCAGTTTCAAACCTAGGCGAATAACTTTTTGTTATTCGATCATGACTTGTATTCAACCTTCCTCCAATTCTCGGGTAGCATTTGTTCTTAATCCGATCCACATTTATCACGGTTCTTCCGGCCAAGTTTATACTTTCATGTGCTAAACTACAACAATATTATCGGGCTCGAAACCGACATGGGGCGTTGATAGGTTTTAGATCACAGGCTTACAATACACGTGATCCAATGGTTGAAAAAAAAAATACTTGGATTCCACGGGCTTCGGCAAATTTCTCGTGCCCAAGCTCAAGCGGGAAATTTTTAACTTTTTCTTTTTGGCAATGATCAGCTCCACCACAGTTTATATTATTATTGCCGGAATTTAAGAGCGGGTCTTCTTACTGAGCCTTCATGAATTTTAATTTGATGGTCAAATTATCTACGAAAGAATGAACAAAGACTAATTTCATTATAATCACCACCCTTATCACATGAAAAGAGGGAGGTGAGGGGTTTGAATCTCCATATTTTTAGGGTGATTGGGATGTGGATGATTTAGTTTCAGGTGTAAATTTCGACTCTCATGTCCTCTAAAGAGGCATGTCAAAAGTCTAAGAGTGAGAGAGTAAAGTGAGTCTGACAAAAAAAAAAAAAACTACAATGAAGATTGTAATTAAGAAACAAAGTCATGATAGAGACGTTTGCAGATGGAGTAAGCTTGAGTGCAAATTTGTAATAAGGTCTTAAGAGATTGGTTATTTGATTCAATTAGAAAAATTTTAGATTTTTTTCATACTAACAAGAACTTCAGATTTGATATTCTATGCGAAAATTCTATATCTAGATTTACTATATATTCATTTTATGAAAAATGAGTGATTTAGAAAGCATTTTCTGAAAAGTGATTGCTTATATCATTTAGAAAAATTAGTAAATGAATAATAATTTTCGATAACAATTTATGCCTAACTGTTTTCATGGGCGAAGAAAATTTTTTCATTCAATTATTATTTTTAATGGCTATAAGAAATCATTTTTTAGAAAATATTTTCAAACTACTAATTTTCCACCAAACAAATACCCTAATCTATGAATGTATTTGCATTGGGGTTTTGTGGTATGATTTTAGGTCAATGCCACTTATGCATTTGAAAGGGCCATCTCAAGTGGCCGGAGAAATTTTCTCAAACTAATTTTCTTATTTATAACTTATAAACATAAATATCACTCACATTTATTTTTAGTAAAATTTACATATACATGGTATCCATGTTTATAACTCTCGTATCAAAGGTTTGATAGAGGATTCCTTCAATCTAGAATGGATAAAAATATGTCCTGTTTGAAATAACACAAAAGTTAATAATTGCGATATCATAGAGACCATGTCATAGTCCATTTCCTGCAACTAAATCTTACAATTCATAAAATGCAAACATGGACATTATCCAGTCACAAATTTAATTAAAAACAAGGCTATATTTCCCATCATCCTAGTTGGTGGAACAATGCCTCTCAATGGTAAGTTCTAGGCTGCTATGTTCCCATCGAACTTGTGTAAATATTTTCGTTTATATACAGGCCAAACTAAACGAATTTCACATGTTTTCAAAATGTATTTCCAAAAGCAAATACTTATTTCTAATCCATGAATATACAAGCTCGATCATCTTGATCATCTAGGATTTTCTGCTCATAGATAAAACTTTACATACGTGTACACAAACGAAAAGATAGAGAAACTACAAAAGCATGGATCCAGCCAGCTAGTTTCAGGAGAAAGTGTCACAGTTGAATAACAATCCAAAGAATTTTGCTCCAATATTTCCGGTACATGCAAATCGAACCTAGTTATTCTCAATCTTGTTTGGAAAGGAGAACAAATCTGAATGAAATTGTAAGACGCTAACGTCTATCATCCAACGAGAAAACAACAAATGCTCTTACAACTCTGTCAAAGCCTATTCCTAGGTCAACATCTTCGTGTTCTCACTATAAAAGTCAGCTAGCGGAAACTCCAATGTGTTGAATAGAATTCAATCCACGCCACCAAAAGGCCTCCTCCTCTTTCGGCTCGTCCGACATCTAATTGGACTTAAAGTAGCAAACCTTATTGCCCCCACATTGGAAAAAAATTGTAGCTTTCCCTTTTTAATGGTCAAAGGAGAAAAATATATAATACCCCACAAATTCCAAATTTTTCTCCGCCTGCCAGAGAACAGTCCGTTCCATTTTTTCCCTTTTTGTTTTGTTTTGTCTTCTCTGTTTTGGCCTCTCTCTTCAGAAGTCTGGCAATTCTTGTGCACCCCCAGCTCTTATGAAAAGATCGTACCAGAAGTCCATTCCATTGTCGACATGCCTTAGACCATCACTAGGCCACCCTTGCACATTATCAGCCATCGGAGCCACCGAGTACTGAGTTTGCGTATCTACGTTGAAGCAGGAAAATACAGACGAGTCGCTCGAGTATTCATCAGGAAAAAACCCTGGGTTGTCCGACCAAAAACTCTCGTCGATTAAAGGGAAGGACTCCTTGGAGTATTCCATGTCCTCGCTCTTGACCTCGTTGTTGTTCGCCTCTCCAATTCGTGTGGACGTTGAAGCATCCGTGACTGAGGATATTTCGCTCGATGAAGGTTGAGGCGACATCGGAGCATGGACTGAACTTTCCAACAACCTCGGTATCGTTGGCTCGGAAGAATCCAAATTGAATGATTTGTTGTTGGTCGTTGTCGTTGCTGGAGCGACTTGATTTTGTTTGAGCCTCTTCTTCAAATGTGTGTGCCACACATTTTTTATTTCGTTGTCTGTGCGCCCCGGTAATCTTGCTGCAATAGCTGACCACCTGAAATTTCGCAGTGAAATATACAAATCAGACAAACCTACAAGGATCTTGTAATGTTGTACATGAATAACCGAGAAGATGCTAAGTGAAAGCAGAAATTTAAGCAGGTCTTGGCTTATTAAGCAGAACACTCCATGTGCAGTCACCATTTAGCGCTCCAAACCAGAGAATCTTTCTGCAGCACGCTTGTTTGTTTTTTATCAAACACAAAACCCCTTTTGTATACTCTGCGAGCCATTTGTTAATTAAGATTAAAACATAACTTGTATCGTTCTCCAAGGGCTTAAACTTTTAGAGAACACGTGGTTGTGATAGATAGAGCTCCACTCTCACAATTGGGATCGGAATGGTAAACAGCCCTGCTCCTAATTCATGTTTCCTCATGTTCGTTCATTTCGTATTTGCTAACAAGCAAATATAAACCATAAAGGAAACGACATAGAGTCCACCAAATTAACAGAGATGATTATAGATTGATAAGTGAAAAATACCTATTTCCAAGCATTTCATGCAACTTAATGATTGTTTCCTCTTCTTCCCTATTGAAATTTCCTCGCTTTATATCAGGCCGCAGATAATTTATCCACCGAAGCCGGCAACTCTTCCCGCATCTCAAGAGTCCTATAAAGGAAGAAGAAGGAGATCAGCGAGGAAACAAAAGGATACCGAAGTTGCATATATATATAGCACTAACGTAAAGATTAATTAGTATTGTGTAGTGATGTTTCTTAGCTTGCATGAGACATGCAAAAGAGCAGATCAAGCGATTCGGTATTGAACTTTAGTTGCAATGATTTGTGTAAATGCTCCATTTTAGGACCAAAAGGGAAAAGAAGATGGAAAAAAGAAAAGGAAAAAAGAGAGGAAGAAAACCCAGATTATAGTAAGATTCTCATTGTGAATTCTTTGGGGGTATTCAGCAGATCATGGCCTAGCTTTGATTCTTAAATAATATTCCAAAGGACTATGGATTATCAAGTTAATTTACCAGCTTGCTTGGGAAGAGCCCTCCAATTTCCATGACCATTCCTCTGGATGTAAGAGATCAACACTTGATCTTCGTCAGGCGTCCACGGACCCTTTTTTAATCCCATCTTCTCACAGCATGGTGCTCTCACCATCTTCTTTGCTTCTTCTTCCTGCTTGCTTTTACTGCTAAATCTCTCTCTCTCTCTCTCTCTCTCTCTTCTTTTAGCTCTTTGAGAGATATCTCGCTTCGTCTCTCTTTCTCGATGATAGACAAGCAAAGATTCGGGAGCTGGTTGTTTTTCTTCTCGGCCCAGACTGCCGTTTTATACTTGCATCCAACCTTGAAAAGTCAAGACAACGTGCTCGTTCAAATCTGCGCAGGCATCTTCCAGGAAAAAGCCTTTGCTTTCTCTCTCTCTCTCTCTCTCTTTCTCTCTCTTTAAAGATTAAGTGTTTTAGACGAAGACTGAGTAAGATGCTAATGAGTGAGGCCATGGGAGTGGCAGAATCACGGGTTGTCTTTTTTTTTTTTTTTTTTTTTTTTTTTTTTTGGCGTTCCGCGGGTTGTCTTTTAAGGGGGCGATAAAGTACACAAAAAGGTGTTGAATATCAGACAAAAGATCGTGCAGTGATCTTCTGTTGGATTTGATAAAAAAATATGCTGCCCTTTGAAATAAACTATTCACGGACCCTAATAAAGAAGATGACGTTGTGAGCTGTTGAAGAAGCCAAAATAGCCATCTTGACATTCGCATTTAAATAACCTTTTCTCCAATCCTCATTATGTTACTTTTCGTTGTTGAATTAACGCTAATTAAGTATATTAAATTTGATAACTTTTTGGCCAAAATATCAATTTTTTTGTGTCTACCTTGTATACTGGAGGTAAGAATGCTAAATTTGATTTACAAAGAATATGCTGCTTTTATATATATAACCTAAAACACAAGTGGATGCCTGCTTACACTTGAAGATCCATGGAAGACACCCGGTAAGTTTGACGAAATGATTTGATAGATGTCCTTAATTTGTGCATGTGACCCTAACATGTTGTTAGTAAAATTTGAACAAATAACTTTCAGTTTCGAAAAAGAAAAGGTAACTTTCAGTTTCTATGCTAAAATTCCCTAAAGCCCTAACCAATGGCTATTTTATTCAATTGGTTAATCAAATCACCTAGCATATTTCATGTTGTTCTCTGCCAGTAGCATTATCCGTTTAACCCAGAACTCATTATCATTAATATATCTATTAACTAGAGATTCTTTTAAATTAGTCGTAGATGAACAGGTTTAACTAGTCAAATTGGTCAAAAAAATCCCAATTTGTATTTGATTGAATGGCCTATCCAAATCTAAATGTAATTGGACGGCCTGACAGTTACTTTTAAATAACCCTTTTTCCACAATTCCTAAGTGAGTACTTCTCAATGTTGAAAATCAATAACAATAATATAATATACTAAATAAGTTTAAACAAAGGTAATGTGGTTCCCAAAGTTAATTTGATTTACAAAATATATTTGCTGTAAGTATGTTAAATTTGGTTATAAATAATGCGACGATATCTTAGTAGACATTGAAAGTGTCTATATGTTGGCTAATATATTTATTTATAACGTAGAAATTATCTGTCGATGAAGAGGTTTAATCAGTCAAATTGATCAAAAATGAAATTATGTATTAAATCCCCAGCCAGCAGAAAAGATAATATATTTTGATTTAATGATTGGTCTTACTTTGCACGGAATAGATCACGTCAACTCGTTGCCAATGAAAACATAAATTAACTCATTGATTTTTGTTAGTCTACTTCCAGATAGCAGTATTTAGCAATTGAACTTGTGAGGAATTGGAGTCTATCAATTGAGGTGATTTTCTAGATTTCTAATTGCACGCTTGTCGATCTAATATATTCTATGGCAATTATTATTATTATTATTTTATCTATGTAAACAACATAAAACCTAGTCAATACCATATTATAAGAGACGATATACCTAATACACGTCCCGATGTTTGAAAGAGGAGTGTGAACTAATATATTAGAAGGGTCTATGACTAATGTATCGAATCGATGTAAGACTCTATTTGTTTAGTAGAAAAATGAAAAATATTGAAAAATATTTTTCTAATAATAATAACTTTTATTGCATAAAATAATGAGTCATGAAAAAAGTTTCATTATCGACAATGATTTATATTAAACATTTTCGAAAAACATGGGGATTTTTTTCATTCAAATTTTTGACAGATAAAAATAATTAATTTTTAAAAAATATCTTTTAAATCGTTTGTTTTCCACGAAACAAACACACCATAAATAAATGATTGCTTGCTATGTTGAGAAACCAATTTATGTTTTAGCATTTCTAACATGGTCTAACGAAATGGATGAAGCGTCCGAATGTGAGCCCCATTTTGGATTTTTTTTTTCTATGATCATGTTCGTGCTCCCTAGTAATCTTTTGATGTGATTACATTCATAAAAATGTATTTCGGGTATTGATTAATCGTAATAAAATTTTTGATATTCTTGAACTACCAAATCGACATTTTGGTTATTCAAAATAAAAAATTGTCCAAAAGATGAGAGATGTACGGAGCTATGTCTCGGTTGGAATTTATACGAAGTACAATATAAGCGAAAGCAACTTGAAACTCGCAAATGGGGTGATTCCGGCAACAAGAGAGGAATCTCTGAATTGTATTCTGAAGATGGTGATGAAGCTGTCCTCTTCTGAAATAAAACAAGTATTTAAACTACAAAAACCCTAATCGACAAATGAAACACAATCCAACCATAAAAGGAAAACAAAGAAAACACAGCATTAATAAAGAAAAGACAAAATGGTCTGAAATTACGCAAATAAATAGCCTGAAAAATAGAAAATTAATCCGAAATTCATGAAAACACTGGATTTTGAGGCTGAAAACAATCTAAAACGGCCTACTTGATTTGGCCACAACCTTATACACTGAATGCGTTTTTAGATTAGGTGCATGGCCGTAAGTTCAATTTTCCATATATCACCAAGGATAAATAATATCATATTTGGTCATTCATTTGGATTTGACCCGTGTCTTGTTTGATACATAAGATAAATGTGATAATTGGTTGTGTAAACTTAACACTATTAACTTATACTTAGAAATTTGAAGTCCATGCAAGTTAGAAAACAAACAAGCAACGACACACCATTCCATTTTTTTTTAACACAATTTCTGCATATGTCCTATTATGGTGGTCAATCGGACAAATGTGAAAGCCGATTTCATTATAGATTTTGAGAGGAAACGATTTGTTAGAAAAATGGTAGAAAAGCGGCTGACGGAAGGATATTTTACAAATCAGAAATCTAATTTCTCCTTATAAAGAAAGGAGCACGTGGCAATTTCCACACGGCCCATTTTGCCTCTGGCCGATTTCAAGAAGTCAAAATAGTGTAGAGAAAAATAATGTGTAGCAAGCTGAGGGACCTATTGCCATATATATAATGGCCAACCTATGTCTTGGATCACAATATCCTTTGATTTCCATAAGGTGGGAGAAATCGCATGATCCAATAAATACGGATGATATGATTTTATGAATCTCACGAAATAAATTGCATTTCTTTTATCAAATGCGATAATGATACAAATAATCTAAATAGGCGTGCAAGAGATGTATTTTTTTGAATAAGCCGTTGCTCGGATTGTGATATCTATTGACCTTTTGATCTTATGGGGAGGAAATGCATCCACGTTATGCTACCTAAAAGTGATTATCGTCTCAAGATTACAATGCATTTGTCTCTCTCCACACTTTCTTGCCATATTAGTTGATCTTAACCTTCCCATATATTTTTTATTTTGGTTTCTCCTTTTAGTGCTCTTTTTACTAGGAAATATTCGGCCTGATTTACTCCGTCCAACGAATATATTTTTGACTAAGTTTAACCTAAGATTGAAGCCGGAAACGTACTGTAGGATTTCGTGATGATAGACGAATGCACTTCCTTGGTACGACTTCACAATATTGTTAACTAGAGGTATTAGGTAACTTGATATGCACGGACCGATTCTAGGCTTTGAGAAATCTAGGATTGGAGGGTCAAACATGCAATCGCCTTGTCATGGGCCACATCGTCGGGTATTTACCATCAGCGAACAGTTCAAAACCTTTGATTTAGCCATATCGAGTTTAATATTATTACATTTTTTGTAAGTTCTAGTTGCTATTTAACTGCGATTTCGGTATCATAGTTCCAAATAAGCATAGGTGTCATCTCTTATATTTTTACATTGGCACATCATGTTGACGTTATGGTTCAAAGTTTGTGCGAGTCTTGCGCATGGCAGGACCAGTCCTCCCCTCAAATCATATTTAACTTTGTTCTTGAGCTTTCAACGCATGACATTAGCATATATAAATTTGCAATTTTTTAGTGCTGAAGCAGTGATGTTTGACTTTGACTGACTTGTTAAAAAAGAGTGGCTCAGGGTAACAGATATTGGATGGTTAAAAACCTATAGATTCTCACAACCTTCATCAATTAGATTAATCAAGATATAACCGACCTACGCCATGGATTGAATGAAAGTTGTGAACGCGACTTTTTTAAGAAAACTAATAACTGGGACTATGTATTATGTCAGAATATACCTTTTTAGATTGCTTCATGGTTCCTCTAAAAATATTTAATATTATAAAGAAATACTTATGTGACTGTTTTTAATATACTGTGATATTAATAACTTGTTTTGTGTCAAAAAAATAAATAATAAAATATTGAAAATTATTGTAGGATTCACTTCTTTAAGAATTTATGATTTATAACATGTTGTTACTCTCTCAGTGGTCCAAAGACCATCATGCTAGCAAAACATAAATTTATATCATATATTAATATAATGGTTTAAGCTTTTAGAATAATTGTTGAGGATCCCACAAAATCTCACATAATATCATGTACAAGGTTGTGAGTTTTAATCTTTTCAGGTCTTATCTTACAAAATCTCACATTGTATCGTAAATTTTCTTACATTGGAAATTTTGCACGAGTCCACTATGGAATTAGTCCATTAGATGCCAAAATGAAAATCTTTGTGATTACATTTTCTTCCAAAATAAAAATAATGAATGAATTCTACCATGCACTGTCTTTGAGTGATTAGCCTCAATGTTAGTACATCTCCCATTTCACTTCTCATGATTGGCAAAATTGGTAGATGCATCCGTGGATTTCCTCACTTATTCGAAATCCATCAATTATATGCAAATTGGGTTATTTGAGATCTAATAAATAGACTAAAGGAGTTCAAAGACAAATTTAACATGTATTCAGTCGCTTGATTATCACTTGCCCCGTCATTTAACAAGTGAGATATGATTTTTTTCAATATCTGTATGCGTTTGTTAATTAGTATTTAGGTTTCCTTTTTTCTTTTTTTCCCTTTTGTGTGTCCGAAGTCCGAGTATTCTAGTATTCTATTGCAGCCTACATTTCGTCCATAATAAATTGATCATGGAGGGAAAAATTAAATTACATTAGAAAATAGTAGTAAATAAAATTATTCAATGTTTTTAATAACTTTTCTAATTTATAGTTCAAGTTTTACAACAGTGTTGCAAAGTCGTTTCACCAAATCAAATTGAAATTCAATTCCATTGCAGCTCAAACTGTTTTTTCTTGCAACATAGGAAGAATCCTTGTTGGACTACATTTTTACTCGAACCAAACAAAGAAATCAAGATCCTCCTTCTCCCTTCTTCTTCTTCTTCTTCTTCTTCTTCTTCTTCTTCTTCTTCTTCTTCTTCTTATTTTTAATTTTTAATTTTTTATAATTATATTTTCTTATTTCATCCCACTCCTCGTAACCCTAGCTCGCTTATGTTATCGTTCCTCCCAAACAGGTCAAGGGAAGGAGGCTTAAAATCTTGATTTCGAATATGCCGAGCATTCTTTTTGTTAATAAACTCGATCCCTTTTCAATTAAGCACAAAAACTTTGACATTGACCGGGGTCATGTGTGGATGCACGTGCTGGGATCGTTGTCTTTTAGCACGAAACGTGGCCTTTTTTCTTGGCTGAATGCGATCCAGAAGACGACGACAAAGTAATACAGTGGGGTTATGAATATGTATCCTGTTCACGAGAATGCACCAACCATGCCCATTTGGATATTTCATAATGTCTTTAATATGACATTGTGTCTTTATCTACTTTTTTTTTTTAATAAGGAAATCGAGCTATTTTTTTGGTTGGAAAGGAAATGGAGTTGAAAATTGACATTTTTTTTTCGATTTTCGTGACTAACTCTTCCGTTGAGTGCACTCTATATACTAGGATCGTGCTCACATTTTTTTATATTCAGATTGTATTGGAGCGCTACTTAGACATATTATGGTAAACAACAAAAAATATTTATAAGACAGAGAATTCCAACCAATCACCGAAGCCGCAATCATACCCCTTCCATTTTCTCACTTACTAGTGTGGAGCAAGAGAGCGTACAAAATTAAATAAATGAAAAATTCTAAAAGAAGCTAGAAATGCCCTTATTTTCTTAAAATTAATTCAAATAAATCTTGTTTCAAATAAAAGCTTGAAGTGACTTATTTAGTCTCAAAGAATGGTCTAATCCACCGACTAGCCAAATCTTCACTGGCTAGTGAGCACATGCATCTCATGTGCTAATTTCGATGAGATGCTAAGGAGTGTTTTCATCTAAAAGTAATTTTTTTCCTTTTCTTTTCAATTTATTGTTGCTCATCTTCTTCCTTCTTCCTCCTAAATGAATATTTCAAAATCTGGTGTTGGAAATTATCAATTGTATGCACCATCCCTTCATGCTCCATTCATCCTCTACTTCCACTCAAACACTTCAATGATTCTCTTATAAATTTCATAGGGTTCATCTCGATTCTTTAATTAGTCTCTCTTCGAGCCTAATTCACATGCTTCTCTACCCTCCCAATCACTTGTAGGATCCCCCCTCCGCCATCGTTGTTAGTCATCGTTACTTTTTCAATCACAATCTTGAATGGAAAACTTCGGACAACACCACTTCTAGCGACGGCACCTTGCTATAAGCGATCCCTCGAAGCTGCTGTTGAAGCGGTCAATATGTTCACAGCATCCTACTAGTCGTGCTCTTTGCTGTCACCCTCATGCTTTGGGCCGTGCTCCAACATACCTTCATTTATTCCTTCTATCGGGAGTGTGCAACAAAAGTTCGATACCTTTCGCTTGAGGAGATCGCAAGAGGGAGCCCAAGTTCGAGCTTGTTAACATATCCAATTGGACCACCTTTCCTTTTACATAAACTTATCTCAACTTGAATCTCTAATGCCCAACTTCATCCTGGTCCTCTTTCTTTGGTCGAATCATGAAGTTTGCCATTGGGCCTATGTTGTTACACCACAATGCCCCTTACTCAGTAACCACATTCATTACTAGATTCTTCTTTTGAGATATTCACCCAACACGAGAACAAATTGGAGCCCACAAATCTAATATTGGCTCAGATACCATTTGTTGAGAGTGCAAGCAGAAGTCCAGTATGTTCACTTAGGGAGATCACCAAAGGAGAGTCTAAGTCCAAACTTGTCAACATAACCAATTAGATTCACATTTACTCAAAAACTTAAACTAATAAGTTATATGTTAATTATAATGTATTAACTTATCAACACCGGGAAAAGTACCAAAAAAGTCCTAAACCTATTGCATTGGTACCAATTCAGTCCTAAACTTTTCAATTGGACCAATTTAGTCCTAAACCTTTTGATATTGGTACCAATTCAGTCCATCCGGCCAATTTTGGCCGGCCGGCGCTGACGTGGACGTCGGCCGGTGACCGGACGTTGATGTGGCAAATTTTCTGATTTTTTTATTATTTTTTCGATTTTTTTATTAATTTTTTTTTCGATTTTTTTTTCCTTTTTCCTTTTCTTTTCCGGCGGTAGCCGATGAGGCTCGCCGGCCCACCGGGCGAGGGCCGCGAAGCCCTCGCTTGCCCGCCGGCGAGGGTTGTGGCCCTCGCCCCGCCCGCGCCGGCGACGGGCGAGGGCCTTCGCTCGCGGCAAGGCGGCCTCGCTCGCCGCCCGGTGAGGCCATGGCGGCAATCGCGTGGCGAGGCGAGGGCCGCGACCCTTGCCACCGGCCGGCGAGGGCTTCGCAGCCCTCGCCTCCACCCTGGCGATGGCCGCCATGGCCTCGCCGGCGGCCCTGGGAGAGGCCGGACGAGGGCTGCGACCCTTGTCGGCAGCAGGCGAGGGCCGCGGCCCTCATCGGCCACCGCAGGAAAAGAAAAGGAAAAAGGAAAAAAAAAGAAAAAAATAGAAAAAAATTAATAAAAAATCGAAAAAATAATAAAAAAATCAGAAAATTTGCCATGTCAGCGTCCGGTCACCAGCCGACGTCGCGTCGGCGGCCCGGCCGGCCAAAATTGGTCGGATGGACTGAATTGGTACCAATATCAAAAGGTTTAGGACTAAATTAGTCCAATTGAAAAGTTTAGGACTGAATTGGTATCAATGCAATAGGTTTAGGACTTTTTTGGTACTTTTCCCTATCAACACCACATCCATTCTTTGATTTAAGACTTCTCCAATACAACCCACATGTGCTTTGATACTATTTGTTTGGAGTTTGAGCAGAAATCCAATACCTTCATTCAAGGAGATTGCAAAGGGAGATACCATGTCAAAACTAGTTAATATATCCACTTTGACTTATATTCACACAAAAAGTTAAGCCAATGGGTTATGAGTCAACTATGATAACTATACAACATCGCACCAATTCTCCAATGTAGAACCTCTTTAATACAACCCACACGTGCATCTTAACAATCTCATATTCACATGTGAGCTCTAGTTTTAGGTTTATCCCCCTTTAATTCTAGTATCATTTTACATCAACTTATCTCAACTTGAACCTCCAAGCCCAAATTCATCTTGGTCTATTTCTTTGAACTAAACCATGAAGTCTACAACTATGCCTGCTTTGTTACACCATGATAGCCACTTGCTCAATAATCGCATTGGTCACCAAATTCATTCCTTAATATATTCACTAGACACTAGAACAAGATTTGGAGCTCACAAATCTACCATTGGTTTTGATATAATTTATTGGGACCATGTAACAGAAGTCTAATGCCTTTTGCCTGGGGAGACGCAAGAAGGGAACTCAAGTCCGAACCTGTTAACATATCTAGTTAGATCTATCTTTACTCAAAAACTTAAGTTAATCAATTATGTGTCGACTAGGATATATTACTCAACACCACACGAATATTCCAATGCGAGACTATTTTAACACAACTTACACGTCCATTCTAACACCTTTAACCTTGAACATTATGGGCTCGTAGGATGGCAGGTGCCAATCTTCAACTCCTCCATGCTAAGGTATGTGGAGATCTACAGTGTGTAAGATGATGGATAGTAAAATGAAAAATAAATGTTTTTGTACAAAAATGTCCATAACCACGTCATCGAAATTAGCAAGTGAGATGTATGTGTTTGTTGGCTAGGGGAAGATTCCTAGACCCTTACTTGAGGCTAAGTAAGTCACTTCATGCCTTTATTTGAAACAAGATCTACAATGAACATTCTTTTGAGAAAATGAGAGAGCCTTGAATCCCTATTTAAAATTTTCCCTTGAATAAATGCTCAACAATTAATTAAGAAAATATAAAATGTCACCGAAAAATAGGAAGTGTGCTGTTATTTCATTAGTGGAGAAAATGAATGGTGGATGATGAAAAGATAACTTCTTGTAGATTGATTACATTAGGTTGTAATAAAATTGAACCTACATGTCGCGTGTACTTAATCCAAACACACATGCATGTTCTTGAGCACTAACTAAATCAATCACATAGAGTCTACATTATAATTGTGAGATTTTGTGAAATCACTAATAATTATTCTAAAAGCCTATACAATTAGATGAATGAGTAGTTTAATATTTAAATATTCTAATACTACCCCTCATGTAAACTAGACTTTAGCCTAATTTCAAATCATAGAAATATGTAATTTGGGAGGCAAATAAGAGCCCAAAAAATTTGAACGTAGATACTTCTATTTTGATATCATACGAGAAAGTTCAACTCCAAATTATAAACCAATAGATGAAGAGAGACAACATGTCATAAAGAGCATATAAATCTCACTGATAAGCATTATACAATATTTCAACACGCCTTCTCATGTGTAAATCGAATTAGGAGTGGCACGTGAAATTTGACTAACATGGGCAAAAGGGGCTGAACCTAACTTTAATATCATGTCAGCAGGTTCAATTTAAAAGTTTAAACTTTTAGGTTAAGGTATGATATAATATTTAAATATTCAAACAATATATATATATATTTTGATGCCAATGATTCGGCCTAGCTCACCTTACGAAAGTACAACACTGACTATACCTCGGGGCAGATTAGCCCAGCAACCCACTAGCCGAGGTCCCCCACTTAAGTCATGGAATTGCTCTAGGAGTTGTGGCGGACTCTGAGAGTCGAACCCTTAACCTGGTGGTCAGGAGGGCATGCCTCAATCAGCGTAGCCATGCGTGGGTGGGTTTCAAACCACATTTTTCATATCTGTTAGAAGGGAAAATGCTAAAAGAACCATTCATGTTCACTCAATGACCAAAGCAAAGTACAAAATGAAAAAGGGCACAAATAATTGATCTTGCATAATGTGATAACGCTTAGTTTTTTTAGATTGATCTTGTTTCCTCATGGCGTAGCTTCTGCCATTATCTTTGCCCGTGGTAGGATTTGACCAAAGAAAATTCAATGGATAAAGATAATCTTCTTCACATAATAATAATAATAATAACCTACTTCATCTATTACACGTAGATATAAGCATCATATGTTGGCCATTTCATACTTATTATACATTTGAATGGTGAGGTTAGCTAGGAGAAAGACATTTTAATTTGCCGACAATGATAGGTTGGCTGCACGCTGGAGACCAAGTACAGTACGAATCTAAATCTGTAAGGGGGTTGTAGACGGGAGGAGCAATGGGATCATAATCTTTTTCGAGGCCTAAATTCGCCTCTACCCGGACTTTTCCAGTGGTGAGAGCCTTTTAAGGTTTTGCTCAGGACCAATCTATTACATGTAGATATAAGCATCATATGTTGACCATTTCATACTTATTATACATTTGAATGGTGAGGTTAGCCAGGAGAAAGATATTTTAATTCGCCGGCAATGATAGGTTGGCTGCGCGCTGGAGACCAAGTACAGTGTGAATCTAAATCTGAAAAAGGTTTTTTTTTTTTTTTTTTTTGGTCGGAAATCTGGAAAAAGGTTGCGGTGTAAAATAATTGGCCGATGTAGTCGGCGAGTGCATGTTTGGGCTTTATGGTCAAAGTCAAATATAGGGGCTACTGTTTTTTTTGGCAATTCCATGCGTGCATAATTCGTATTATATCTGTAGTCTAAACAAACATATGCCGTGCATCTTATACATTATACAGCTAATCTGTCTAATTATAATGATGACGGCTGTGGTGGCTTCACCGAAGGTGGCGGCGGCAGCAAGCATTTGTGTGGACAGGAGACGATACCGTGGGACAGAGATTTTCAATGAGGTAAGATTGAGTGGAGATTTAGGATTTTAATCGCAGAATTTTTCTATATATACGGTACTCTCTCCTTGTTCATGACACCCGACCTCCGATACTTGAAGAGCGATAAAAGAATTCTCTTCCCAAACACTTTTCTCTATAGAGCTTTTTGCTACGATTTGGGTGGGCCAATTGGGTGAGTGGGTGATCGATGAGGGACGGCTGAGTTTAGTGGATCTAGTAAAAGGGTGAGCAAGTCAAAGAAAAAAACTGCACGGTCACGGTCTCAAACGTCGGCCCGCAATTTAAAATTTCACTACGAGTAGGAGGAAAGAGAGCCGAAGGGAGAATTTACGCAGTGCGTTGCTTTAACGCATGCCGCACATGCAACTGTCCAACATGTGGTTTATACTAAGAAATTAAAACAAAATTTTAACTTTCGAGGGAATCTTTAGGGTGAGAGCAATCTTATGTTGCAGCAACAAACGTTTTGACGTATTAGCAATTTCATGTTGGCTCATTAAAATATACATTCGATAGCTGCTATGAGTAACGTAAAGGCATAAACAAACAAAACGATCAAAGCAAGAAGGAACTACAAAAATCAAATTTGAACACTGACGATTTAAGTGGCTCGGCAATGTGTCTACTTCACATGAATAGATCAATGGGGTAATTCCACTATAATCATTTGAATGCTCACACTCAATTATTTTCTCAATAGTAGATACGTCCAAACCCACAACAATCAATTAACAAGAAAGGACTTAATCTCATGCTCTCAACTTTCTATAATGAAGACTCTCAACACTCTCTAGGTTTTCACAAAATTCCTGTACAAAATAAACTTCTAAATAGAGCTTTAAAAATCTATTCAAATCAAGTTTTACATTGAGGGCCGGCCGACCGCCTGCCACAATCTTCTTGCAACTCGGATGCACTCGGGCGCTTGGCCAGTGGACCGCCTCTTCGGCTGGTTGCCCAGTTCGTCTGGCCGCCGGAAGGGTTGCATTTCAGCATGCTTTAGTCCTCCCTCCCTGTGACCGTGCTAGCGTCGATACTCTTGAGTGTCCGGAAAACATCAAACTTGTGTCCATTCCACATTGAACAGGAAACTTTGAGCCTTTTATCACCAACAGCTATAACTCTTATGAAACCGTTGCAGTAAAGACTCTTTAATATGCACAAAGAAGTAAAAAAGAAGCAAGATTTATGGAGTAACCACTTAAGAAAGTAAGCAATGGTACGATTACTAGAATTGTTCACGTGTAAATTAAATTTATTTACTGATGTAGTCCTAGTTGGATATTTTTGGTCGGTAGATACATGTTTTTATTTAGTCATTAACTAATGCGATTGTGGCCACACATTGCACTAGCGTAAAGCAAATTTAGTAGCATCTTTCAACGTCAAACTTTAATCCAAAAGTCTCATCATATGTCATGTTTGCCATACCAAATTCAAAAGTCGTGCTTTCAAACAAGGGTAGCATTGTCATTTAGTCAAAATAATATCCAAGATGTCCTAAATCTTTCGTATTCCAAGTTGGAAATGTGCTTTTCCTATAACTATGTAAAGGTCAAGCTTTAGACCATTGGCATTCATGCACCAAAGCGGGACTTCAAGGGCATTCATGCACCAAAGCGGGATTTCAAGGCCATTCATGCATCCAAGCGGTCCTCCATTTTACTTTCGCAATCAAAACCATTTCGCCTTTCCTTTCAGTTGACTGACCATTACACTTTCGCTATGTCCTATCCTTCTTAGTCTACCTTACGTCACACTAGTTTCTATTGCTCTTTTTTTCTTTTCCTTTTTTTCTATTTTCCATTATTAACTTCTTCTCATATTGTCTTCCTCTTGAAATTATACATTGCTTCACTATGGAATTGGGTTGCCCCAAAAATCTCATATGGGTTGCGTTTTTCTCTAACCCTACGATTGCGGTTGTCATTATGGATTGCACAGTTTATGTAAATGATGGTTATAATTGACCCATCATAAGACTGGTTGGAGGAAGTTTTTGATCGTAGACAAATGGCGAGTTGGCCCTTTGGCCTATAAGTGTTGGCCAATCCTAAGTTGCTCTTGGAGATCGTCGCTACATATTCCTGTTCTTCACGTGAATACAGAATTTCTAACGAAAAAGAAGTCATTAGCCATCGTTGCTCTATCACTTTCAAGCTAACCTAATCAATACTTTTTGTCTCTGGGCTTCTCTAATTGGGTATGACACGTCGTACCTATGTTATTTTTCATAAATTTGATATAACTTTTCGTGTCCTACAAACAGTTAAACAATTTTCAATTAGTTACTATTTGTATAGTAAGATAAGATCTTATTATGGGGAACTATGACAAAAACGAATTTGGATACGCTAAGCTATAATGAGGAATTTGTCTTTCGGGAAACCATAAAAGAGCCTCTCTATCACTATTTCCAAAATTAAAAGACCATTTGCGAATAGGGAACTATACAGATGCCATACTTAAAGTAGAATCCAAGGTACTAAGATTTCCCAAATTTGAGTGGTCAATTTACATATTAAATTTACCTCTTTATAATGGTTGATTACATCGCCTAACTAAAAATAAATGACAAAGGGCTCGTTTGATGAAACTAAAAAAATAAGTGCTGAACATTTAAACACGAATTCAAATGTTGAAAATGGAAGTTAAAAATTTGTTTGGTCTAATTAGTGAACATTTTTTTTTTTGATGACCTAGGGAACCCGCACATCGTACCAACACGGACAACCCGATAGGCCCGGGGTAACGGGGGGTAAACCTTGGGACAACGCTAGTGGAGGACCAACCACACCGATGTCGCACTTAAGATCTCGTGTAGCCAGCGGGATTCAAACTCCTCTTCTCTCGCAAAGGATCATGGGAGCACTTATCTAACCGGGCCACCACAGGCGGTGGTTAATTAGTGGACATTATTAATATCTTTTTGTACATGGAATTGTGATCATTATTGGTATGTTTTAGCCATACAGTTCGTAAGATTCTAATTGCCATCAATTACTTTTTGTACTTAATGTATTATGTAACCGCTTTCTTACTTATCCCCATTAAGTGGTTTTTTTTTTTTTTTTCTTGATTGAATCTTCTAAGTCATTGTTTGTTATATATCAAACTTTTCTAATCTTTTTTTTTTTTTTGGGTGGTCGGTAAACATTCCTATTCTTAATAAGATGCTTTTTACCTACTATTTATTTATTTTCCTTTTCCTCCCTCTTCATTTATCCCATTTTCTCGCCTTTCCGAGCAGGCCTTATTCTACGGTGCACGTCTGCTGTGCATTGCAAGTTTGCAACTCTCGTTGTGGTGTTGTTTTCGTCCACCTAATTCCTCTCCCTCCCTTCCTCCCTTCCTCATTCTCATTCAGCGACCATGGATATGCTCATCGTGAATTTGAGGTCGTCAACCTCCATCTTCACAGATTTCGAGGTCCCAAAATCATCGTCTCAAACCTTCAGAGTTTTCCTTTAGGGCCTTTATAGAGGATCTAGGATGTGAGAGCGCCACAAAAGTCATCAAGAAAAATAGTCATATTTTTTCATTTGAGTAAAACTATGGCAGAAGTCCTAAACATTTAACCAGTTCATCAATTGAGTCATAAAAATTTAAATTTAGTTCATCGAGTCCTATGCATCTTTAGATATTTATAATAAACTCCTACAAGCATCCACGACACTAAATCCAGGATAGGCAATGAGTTAAAACAACTTAATTCTACATATTTAGAGATAGTCAGGATGAAATGTTTAGGGCTTTTGCTGCATTTATCCGAATTATTTTCTGTGCAAATACTCTTATTGCACATTGATTATGCAATGCAATATAACAATACATTGAAAAATTTACAAAAGAAACACGAAACACGGAACGGAATCTTTTTTAACTCATTATAATTTTCCATGACAACTTCACGATGGTCTGGACTCGTTCCACAATGACGGTTGAAGGAGAACATATTCTTGATTAGGTGAAAACGTAACCTAATCCACCTAATCAAGAAGAGAGAGAGAGAGAGAGAGAGAGAGAGAGAGCATTGATTTAATGACTTTTGCTTTGCTCGCGGAGGATTTAAAGGAACTTGGTCCACAAGCCCCCTTTTCCTCTTCTTGGTGGAATACGAGGAGATGAAAAGTATTTTATTTTCCCTTTGAAGGGATCGGTGTAATTTGGCGACGGCAAGCCAATTCCAGATGAACTGAATACCTTTAGTCGGTGTATAATTTAACGCAAGTGGAAAATCACGACAACGGTTCTAGAGTTTGATGCGGTAATATTGCCAAAAAAAAAAAAAAAAAGTCTGAACCTTTTTAGTTTGACCAATTTATTTGTAAATTTTTTAACGATTTGTAAATGTAGATCTTTTGGTTAATTCTAGTAAGAAATTGCTGACATGTACGGTATCTGCTTGATATGGTACAATCATTGACGGACAATGATAATATAGACAATTTTTGCAATTTTTACAATTTTTTAAAAATTTTCTCTTTCCTTTTTTGTTCCATTATGAGTGAGCAACCCTTGCCAACACTGGGTAAGGTCGTGGATTGGTGGAGAGATTAAAAAAAGTCGATTTTTTTTTTTTGAAAAATTATAAAAATTGTTCACATCAATGTTAGTTACGCCACTTAGGACAGTTGGCGTCAATGTTGGCCATTTTTAGGATGCTGTCAAACCGCTGTCTTTGGGTTGATCTCAAACTCTTTGGTTCTCAATGGACCTGGCACCACAAGTAACAGAAGACAACCCTCCAATATTTAAATTAGTACTGAAAACAGTGACTCATCAATTTGCCGAGTTCAACCTTTTTGTATGAGGACTTTCGATTTCCTACCATTTATGACTCACGCGTGGGTATATATAAAAGCATTTGTATGTATGTACGTGGGGGGTTTGATTGGTTCAATGTGCATGATAAGAAAGATTCCAACGAAACAGTCAGAAGCTAAAAAACAATTGAGAGACGACCCAACAAAGATCGAGCCTCATGCAAGTAATCTCAATTTGAGACAAAGCCCATTTTTGGGCCGAACGAGACAAAAGCCCATCAATGCATGAACATCTTCCAAGACTAATTCAACACATCGAGACATGTTTAATTGTGACTTTTGATAAGGATTCTTTGCAATAGGCCCGGTCCCACTTGCCAAGTTACGTGCCCCAACCGATGATCCTTGTGCATTGGTGTGGTGGCCCATGTTGATCGGGCTCCATCTTAGCATTTCTTTTTTGTTTTATATAGTTTGGTTGGAGTTTCTTATGCGACAAATATCTTTCACCAAAATTAGCTTTTCGATTTTTATTAAAGAAAATAAGTCTCATGGTGACTCCGTACATGAAAGATCACAAATAGACAATAAATAATGAGAGCTTTTACTTCATATAGAACTGTACAAACAAAAACCGTGTCTGAATTTAATGGACAACATAGCACTCTAAATAGAGATACAAGTGGAAATTTAATTGACAATATAGATTTGAAAGTTATAGTTAAGAAACATGTCGGAATTTAATTAACAAGACAAGTTTGGAAACTAAAGGCGTGTTTGGTAACGTTTCTGTTCAAAAATTGTTCCCGGGAACAGAAATAGAAAAAACTATTTATGTTCCGGAAAATAATTTTTTTTGTTTCTTTTAATTTTTTAATTTTTTAATTTTATTTTTCCTTTTATTTTTCCTTTTGGCTAGCGGTCTTGCTGGGTCCCGGCGAGAGGAGGTCGGGGTAAGGTGCCTCGCGGGGCCGATGAGGCTCCGATGAGGTCGTCAACAAAAGAAAAAAGAAAAAGAAAAAGGAGAAAAAAAGAAGTGTTTTTTGGAATTGTTCCTGAGAACAGAAAACAAGTTTTTTCTATTTCTTATTTCTATTCTAAATTTATTCTCGGGAATAAAAAAAATAGATTTTTTGTTTACCAAAACAAAAAGTATAAACAAATTTGTTTGTTTTTTTTTTTTTGTTCCGGAACAAAAAAACAAAAATTTGTGTTTCGGGGGAACAGAAACAAATTTAAACAAACAACCCTTAAAAATATAGTGTGAGGAAGTAAAAATAATTGAAAGGTAGTGGATTTGTTTGTTTTGTGCTTGGAATTGAAGAACAATTGTATTTATAGTAGTTGTGCAATAATCATTCCTAAGTAATTCTCCTACGGTTGTAGCCATGTTCTTTCATATTGAAAGTTTTGTGCCTATATTCTCATGATTGTTCCTTTAAAAATGTGTGTTAGTTGCTCCATGATCCCAATCACTTTGTTCTCTAGCGACTTCAAACTTGTAACTCAAGCTTGATGCCCTTCATGCGTTCAATTTTCTCTTAATGTCTTAATAGTTTATCAATCTTATTAATCGATACTTTTGTCGATCATTGTTAACCATACATAACAACTAATTGGTAGTGATCACCGAAGTGCACCAATACTGATACCAATCCTTGTGATTGCCAACAATTAATCACGTACATGATAATATTTGACATTTCAGTCACGTCTATCTATATCGTCAATCTGGTCACTATTTGGTGCAAACATAAACAATGAGGGCTGAACTCGATAACCAATCGGCTTTTCGTCGGATGTGATGGTCCCCAAATCGGACCACACCAAGCGATTATGGATTTACAAATGTCCGTGACTCATGGGAATAGCTTCGAGGAATTAGAATCAATCAGGTTGAAGTTGGGACCTCTCACTTTATGAAGTGGAAGGCGCGAGTGACTAACTGCATCATCACGTGATTGCTCTTGAAATTCTAATGGTTTGTACCAATAAAAACCCTCCTCTTTTAACAACTTGCTTGGTTAGGACAAGAAGGATTTTCATTGGTTTGTCACATATTGTTGAGAACATGCAATAAAAGGTCGATACCTTCATTTCGAGAGATCGCTAGGAGGGAGTTCAACTCCAAACCTGTTGACATATCTAATTAGACTTGTTTTCACTCAAAAACTTAAGTTAATGTGTCATGAGCCAAGTATAATATAATAACTTATTTACACTATGCGAATTCTATGATGTGGGACTTCTTTGACAACATCCACCTAACACGTGCATAATAACAATCTCCCTCACATATGAGAGCTCTAGTATTAGATTTGCTCCTCTTTAATTTAGATATCCTTCTACATCAATTGATCATAACAATCTCCCCCTCACATATAAGAGTTATTGCGTTAGGTTTACTCCCTCTTAATTTAGATATCATTCTGCATCAATTGATCTTCAACTTTACTCTTCAATACCCAACTCCATCCCTAGTCTTTTTCTTAAAATTGAACCATGAAGTCTACCATCGGGTGGTAGAACTAGTGTCGGTTTCAAAGATTGCCAAGGGGAATTCTCCAAGCTTGTCAAAGTATCCAATTAGACCCATCTTTACTTAAAAACTTAAGCTAATGTATTATAGGCCAAATATAATACATCAATTGTTCTACATTATATCGTTTTTTTATATAGGACTTCTTTAACACACTTGGCATGTGCTTCATGACAATCTCCCCCTTAATTTAGATATCCTTTTTACATCAATTGATTTCAACTCGAATCTTCAATGCCCAACTTCATCCATAATCTCTTTCTTTGGGTCGAACCATGAAGTCTACCATCGAGTGGACTAGTGTTAGGTTTTCTCCCCTTAATTCAAGTATACTTTCACATCATTTGATCTCAACTTGAATCTCCAATACCCAACTTCATCCATAGTCTCTTTCTTTAGATCAAACCATGAAGTTTGTCATCGGGCCGACATTGATATAGCCACTAACACAAAAACCGCATTAGTCACTAGATTCATTTATTGAAATATTCAGCAAATACCAATACACTGGGACACCAATTAACCATTGACTTCGATATCATTTGTTGGGAATGCCAACAAAAGCCCAATACCTTCTTTTTAAGGAGATTGCCAAGAGAGAGCCTAACTCCGAACCCGTTAATGGTTCACATTTACTTAAAAACTTAAACTAATGAGTTATGAGTCAATTAGAATATATAATTTGCTCCACATAATACTAGTGTTCTGATGAGAGATTTCTTTAACACAACTCATATGTGCATCTTAACACGTTATACATCGTAATCCCACTAATAGCCAAAGTTGTAAAGCTCTAACAGATAGGCCTCCGTGTAATGTATTATCAGCAAAGTTATATTAGCTATGTTTAAGATACCCTCATCACTTTTCTCCCTCTCGTTCTAATGTATTAGATAATAATTGACATGTTTTTTTTTTTTAATGAAATTACACAATTAGTATGACTATAATGTTAAAAACTGATTTGCATAATTTAGGAGTATTCAAGTGTGATGTTTTATCATTGAAAGGTACCTTGACCATTTTCTCAATAATTGAGGTTAAGAATATCCTTCTTTGAACCTAGTAGTGGTTCTTGCGTCCCTGAACGTTGCATTCATTGTCATCATTGTCTTTAGGCATCTCCATATTCATCCCAATGATTTTAAGACATTTTTCATTGGTTCAAGTATTAAATTCTTAGTATCTCTATTGTTGAGTTAAATAAGTAAAAGATGACGTTAATGTAAATATGTAACTAGATAACTTGACAGTTGATGTAAGTTGCTTAATGCTCCAATCTATCTATACACACATCTATCGATTGCTTGTTACTTAAAAGCTCCACTGGACAAACGCTTTCTCACGCAAAGATGGTTGAATCATAACAGAGAAAAAACTATGGAAAATCTTGAAAAAAGAGTGAAGAAATATGTAGGGCTGAAACAGTTAACAGTTACAAAAGGACAGTTGACTAGCAAGTAGGATATCATCCCAAGCAGGTATTGGTCTTATCTGCATCCCCACATTGATTGCTCGTGCAATGCGGGTGTGCAGACAACGTGTGGGACCGCAGAGACAGAGAAGATATCTGTTTCAGCACACCCTCTACTATCCTTATCAGCTCAATCCCGCGCGATCTTCACGGAACGGATCGATCTTCTCTGTATGTCTGTCTGTCTGTCTGTCTCTCTCTCTCTCTCTTTCGCCACCCGACAACTTCTCCAGAGTTTTGATCTCTTCCCAGAGAGTTCGCTGAGGCTTGGTTTACCTGGGGCGCGGTGGCCTCGGTCCCGGGTAATTATTGAATAGAGGGCGCTGTAATTCGACCGTGATTTCCCGGCGGTATAATTGGATCGGGAAGAGGCTAAAGGTGTTTCGGATCTAGAGGTTTTTTCAGAGTCAGTGACTCAACAAATGGGTATCTGATACTTCATCCAGAATCGTCTGTGCCGGTAAGTTTTGGCTATTTTTAGAGCCTGAAGACGCCTCGATTCATCGAATTTGATTAGATGGTATCGTGGGTTCTCTCCCTTGGGGTTGTTGCTTGAGATGCCAAAGAGAGGTTGAGTAGGAGATAACTGATGGGGATGCTTAAATCTTGATGGCTCAGTGGGTTTTTTGGGAGTACTGAGATATATTCCTAAAAGGTCGGTATGATTTCTGGATTGTGGTAGGTGCTTAGTTCCTTTGAGTGGTTTCTCAGGTTGCTCGGTATTCGACAGACTTAGCAGTCAACAATTTCGGTCTATTGGGGGCAATTAGACTCTCCTTTGGTGCATTTCGTTTCGGTCGAGAGGGAATTTCTGGGTCGAAATTCTTGACAATCGCAAAGTGTCATCCTTGTTTCCGACCTTAGAGTAGCTGCAACTGAGCTTATTCAGGAATGGCCGGCAATAAGATCATTGTTTGGTTTAGGAGGGACCTCAGAATTGATGATAATCCAGCATTATCTGCTGCTGCTAGAGATGGTCGTGTGCTTCCTGTGTTCATATGGTGTCCAAAAGATGAAGGGCAATTCTACCCAGGGCGGGTTTCGCGGTGGTGGCTGAAGCATTCTCTGTCACACCTTTCTCAGTCCCTCAAATCTCTGGGTTCTCGACTTGTGCTGATTAAAGCTGATAGCACACTTGCTGCACTTTTGGCTTGCATTGATTCTGTGGGTGCGACAAGAGTGGTCTTTAATCATCTTTATGGTAAAGCTCTGGCTCCCTAGCTCCGAAATGCAGCTCAATCTTTGGATACTTAGATTTCTCAGTGCAACTTATGGTTTTCGGCTTCGAATATTTGAAATTCATTTGAGTTTATAAGCTGGTTGATACTAGCACCACTGTAGTCCTTTCAAGGAGCTCTATTTGATTACTTGTACCACATGTTATATTATATGTACAACAAAATGTTAGATGATCTCAGCATTACACAGAAGGTTAGATGTTGAAATTGGAAACAACACAAATAAGAGAGTGCATGGAATTTGGGTGCGCATACTCTCTTTGTGCAATGCTTCTTCTCAATCATAAATCTACAATGGTGGGATTGAGATGGTGTCCTCTGCTCTATAGCATCTCTTGTAATAAACAAGAAAGAGGACAAACTGGACCGAGGTATTTTATCGTTTAATGACCCACTGTGAATGTGATCAAGTCAATTTGCAAGTCTCATCCGATTAAGCTGAGCTCGGCCAGACTTTATATGTTTGCACCCTGTTAAAAAGGATACTGCTTCGGAGTTGCGCTGAATAGTGCAACTAGCTTCACTGTCATTAGAATTACTTCAAAAAAGTTGCATCTGCTGATTGAGTTTGACACTTTTCAAAACTTTGACATCAAATAGTAGATGATAATTTCGCTGCATATATTGACTGTTAAGCCTGTTATGGTAAGTCATGTAGTGACTTCCTCAGTCAGCATAAGATGAACTTTACATGGTGTCTGAAAGGAGTGTTTGTTGTGGTGTATGCTCTTCTTGTAATTTGGTGTGCTGAAGCTTTTGGCAATTTTAACGTGGGCTTCTTACTTGTCATCGTTTTATCCTAGATCCTGTTTCACTGGTTCGTGATCATCACATCAAGGAGCAATTAGTGGAACTTGGTATTTCCGTGCAAAGCTACAATGCAGACTTGTTATATGAACCATGGGAAGTGTACGACGAGAAAGGACTTGCTTTTACGATGTTTGACAAATACTGGAACAAGTGCATGAACATGCAAATGGAACCCGTCTCTCACGCTCCTGTCTGGCGCTTAGAGCCATTGCCAACTTCAGGTTCATCTTTATGCTTATGGGTTTTTAAGCTTGATTATAAACTTTTCAAGAAAATTTTGTTTTAATTGTCCTCTTAAATGGTCCACTAGTTGACAGAAGACTGTCAAAAATGATCTTAATCCATGCTATATAATTGCAACTAAGTATCTACATTTCAGTGATTTACACCTGGAAAATGAAAAGGGACTAGTTTTACATGGTTACTCCACAATTTCTAGATTTTCACGATTACTTTTTAGGAAAAATCTATTATATGTAAATGAGTAGTCCATATCAATGTTGCAGAGAAACAACCAAATAAACTCCTACCATGTCATTAACAGGATTAGTGGAAAATTGTTCGATTGAAGACCTGGGTCTGGAAGATGAAACAGAAAGATCTAGCAACGCATTATTAGGAAGAGGATGGTCGCCGGGTTGGGGCCACGCTGATAAGGCTTTGAGTGAGTTTATCGAACATCATCTGGTCAGTTATGCTGAAAACAGGTTGAAGGTTGGGGGTAACTCAACGTCGCTCTTGTCTCCGTATCTCCATTTTGGAGAAGTAAGTGTTAGGAAAGTCTTCCAATCCACCCGTCTGAAGCAAATTCTGTGGGCGAAAGAAGGTAGTTCTAGTGGGGAAGAAAGCGCAACTCTCTTTCTCAGGGCCATTGGGTTTCGGGAGTATTCGCGCTACCTTTGTTTCAACTTCCCATTTACTCATGAGAAGTCTCTGCTGAGCAATTTAAAATATTTCCCATGGTGCCCCGATCAGACCTCTTTTAAGGCTTGGAGACAGGGCCGCACTGGCTATCCGCTAGTTGATGCTGGAATGAGGGAGCTCTGGGCTACCGGGTGGATACATAACAGGATAAGAGTAATCGTCTCGAGCTTTGCCGTGAAAGTTCTGCTGCTTCCCTGGAAATGGGGTATGAAATATTTCTGGGACACACTTTTGGATGCAGACTTGGAAAGTGATATCCTCGGTTGGCAGTATATTTCTGGGAGCTTACCGGACGGGCACAAGCTTGAACGTATGGATTGTCCTGAGGTATGTAGAAAAGTAGCAACTTTTAAATCTTTTGTCAATTTCCATGTGAATGAAAATGAGACATTGCGTAGTCATGTTATGCTGAATATTTTTTGTATGTACGGTTAGGTTCAAGGATGCAAGTTTGATCCAGAAGGAGAATATGTGAGACAGTGGCTGCCTGAGCTAGCGAGAATGCCGACAGAGTGGATCCACCATCCATGGGATGCACCCACCAGTGTGCTCAAAGCTTCAGGGGTCGAATTGGGACTAAACTACCCGAAACCCATAATCGACCTGGATGCTGCCCGAGTGCGCTTAACAGAAGCCATTTTCAAAATGTGGGAACTGGAAGCCGCTGCCAGAGCATCTAGCTCGAACTACACTGATGAAGTCGTTGGAGAGAATTCCGAGGGAGATGAGAATTCGAGCATTCCGAAGGTTGTTTTAAAGGACAGGGTTCCTTCTTTTACCATTTCTTCTAATGATCAGAGGGTTCCCACAATTCAGAATTCAAAGGGTGGTCTTGCTTGCAAGAAGAGGCCAAAAGAGATCGCGGTCAGCGAGAGGCAGCCAGTCCGTGAGAACTTGCAGGATGAACCGGGGGGTTCGAGAAGGGATGAGGAAGTGTGCTCCACAGCAGAATCTTCGGCAGCTAAAAGACAGACAATTAGCAGAGATTCGTTCTCGGTACCCCAGTCTTGTACCTCATCGAATGGCTTGACTTCAAACGAACAGGAGATTTGATGTTTTGACCTGAAGTAGGAGTTCCAGGAACAAGTAGACATTGAACATGGTACGGGAAAAGATGGGATCTAAGTCAGAGTTCTTATACTGCAATTTTGGAACAATCTTGACTCAAGGATTTGGGAAACTTGCGGAACTGCTTCCTCCAACAGTCATTGAATCCATCTCTGCTATTGGTTCCTGACTGCAGAGAATGCCTTGCTTTGTCAGGAGACTCTGGTCACATGATGCCATGAGTAAAATCGTGACAGACAAATGTGGATCCGATCTTTGTCATCATTTATGTGTACATACTAATAAACGTAGCAAGTCTTTTACTTTGTTCGCTTCAGCCTGAAAATCTCTCTTTGAGATCACATGAACAGTTTTAAAAATGGTCTGTAATTCATGGACGAGGGTTTTGTATTGAAGGTGAAAGTTCTCAAAATCATGTACATCTAATGCAGGTAGAAGCTCAACACAGAAACATCCTCCTCATATATATATATATATATATATATATATATATATATATATATATTTTTTTTTTTGGTAAAGACATCCTCCTCATATTGAACTTCATGTTTCTGATACAGTATATGTTTAGTTGCGTGGTTATGGAAGTGAGAGCTGAAATTAGACAGTCCTCGTACAATATTTGATAAATAGCCACTGCTGTCGATTTGGTGCCGTGCAAAAAGCTCATTATGACCGGTGAAACGAACTGTCGAAACCAATGGCCTCGTCTGATATGATTCACGGTGTCTGCTGGTGGCTTGCGCCTGGAAGAGAGTATCAAAGCAGCATATGGTACCAGAGGATTTCTGCTGGTTGGGCAGTTTAGTTTGTTGGTTTTGGCCAGAAGAAGGCAAATGAGAAGGCACGTCCTTGCTAGCTTATTGCTCAAAGTTCTCCCCATGTGTTAAGAGTTGTGTACCATCAATCTTGAGGTGAAAAGACTAATTTAGATGGTCATAGTAAACTTCAACTGCAACCTGAGTTCATTTCATCGTGTGCAGCTGCAAAATGTCGGAAATGGCTTTCGATAGTTGGATCTTGAATCACCGATGCTCCGAGATTTGGTTGTCGGATTTCCCAAGATAGTCGATGAGGATACGAGCCGACCCTCGAAGGCTCAGGTCCCGATTTTGATCTTTGAGGGGCTCAGTTTCAGCCGCCACGGACTCGGGTCCTGCCTCCATGAGCCTCCCGCTAGCCGTTGATCGCCGCTTTCGCAAGTGTCCATGGCGAAGGTCGATGGGAATTCAAAAAAGATGGCTAGAGTTCCAAAAGTTTGAAGAGGGCGCATTTATTTTGAATTGAAAAGCCAAAACTTCATCCTTTACTTTTCTTTTTTTTTTCGCTGTTATCTACAACATCATTTTAGTTTACATGTCAATATAAAGGCTGTTATCTACGACATCATTTTAGTTTACATATTAATATAATCAATCATTAAGAAAAAAATGTCGAGCAATTTAAATTAAAGAATCGAAGTGCATTCGTCATAAAATTTCAAAAAAAAAAAAAAAAGAACGAAAACCCAAAAGCAAAAAATCATTGATTATTATTGGGTCATGTTAATGAGTACCATCAATCATTGATTAAATATACTTGGACGTGGGAAATTCGATATCAAAATTTTTGATGACTGCAATATTTTCTTATTCAGTTAGTTAACATACCTCTAGAGATTTTGTTTTTAAACAAAATTTTATTTATTTAAGAGAACTCCCCGTTTTTGCTTAAGCATTTATATATAATAAAATTTTTACTTTTTTATTTCTTTATTTCTCAAAAACGATTTGAAACATAAATTCATTTAGAATACAATTTAATTTTTCTATTTTAGAATATATTTTTATTTAATAATTAGATTTGAAAAAAAAATTAAAAATTAAAATTTTTAACTTCTTAATTTTTATTTTAAAAACTAAGAAGCTAAAAATCAATCAATTTCTGTCAGAAATTTTATCATACCTACTCTTAAATTTCCAAAATGTTTTCTAGCGGTCATATGTCCTCTGGAACAACAGCGACTGCCTGCTTCTGCTCCACTCGATTGCTCCTCTGCAGGTTCAATCTCTCTCGGCCTATCTGGACGGCATGACCCATCTCCCGCCGGCGGCAATTCGCTTCGTTTCCGGCAGCCACGCCCCGACCAGCCAGTGCCGCCGCCGCCGCAGGTGGAAGTTCCAATCTTTTGCTGCTTCTTTCGTTATCATTGTCTTTTCATTTGTGTCGTCCGTGTGTTCTTCATCCGCGTCTAAATGGGTTTTGTCTGCCACCGCCCAGTCGTGTCTAATGTTGTCTGTTGCTGATTCTTGAAGTTGTTTTCTTTTCTTTCGTTTCTGGGTTTTCTTACTTCTTCGCCTGCAGCTTTGGTCGAGAAATTCATGGGGAAGTGTTTCTTTTGCTTAGTGTTAAGTTGAGCACTGAGCTTCAATTGGATTTTTAGAGTTTTATGGGTAACCAAGTTCAATTCATGGCTCAGACGATGAAGATGATTTATGCCCCTACCGTTTCACAGGGCTTTCTTCATGTAGAGTTTTCTTGGTACCGAGTTTAAGTCATTGCTTGAGGATGAAGATGATTAATGCACGTCCATGATATCTCGCAGGGCTCACTTTCCCAAACTCGGATGGCGGTTCCAATTGCAGTTACAAAGCCTGCTCCGCTCGCGCGTGCAATTCTTGTGAAGGACCCGAGTTCCGCATATTCTCTTCAATGCCCCTCGGTCTACTTGTGCCACTGCAATCCCAAAAGAAAGGAACTTCCATTTCCCCTAATGCCCTTCGCCGTAAGGCTGATCCAAAGTGGCGAGGAGGGTTTTCCCTCGGTCTAGATTTGGGATTGTCTCGCACCGGTGTTGCTCTTAGCAAAGGCTTTTGTTTTCGCCCTCTGACGGTAAACTCCAATGTCTGGCTTTTCTCCCTGTGATCTATGAACTGTTTGTGCATTTGTCAGATTCACTTATGGGTGAATTTAATAGTAAGGATAGTGACTTTTAAGGTTTTGGAGCTGCGAGGACAGAAGCTTGAGTTGCGGCTTCTTGACATTGCAGAAAAAGAGGTCAGAATTCTTCCTTGTCAATTTTTATGGCATCCTTGTTAGGTCAGTAAGCTCGATATGGACTTCTCTGAGTAATGCTTTCATGATATTCTGCAGGAGGTGGATGAATTCATCATTGGACTTCCTCTATCTTCTGATGGAAAAGAGACTATTCAGTCTAATAAAGTTCGCAGCGTTGCTGGAAGACTCGCAGCTCGAGCTGCGGAGAGGTGAAATGATTGCATTTGTTTTGTTTGGTATTATTTAGGTTGTCCCTCTTGGCCTGATGGTACTTGAGTGGAGATTTTGATTTGTGATCATAAGCTGCTGTACTCCATTTCAAATGCATTTAGACTGCATGTCAACTGGTTTAGCAATGGGTCTTTCCTACAACATTTTAGTTTACCCCTAAATTATGTTCGTGTAAGAACTGATGGTGGCGTGGGATCTGCAGTGCTTGAAAGTTGCAATTGCGGGCCAGGCATCTATTTCTCTAAAATTGTCTACCTGCAGGACAAAGACCCCTTCCTCACCTTCTTCCATTTAGATATGAAGCTGATTTCAGCTTTGGATTTCAGGGGTTGGAGAGTATATCTGCAGGATGAGCATGGCACATCAGCTGAAGCCGCTTGCCGTATGATCAACATGTACCTCCCATTTGACCAAGTGATTTGCACGTTACTTGCTTTAAGAGTTGTACAGTTTATGGATTGCATGTCCCTTGTCCAGATAATATTACATTACATTAGTAATTGCTTCTTACTCTAGATTATGGGCACAAATATTGAACAGCTTGAGGATGATAGTTTCATCAAATTAAATAGTTCAGATTTTTCCCCTAATTTTTGAGTATTAGAAAACCATTTTGATCAACTTATTTTTTCTCCACGGCTTTATGAATGTTCATTTTTTTCCCCTGGGTCGAGGTTTCCTGGTGAATGATAAGGCATCTTTTGGATCATATCTTTATAAATGGCAATCTCCACAGTCTAGGTGAGGTGAGTCCTAATTATAGCATTCATTACATAAATTCAAGCAGTAGTCTACGTAATTTCCTTTCAACTGTATGATTGATCATATATACTAGATTACTATAGCAGTTGTTTTGCCCAATTTTGATTCTCATGTTCTTCCACTTAGGACATGCCAGGGTTGCTGTAGAGAAATGTGCATTTTTTATTTCTCTGGATTTGTGTACTTTTTTTATTATTGTTGGAAAACATAGTATACTATCATGTGATAGTAATTTGCTCGTGTTGATAAATTTCTCTACATATGATTGGTAACTTAGCTGTAGCAGCTTTTATTCTTTAGCAGTTACTTTTTTAAGCTCTGCAAGTAATGGTCACCTACCAAATAATGACCCTATTTCGGTTGGTTTTTCTCTCCTTTTTATTCTCAATTTTTGGACCGAGCCTGCAAAATTAGTAGGCTCCACTGGGCCAAAGGCAATGTATGTCATGGCAGCATGTCTTTTTTGCGTGGTACCTAATGACAGCATTTACCATACATTATATGAGATTACTGGAAAAAAAGCTTTTTAATTATTTGTTGGCTCATCTTTGCAGAGGTGTCCAGCAGTCCGCTCGGCAAAAAAAGGCTGATGCCTATGCTGCCATGGTAATGCATTGAAGTTTTGGTGTGGCTTCATCCCTATAATTTATACTTGTGGTGGAAAAGAAAGCTCTGATTGTTTTACAACACTAATTTCTATTAAGTGCTGGCTGCAAGAAGCTTCTGCTTTGTGCTCTCTCTCTCTCTCTCTCTCTCTCTCTCTCTCTCTAAAAGAAATTGCGGCAATGTCTTGTAATCCTCATTCACTGCTTATGGGTGCAGATGGTCCTGGAAAGATATTTCTCTTTGTCGGGAGAGGACGCTGAATTAGTTTTGCCCAAGAGTCTAGATTTGCAAGAGAAATTACGGAGGGCTCCATCTGAGGACAGCGACTTCTCTGAATAAGTCATTCATTGGCTATCACAGTAACACCGACACCAAATGCTATGCCTTTTGAAATGAGACATCCATAATAATGGATTAATTTAGAAGCAAGGAAATCAGCAGTATCAAGGAAGGTCATCGATGGGCCTTTGTCCTGTTTCTGACACAAACGAAACTATGTATTCTTGGACTTGTTTCTCCGGAACTTCAATGTTCTTTTTTGAAGATGGTCTTGAGTTGCCTTTATCTGCAGGCTGGGATGGCACTTGATGCCATTTAAAGGGGGCAGTTTGGGAAGACTTGAATTTTATAGAGTTCCTGAACTGACGAATTTCATACCGAAATTGTATGATCGAAGCATTTCAAGCTCAAATCAGTTATGAGGTTGTGAAAGAGTTTTTTTTTTTTCTTTTTGTTTCCAGATACAGAAGATTCTTCGTGTAGCGAGAAAATTGAGTGAGAAATTCATTGCACATTTCTTTCTCTCTTTGATTCTGCTACTCTCTTGATCCTTATTTCCACTTTCATATCCCTAATCGGGGACTATTCATTGCTGACGAATTAATGCTGTAATTATATTTTTGCCTGGAATCGATTTTGGAATCTACTTTATATTTATGATCCGATTTCAAAGTCTACTCGAGAATTTTTTTTTTTTTTTGATTCATTTTTTACATCAAAACAACATATGCTGAACAAATTTGTGAGCATATACCGGCAAAATAAGTAAACCTCAAAAGCTGGGCTTGCACTTTGCAGAAAATCCATAACTAAACCGAATCCTGAAAAGCCGATTACAGGGGAGGAAACTCGTCTGCTATTCGGAGTGTTAGAGGATGAACTAAACCAAATTGACATTGTTAGCAGGTTGTAAACGAAGCTAAATCTGAGTCACAAAAAGAACCCTCAATTGATGCTGCTAATTGTCAATTTCCTTGCATATTTCACAAAGAATGAACGGAATTTCTAGACGGAGACAGAGAGAGGCGTACCAATCTACTTGATAACTCTATAATAATAGAGTTAGTTGACCTATTTTAGGCAATAAATATGGTACTTTATAATGCAATGGGAAAATTCTAAATAAGGACCTGAAGTGAATTTATTTTCTCAAATGAGAACTCAAAATGAATTTTGTGTCAAATAAGGACTCGAAGTGGACCCATTGTTTCAAATAAGGACCCGGAGTAAATTTTGTGTCAAATAAGGACTTGAAGTGATCAAATTAATTTCTATTAAAGACCTTAACTCACCGGCAGACATTTTCTGGTGATTAAAATATGGGCAATTTTGTCAGAAATTTGTGATTGGAAAAAAAAGGGAAAATTCTAAATTAATTAAGTTTAGGTTATTCATTTAGATGTTTATGTTTTCTTCTTTCTTCTCCTCCGCTACTCCTCAACCAAATCGCTCCCGGTCATTGTCATGACTCGATTCTCGTTGCTCCTTGCCTTGCTCGACTAGCGGAGAATTTGGGTCTCCACAAACAAAGAAAGAAGCATATGGTTTTCTTCTTATTTTTGAATTCGTGCCTCAATCGGCAGAGAATTTTGGTCTTCGACTTTGTGGAGAATGGGTACAAGGAATGGGGAGACCGTAGAAAACCTAGGATTTTTTGTTTCTATTTTAAGATTTGTTAATTTTCCCTAGATTTTGTTTTGGACAAAATTGCCCAAACTTTGGTTATCAGAAATGTTGCATGTTTGATAGTTGGTGAATATTTGGCTAACCAGCAAGCTCGGGTCCTTATTTGGAATTGATTCCACCACTTCGGGTCTTTATTTGAGACAATAGATCCACTTTAGGTCTTTATCTGACACAAAGTTTATTTCGGATCCCTATTTGAAAACCGATCTACTTCGGGTCCTTATTTGGAATTTTCCCTAATGCAATATTCATTAGAAAATATTTGGATTTCCTTCTATTTACCCAAATCTTTCTTCTTTATGTAGAATAACGAGATATGGAGAAAATAAGGAAAAAATGGCGAAAAAAAAAAAGAAAGGAAAATTCTGTAATTCAGAATATTGGGATTGATTTATGTAGTATAGACCGGTGGACCTTCTCTTTGCTGGTTTAGACTCACTAGTTGTTGATTTTACCTTTTCAAATCAATAGAAATTATGTCGATTCTCCCTACTTCTACTTCCATTAGTTATGGGGTGCCTGTGTATGTCATCTAGTAGTTTTCCGACTTTGTGGATTTGGATTTCCGGATATTGCCTTCATCCAATGCATTGCCCTTCTGTCCATAGACATAGGGTCCTGGCAAGCCCCATACTCCTGGCTTCCTCGCATTCTTCACCCAAGTAGGTGGACAACTCATGGTGCCAATCCTACACCCAAGTGAAGATGGGAACGACGATGGTAGCAATATGGTAAGCTGAAGTAGCATTTTTGGATCCAGGCGCTAGCTTTTGGGCATACTAGCATTGGAGGATAGGTGACTAGACATGTACAACATGTCTTAGGGTCGGGATGGTATCACGGGTGATGTTTGATGTAGCTGTTGATGAGCATTTTTTTGAATCCACTAGCATAAATAAATAAAGAAATGAAACGCGTCAGCATGGTTTATAATTCCGCTTGCGTTCTTTGAATTTCCTACATTATGGATTATTGATATTAACCTAAAACGCTTCCGCATGCCCAAAAAAAAAAAGTGAAAGGAGTTGGATAACTACGTTAGTCGTGATGTGCCGGAGACTCAGCATGTCACATCTCTTGAGAGGGTGAGAGAAATGCATGCAGTTTCAACTAAGCGAGGCACGCCAAGAAGCTCGAGAGTGCAAGAGGAGGAGAAGAAAGTTTTCTTTTTTTTGAGAGGGATTGAGTTTGAGAAGGTGATTGGTCCTGAGCAGGACCTTAAAAGGCTTTGACAACCGGGAAAGTCTGGGTAGAGGCCGGGTTGGGCCTTGATGAAAGTTTCCAACCCCATTGCTCCTCCCGTCCACAACCCCCTTCAGGGAGTAGGGGGGCAGCCTGGATCCCCGTGACACTTTCCCCCTTGAAACACAGGGCGTGGTACAGGGAATGAAAGGTCCGGTGGGAAACCCCCGGGTGGACGGACTGATGTTACGAGTGAAGAGGAGACGATCGAAGGATTGCTAAGGTTAGAATAAAAAATCAGGTGAAAATGGAATTAGGACTTTGGGTTTTTAGCTTACAAAACCGGTCCGTGTAGTTTGATTCCCAGGTGGATAGAATCATTCTGGTTGTACACCTCCATTCCTATGTACGCAAGGTATGATATCACATTTTTAAGTTCTAAGAGTTGGTTCTTGCTATGCCATACATATCTTCTAAAAAAGCAAGATTCTTCAAGGAGCTTTTTCATTGCTAGTGGGTACCAAGATGCTTATCGAGGACTATACTTCGTTCAGGTCTTGTCCATGATAGTCCTTTCAAAAGAACTGTGCATGCATGCTTTGCGTTCAAAGCTCGAACTTCCGAAATTCTTATTTGAGCGCTTCTTGTGCTTGCGTGCGAAATTTGAATCACCCCATCGAATTAATTAGGATTGGTGGCTAATCTTCACTGCAATCATCATCAATTTCTGTTTCTCTGCAGGAATCGGTGTTATCCGGCTGAAGGTTTCATGAATTTGACTGGAAATAATTACGTAAACTTAAGATGATGGCGATTTCTCTTTGCACGCTCGCAAAATTACCCAATCGGTGAATAGATCTAAAGTTGCTAACTACCGTGCAGATAAACCAGAAGTACAAGGAGGAAATTGCATGCGGAAATAGGAAGGTGTGTGAAAGTAGTACTGGACCAAGAACTTAAGACTGCATTGTCAAAATGAAAACATATAAGAATAGAGATACATCTGCCTCTGCTTCAGTGAACCGTGATTCAAGCTTCAAGGATGATGGCATGAACGTCTTCAACAAAGGTCCACATGATCAGAGGCCTGGAAAGGCAGCTTATAGAGCTTATTCGGTTCAAGACTATAACGAAGCTTACATTTAATAAGTAAGATCATATGTTTAGACTATGAGGCCTCCTCAAAGAGCGAAAGTCCCCTACTCAGCTGCGTCTTCTTCTTCATTCTCTTCTGAAATTTCCTCGAGTGAACGGCCCTTTGACTCCGGCACCAAGAGCGTGAATAACACCCCGAACAAGTTGGTCACGCTGAGAATCATCAACATCGTCTTAGTTTTAGGTATAAACACAAAAAGAACCGTGCCCACCACGGACCCGGCCTTGCCAGCCGCGGCAGATATGCCGTGACACGTTGACCTGAGCCGTGTCGGGAAGATCTCGGCGGGGACCACGAATGTGGTGGCGTTCGGGCCGAAGTTTGCGAAGAAGAAGGTGAGCGAATACATGATCACGAACCAAATACCATTGCTATGCGATTTCCAGTGGTGGTATGGGATGGCCAAAGCGAACATGAACACTGTCATGAAGATGAAGCCCATCAATTGTATTGCGAACCTTCCCATCTTGTCGATGAACGCCACCGTGAACCAGTACCCTGGGACTGTGCCGCAAAGAGCAATCAGGGTCTGCGCAACCGCAGTCTTATACACCTCTTCTATGGCAGTCATGTATTGTCCCTTTGGAAGCCAATTGACGGACGTGAAAATGTCTTTCTGGAAAAGGCTCTGGCTATAGAAGGCCATGTCCAGGAGGAACCAGGTGGTTGTAGTACCGAGCAAGTGGAGTCCGTGGCGTTGGACGAACTGCTTCGAGAACAAGCCGAAGTCGTTCCCTTGCACCCTCCGCTCGACTTTCTCCGTCTCTGCTTCCAAATCGACTTGGAGAACCATTGACATGTCGGCGGCAGCTTGCTTGGCGTTCATGGCAACTAGAGCGGTGTAACGAGCTGTTTCGGGCATTTTCATCCGCCAGTAATATGTGAGAGCTGCCGGAACCGCACCGAACATCAAAATTATCCGCCACACATAGTCGGCTTGGGGGACGGTGGGGTTGTTTAGATCGGCAGGATATTTAGCCTTAAAGGCCGCGGAGACAATTATACTGACTACCCCACCAGCCAACATCCCGAAACCCTGCATTGCGAAGACGGCTGCCATGAAGGCACCACGAGTCTTCTTGTTCGCATACTCTGACATGATGGTGGCGGAAAGCGGGTAGTCCCCACCAATGCCGAATCCAAGCCAGAACCTGAAGAAGCAAAGGGTTGACATCACCCCTGTTGCTCGGGCACCTGGGTCATTACCAGAGGAGAACCCAAAGGAGCCGAAGGAGAGCCCCGAGGCGATGGAACAGAAGACCATGAGCGCAAGGGTTAACCCATAGACCTTTTTGCGGCCCAGCTTGTCGCCCAACAACCCAAAGAATATCTGGCCTGCAAGCGTCCCGGACAAGGCGACCACAGTGACGGCCAACTTCACGTTCTGAGGCAGAGACTTTGGGCTTTTCTGGTCCGATGTGTAGTACAGGCGGCCGAGGAGCGCCATCACGGGGTTGAGGCAGAAGAGGTCATATGCGTCGGTGAAGAAGCCCATGCCAGCGATGACAATCGCCTTGAAATGGTATAATTGTGTTTTGGCTGAATCAAGGGCACTGAGCACCTTCAGTTTTTCCTTAGCCATCGATCAGCCCTTTCTCAAGTTCCCTTGCAGCTGCTACTACTCAACCGCAAAATTTAGCAAAAACTGATAGAACTTGTGTTCTACTAGACGAATGAAAAGTAATATGTTCATGTGACCTTAAGTAGCCAAATTATGGAAACTACCGGTCAAATCAACTAGGAATATACCGTAAAGGATAAACGAACAATCACATAAACAACTCTTTTCTAAAATTTCTTTTGGATACTTTAAGGATTAACTTCGGGTTGACTTTCAAAGATGACAAATCGGTGGATAATGACTTGTTGAGAGTGAAATTGAAACCGTGCAATACGACCGCCATGTGTCTTTTATTAACTAGATGAAATGAGATCATGCGGTTAACGTTGAGGTTTATTTGTAGAAAGTTATGAGTTAATGATCTATATATAGCACGCTCTCTCCCATCATTTTAAATAAAAACTTTCCAATGATAAAAGTCAAAGCTATTATATAATCCTGGCAACGAAGATTATGAAAAACACAACTTTAAAGAGTAACTACTTCAAGTAACAAAATGTGCCCCATTTCAAGAAGGGAAAATTCCACCAAAAAGTTTAAATTTTGTTCGGTGTTGAATCAATAAACTTCTTTTTTTCTATATTATCAATACTCTCAAAATTGTATCGATGACCCAAAATTAATTTCTATAACAATTTCATTAAAGATCGTCCTTAAAAATCCAACGTGATAGTTTGCGTGGACAAGAGCAGGCAAATGAAACTAGTATGGATCTCACACAGCTTTTATTATGAGGGAAAACTCTACTAAAAAGCCTAAATTTTGCCTAGTAAGACTCTGACACTTGAAACTTGTTTTTGGTGTTTCCAAAATGCCTTCAAAATTGTACCAATGATCCAAAATATCTTCCATCATAATTTTGTTTAAGACGGCCTTTTCAAATCTAATGTGACAACTTATATGGATAATGATAGGTAAATGGATCTAAGTCCCCATAATAAAGTCCAGAACCTCCATTTTGTTAATTATCTCATTTCTTGAAACCTATCTTTATTGAACTTGCAAATAGATGAATAACATTGCTTTGGATTAGATTTAAGCCACATAAAATCAACTCAGAGCCGTCTATCTATTGTCTTTTCATCATGATAAAGAAAAGACTCACTGATTTTTGGATCAAGTCTACAAAATCAAAAGGTTTCACTGGGTCAAAGGTGATGTATGTCATGGCAGCATGCCCTTTTTTTTTTGCCTAGTACCTCATTACATCATTTAGCATACCTTACATGAGATTATTGAAGAAAAAGCTTTTTAATTGTTTGTTGTCTCACCTTTGCATAGGTGTCTAGCACTCCGCTCGACCAAAAAAAGCCAATACCTATGCTACCATGGTAATGATTTGAAATTTTGGTATGGTTTCATCATTATAATTTATACCCGCTGCAGAAAAGATAGCTCTCATTATTTCACAACACTAATTTCTTTGAAGTGCAATCTGCAAGAAGCTTCATAGTTCTGCTTAATGGTCTCTCTCTCTCTCTCTCTTCCTATAGAGATATTTCTTTTTGCTAGGAGAGGAAGCTAAATTAGTTTTGCCCAAGAGTTTCGTGTTTAAAATTTCTCTTAGACACTTAAAAGATTAACGGCAGGTTGACTTTCGAAGATGCGGTGGATAATGACTGGTTGAGTGTGAAACTGAAAGCATGCAATATGACTGCCACGTGTCTTTTATTGACTAGATGAAATGAGTCATGCAGTTAACGTTGAGGTTTATTTGTAGAACATTATGAGTTAATGATATATATATATAGCACGCTCTCTCCCATCATCTTAAATATAACTTTCCAGTGATAAAAGTTAAAACTATCATACAATCCTAGCAAAGAAGATTACGAAAAGCATAACTTCAAAGAGTAAATACTTTAAGTAACAAAACGTGCCACCAAAAAATTTAAATTTTGTTTGGTACGGCATCAATACTTCAAACTTTTTTTTTTTCATGTCATCAATACTCTCAAAATTGTATCAATGACCCAAAATTAACTTTCATAACAATTTCATTGAAGACCTTCCTTAAAAATCCAACGTGATAGTTTGCGTGGACAAGAGCAGGCAAATGAAACTAATATGGATCTCACACAGCTTTTATTAGGAGGGAAAACTCTACTAAAAAACCTAAATTTTGCCTAGTAAGACTCCGATACTTGAAACTTGTTTTTGGTGTTTCCAAAATGCCATCAAAATTGTACCAATGATCCAAAATATCTTCCATCATAATTTTGTTTAAGACAGCCTTTTCAAATCTAATGTGACAACTTATATGGATAATGAAAGGTAAACGGATCTAAGTCCCTATAATAAAGTCCAGAACGTCCATTTTGTTAATTATCTCATTTCTTGAAAACTATTTTTATTGAACTTGCAAATAGATGAATAACGTTGCTTTGGATTAGATTTAAGCCACGTAAAATCAACTCAGAGCCGTCTATCTATTGTCTTTTCATCGTGACAAAGAAAAGACTCACTGATTTTTGGATTGAGTCTACAAAATTAAAAAGGTTTTACTAGGTCAAGGGCAATGCATGTCATAGTAGCATGCCTTTTTTTTTTTTTTTTTGCCCAGTACCATACCTTGCATGAGATTATCGAGAAAAAATTTTTTAATTATTTTTTGTCTCACCTTTGCAGAGGTGTCCAGCAATCCACTCAACCAAAAAAAGCCAATGCCTATGCTGCCATGGTAATGCATTGAAATTTTGGTATAGTTTCATCATTATAATTTATACATGTTGTGGAAAAGATAGCTCTCATTATTTTGCAACACTAATTTCTTTGAAGTGAAAGTTGCAAGAAGCTTCATAATTCTGCTTTATGGTCTCTCTCTCTAAGAAATTGCCTTATAATTTCTTGTAATCCTCATTCACTGCTTATTGGTGTAGATGGTCCTGAAGAGATATTTCTCTTTGCTGGGAGAGGAAGCAAAATTAGTTTCGCCCAAGAGTTTTGTGTTTAAAATTTCTCTTAGACACTTAAAGGATTAATGACAGGTTGACTTTCAAAGATGCGGTGGATAATGACGGGTTGAGAGTGAAACTAAAAGTGAGCAATACAACCACCACGTGTCTTTTATTAACTAGATGAAATGAGATCATGCGGTTAACGTTGAGGTTTATTTGTAGAACGTTATGAGTTAATGATCTATATCGCACGCTCTCTCCCATCATCTTAAATATAACTTTCCAGTGATAAAAGTCAAAGCTATTATATAATCCTAGCAAAGAAGATTACGAAAAGCACAACTTCAAAGAGTAACTACTTCAAGTAACAAGACGCACCCCATTTCAAGAAGGGAAAATTCCACCAAAAAGTTTAATTTTCTTTAGTACCGCATCAATACTTCAAACTTTTCTTTTTCCGTGTCATCAATACTCTCAAAATTGTATCAGTGACCCAAAATTAACTTCCATAACAATTTCATTCAAGACTATCGCTAAAAATCTAACGTGATAGTTTGCGTGGACAGGAGCAAGCAAATGAAACTAGTATGGATTTCACACAGCTTTTACTATGAGGGAAAACGTTACTAAAAAGCCTAAATTTTGCCTAGTAAGACTCCAATACTTGAAACTTGTTTTTGGTGTTTCCAAAATGCCTTCAAAATTGTACTAGTGATCCAAAATATCTTCCATCATAATTTCTTTGAAGATGGCCTTTTAAAATCTAATGTGACAACTTATATGGATAATGACAAGTAAACGGATCTAAGTCCTTTAATAAAGTCTAGAACGTCCATTTTGTTAATTATCTCATTTCTTGAAACCTATATTTATCAAACTTGCAAATGGATGAATGATGTTGCTTTAGATTACATTTAAGTCACGTAAAATCAACTCAAATCCATCTGTCTACTGTCTTTTCATCGTTATAAAGAAAAGACTCACTGATTTTTGGATCATGTCTGCAAAATCAAAAGGTTTCACTGGGTCAAAGGTGATGTATGTCATGGTAGCATGCCTTCTTTTTTTTTTTTTTTTTTGCCCAGTACCTCATTACATCATTTACCATACCTTACATGAGATTATCAAAGAAAAAGCTTTTTAATTATTTGTTGTCTCACCTTTGCAGAGGTGTCCAGCACTCCACTCAACCAAAAAAAGCCCATGCCTATGCTGCCATGGTAATGCATTGAAATTTTGGTATAGTTTCGTCATTATGTGGAAAAGATAGCTCTCATTGTTTTGCAACACTAATTTCTCTAAAGTGAAAGCTGCAAGAAGCTTCATAGTTCTACTTTATGGTCTCTCTCTCTCTCTCTCTAAGAAATTGCCTTACAATTTCTTGTAATCCCGATTCAATACTTATGGGTGCAGATGGTCCTGAAGAGATATTTCTCTTTGCCGAAAAATGAAAATAAATTAGTTTTGCGCAAGAGTTTAGATGTTGCAGAAAGCGAGCAATTGAATAGTAAAATAAGCAAAACAAGAAAATGAATCGGATACCAGATTTACATGATTCAGTCGTAGTGATCTACGTCAACGAGATAAGTAGCAACCAATTCCACTATAGATCAAGTGATGCAAAAGAGATTACAACCACACTCAAATCATTCAAACATTCTTACTATTTCCCAAGCCTCAATTATACCTAATAACTTACGCAGTGTTTAGCCCCACAATTCCTCATGAAATAATCTATAGGAATTGTACACAAATTCTTACAACAAGAATTTAATCAGCTTCAACACTATTTCCTATTGGATGTAATTGTATGAATGAATCAACACCAAACACTTGTCTAAAAAATAACACTTCAAGAACATTCATGTCATCAATGATGCAAATTGCAATATACATGCAAGCAAATCATGCCCAAGGATCCCACAACACAATATATTTATGTGTGCCCAAGAGTTGATCGAGTCAAAGTCAACTCAAATCTAGATTGACTTTTCAAATTAAGCCCTTATCTCTAATGCTAAACTTTCCTATTTCAAGCTGTAAATTCCATCAACAAATATCAACTAAGAAGGAAATCCCACTGCCAAAAGATATTCACAATTTGGCCTAATTCCGAATACATGTTAGACTTTCAAACTTCGATGGTGAAAGCTCTAACAAATATTATTGAGCAAAGTTTGTGACACCCTTAATCTGACCTCAATCTACGGAGCAGGATTATGACAAGGATCAATGGACTACAAAAAAGCTAAGAATGTCACTTTGGGACAAAAACTCAGTTTTTCATCGGCAGATTGCAAAATTTCGGTAAAGTGAACATGGGCTGTGAACAAAGAATCACGTAGGCCTAAGCCCACGGATAGGCCCATTGGGCCTCACGCCCAGTCATGGGCCTCACACCGCCCATGGCGAGCCTAAAGGAGGCCTATTAAAACAATTAGCCCATTTTGGATTGCTGTAAACTTGCACATTATTAAGATCATGTGTATGAATAGTGAAATTACTTAACGTAATTACCTGTTTGCCCCTTCCAGAAGCCTAAGCTAATAAGATAAGAATTTTGGGCATGAAGAAATGGACTTGGTGCCCAGGGGAAGAGAAGAGAGTGACCTCATCCTAACCTACTCTACTTAACTACCGCCATTCTTGCATGTATATAATCCAAACATTAATTACTTTGGTTTGGCAATCTTCATGAGCATTTCTTGGCCATGTGAATACTTGGACAAGAGGGATTTAAGGTATTTAGTACTAGCCTCATTAATGCAAGTCAATCTCTCTCTCTCTCTCATTGTCTTTCATCTCTCTCTATCTCTCTCTTAACCTCATGGACGTCTCTCTCTCCCTCATTTCCCCTTAGTCGAAATCCATTTCTCTCTCTCAATCTCATTCTCACACCCATTTTTCTGTCACTCTCTTGGGTCTCACCTTGCTATCCTTGCCACACCATTGTTCGCTATGCACCGTCATCCATGTTGTTTTCATTCTTGCAATGAACCAACCACCGCCATGCCATCTTCACCACCAAGCTGCCACCAAGAACCATCGCCATCCAGCTCGCCCTCACGCCCCCTCGCCGTGAGATCTCGCTATGCCATCATTCCCGCGCGTTGGCCATGAGTCCCGAGCCCTTGTTGAACCTCTCTCAAGCTATGCCACCATCCCTTGGCTATTCTAGCCTTCACTGTGAGCCATCGGGATCGCCATTGCTCGTCAAAGCTATATTCGGAAGTGAGTAACTTCCTAATCTTTGTTTAGGGTTATAGTTGCACTTAAGAGTAAGATTAAGAATAAATTAAGGTTGATAGTGCTTAAATTAGGGGGATGAGTGGATTAAGATGATAAGCTATCATAATAGGTGTAAGTAGTAATGATAGGCTATCATGATAAGCGCTATGTAGAAGTAATCAGCTATCGCGATAAGTAATAATTGGATGCTATAAGCTATCGCAGTAAGCGATAATTGGATGTAATAAGCTATCGTGATAGGCTATACTTGAATATAATAAGCTATAGTAATAAACGATAATTGGATGTGAAAAGTTATTGTGATAGGCTATTATTGGATGTGATAAGCCATCGTGATAGCTATTATTGGATATGATTGCTATCATGATAGGTTATAATTAAATGGAATAAATTTTCTTGATTATGATAAGTGCCTATTATGCTGTAATTTCTAAAGTGATAAGTGCTTATTGAATACTAATTCTAAAAGTAGTTCATGTTTATGCAATCCCTATTTTGAAAATGGTAAGTGTTCTTGGCATTCTATGTTTACAAGTAATGAGTACTTGCGAAAGACTACTTTGAAAGATGAGTTGTTGAATTATTTAAGAAAATTATGGTGTGATGCTATGTATCATGAGATTGATACATAATTACTTTGGTGAATGATTAATCAAGAGGTGATCACAAGACATTGTTGCATGACATCCTTGTATGCCATTATTGCTAATGTGTGATGTATGAGCACAAAACGCTCTCATATTGGCTAATAAGGAAGATAAAGTTGGTTTGTATGGTGATGTGCTTATGCATGATCACATAATGATTTTGTACTCGTATGATTACGAGGGACAATGCCCGATGGATTTCAGATGCCCCATGTCAACGGTTGTCATTCACGAATGGATTTCAAAATGAAACACCTTAATTGGAATATCGTCTTCGAGTGAGGTTGAGACGTTGCCGTGCCCAATGGAGTGGGACGATGCCTGGTTAAGCCGGAAGACCACCGATGCAAGTGTTGGTTGTGGCCGAGAGTGGTCATAATAGTCTAAACTTGTGTAATGCATTGTGCATGGAAGTATTATCATTCATATCCGGATTATTAAATTGTGATTGTTATATGTTAATGGAATGACGCACTCATGTAGAGATTATTTATGCTATAATAGGACATATGATAGAATGTCGCATGTTGAGTGGCCTATTTTCTATTAATAGATAAGGCAAAGTAAAGACTTTACTATTAATCTGTCATCAATAGAAAAGTTGCACGTTTAAGGTGACTCCAAGGTGAATTACCTCCCTATGCGTGGGTTGGGGAGCTGGCTTGGTGAGTTTTATCTCATTGTTATTGTTTAAATATTTTAGGTTCTAAACATGTATGAGCCCTTCCATCATGTCCATTTTGGGGTTCTATGGACCAAAGTTCTGAGATGACCACTTATCCGGTCGTGAGGATGAACACCCATTACGAGCGATATGTAATCACCATTTGGGTGGTTGAGGGGTTAACTAACTTACTATCTTACCGGTTTATAGTTTGGTACATGTGAGTTGGGGAGAATTTTTTTGGCCCTCTTTGAGGCTTTGATGGACTTCCGAGCCAAGGACCTAGAAGCACTAGCTAGGTCCTATAGACTTGGACATCCCCAATGGTGCTGTTACCGATCCAAAGTTTGATTCGAATCAAGATCCCAACCCTGAGATATGGTACCTTGAGCCAATAGAGTGCTAGAAGCGTGTGGGGTGCATCACTTTTTTGAAATCACCCTTATAGTAGTAGATGTGCAAGGTTAACCCCTAAACCCTTTTAGGAGTGTGTATGACTAGCCTTTTGATGTAAAAAGTTAGTGTAATTGGCTAATATATATATGTATGGAAGTTTGTAAAAAGTTTGTTTATGCTATCCTTGTTTATGAATTGTTGGATGGTTTTATTTTTGCTTCCACTTGTGTTTAATTGAAAGATAAAACAAATTAGTCAGCAACGCCTCCTGAAACATCACAATTAAGGATGTGTTTGATAATATTTTTGTTTTGGGGAACAATTTCTTTTTAGGAATAATATTTTTCTATTTCTATTTCTTAGAGTAATTTCTAATTAAAAGAACGCATTTGGTAACTATATAAAATTTCCATTCCCAAAATAGAAAAAAGAATAGAAATGTGTTTGGTACAATCCATCCTTTAATTTTTTTTAATAATTTTATAGGTTTATCTTTTTTTCCTCTTTTTATCTTCTTACTCACCACCGGCCGGTTGGGAGCAGCGGATGGTGGGGGGCAAGGGGTGGCAAGAACTATGAAGGAAAAAAAAAGAAAAAAAAATTATTTCTAGAAATTGTTCTCAAGAACAATGAGTTACTTTTTTTTTTCTATTTCTTGTTTCTATTCTAAATCTATTCCGCCGGCTACTTTTCTTTTCTATTCCCCGTCGGAGGGTCAAGATGTGATAAAGTTAAAATTGTTTCACTAAAAAATTCGAACTTCGCTACTACTCTCACACAACCCCCGATGGGCTCAACCGCCACAAATATGTTGCAAGTTCAAGCCTCGCTTGAAGTTCGTCATAACCATGAACCTCATTAGAACATCAACTCCACATGCACCTTTAATTTACTTTGCAAGGATTTTCTAATACAATCTCCCCTACCATAAATAAAGTAAAAAATCATTATTGCATCCATATCTATTAGGAGATTGAACACGAATCTTGTCAATTTCAACAGTTATTGCAACTGTTGGCTCTGTAGCCTTCACCTTATTATAAGCACCATATAGGTAAATTACTCCATTAGTACCTCTACGTCAAGAGTTTCTAGTTACAACTCCACCTTAAGCTAAACACCATTCAAATTTGTATAAACACTACTAATAACACTCTTACTCAAAAGTAGTGGAAACTTGTCCAATGTAAGTTCTCTACCGATTATATGTGAATTTAATTTCGAACACCACAATCCATAGCCCGCTCATCTTGTGCATAACCTAAGAACATGTATTTTCTTTCCCTTTTATCGAGCTTATCGTCACTAATTTGAATATAATATAGGCATCAAAAGATTATAAGAACATAATAATCAACAATGTTATTTAACCACACTTATTTAGGAGTCCAACATCCAATCGTAATCGATGGGGATCTATTCATTAGATAGCTCACCGTACTAAGTGCATTCACTAGCACTAGAGAGTATTTTATGGGCCGTCTTTTGTAATGTTTTACTCATCAATTTCAAAACATGTCGTGGTTAATTAGCAATAACTTGGTGTTTCACTATGATTTCCTTCATGCAGAATTTGTTTAATAACTTCGAGCAAAACTCCATGCTACTGTCAACTTGCACATATTTGATAATCTTACTAGTCTTCCTTTTCAACCTAAGCTATCAACTACCTGATCTTGACAATAATATCAAATTTGTGCCAAAGCACAACTACCCATATCTTTCTCGAGTAGTCATCAACAACTATTAGCATATATTTAACATTCTTCCCAGAAGAAAACTGTGATTCCAGTGAATTAACTTTGTAATTTTCATGGTTTTTTTACAACTATATTAAAATGCACTTTCCATCGTTGATCTAAATCACAACACTTGCATACATTCAATTTGTCACAACATAACCATACAACAAATTTCTTTCACTTAAAACCTTTAGAATTCTCTCACTAATGTGCCCTTAAGGTATATACCATAATTCAGACTCTTAAATAGATGTATCTAACGTCTCTACGGTGAAATCTGTCACTGTTTCACCTTGAAGTTCATATAGGCCATTGTACTTGATTCTTTTCATTATTACCGAAGCACCTCAAATAATTTTTAGAATTTCACATTTTGAAATATATTGACACCTAGATAAATCCAATGCACTCAATAGAATCAAGTTCTTCTTCAACTTTAGAATATGCCTCACTTCAGTCAATATCCTTACGATACCATCATGTATTTTGATTCTAACATTGCCAACACCTACAACATCAGATTCAGCATTGTTTCCCAACTGTACTTTACTGTTATCCAAGAATTGATAATTAGTAAACTAGTTTCTATTTAATGTGGCATGAAATGAACGACCAAAATACATAATCCATCCATCAAACGATATATATTTAGTGACAGACAAGACAAAATCGACACTATCCACATTACCATAAGCTATTACTACAACCTTATTTGCAGACTCAACTATAATTCGTTTATCTTTCTTATTTTTCAGCTTAAGGCAATTTATTTTAAGATGTCCCTTTGTGCCACAGCTCTAACAAACAACACCACCAGTTTTAGATTGACTACATCTATTCATGTTTATGCTACTCCTGCTAATACGTGTACTAGTTCTTCATTTGTTTTCACCTACTAAAGTAGCAAATATAGGTTCGCCAAATTCTTTTCTATGGATGTCCTCACTTAGAATTAAATCTTGAACCCAACTAAACGTTTAAGTTTGTTGACCTAGATAAATTATTAACAATGATAACAGTTGTGTTCCAACTATCAAGCAATGTGAATAACAGAATCAAAGCACATACCTCATACTCAAAGTCTATCTCAAATGAATTCAATTGACTAACAATTACATTGAATTCAATGATATGATCTACAACTAACGCATCTTTGCTCATCTTTAAGTTAAAATGACATTGCATCAAATATACATAGTTGATCACAAAGGACTTCTCTTATAGATCCGAAAGGGCTTTCATCAAATTCACAATGGCATTCTCATGCATGATGGTAAATGCGACGTTATGAGCCAACATAAGTCGAATGACACTTAAAGCTTGTCTACCTAGCAAATCCCAATCAGCTTGCTTCATTGTCTATAGTTTCTCCCCAAATAGAGGCAAATGTAGTTTTATTTGATAGAGATAATCCTTAATCTGCATCTTCTAGAAATTATAATTCTTCCCATCAATTATGTCAATTTTCACTTTTCCTTCTACTATCATCATTGATTCGCTTCAACTCAATCAAATTTGGTTCAGATACCAATTATTGCAAAAAGTGAGCAATCGAATAATAAAATAGATAGAACGAGAAAAAAATGGGCATCGGACTTTCGTGATTTGGTCGTAGTGACCCACATCCACGAGGTGAGTACCAACGAATTTCCTCGTAGGAGATTACAACCACATTCAAATCACTCAAACATTCTCACTATTTCCCAAGCCTCAGTTACACCGCATAACTTACGTAGTGTTAGCCTCATAATTTTTCATGAAATAACCTCTAAATCTCATGTAAAAATTAAACACAAATTCTTATTAAAAGAATTTATTGGCTTCAATACTAATTTTTCTTGAATGTAATTGCTTGAACGAAATCAGCTCCTGCCACTCGTATGAAAAATTGGTGCTTTAGGACCCTTCACGTCAACAACAGCGCAAATTGCAATATAAATGCCAGCAAAGCCCGCTCAAGGAGCCCGCAACAAAAAATATTTTTATGTGCCCAAGAGTTCACTGAGTCCAAGTCCAACTCAATGTCCAGAGTTGACTTTTCAAGTTGAGGCCTTATCTCCACGCTCGACTTTGCTGTTTCAAGCCGTGAAGTCCAACAAATATCAACCAAGAAGAAAATCCCACCGTCAGAAGATACTCACAATTTGGTCCAATTCTGAATACATGCTGGACTTTCCAATTTCGGTCTCCAACACGTGAGGAAACCAAATCTTCGAAACGTGATCTCTCATTAATTGCATTTCTAAAATTTATATTTTTCATTTTGATTCAAACTCGATACATATTTTAATATTATATTTACAAGAGAAATTATGGAGGGCTCCATCCAACGATCGACTTCTCTAAATAGGTCATTCATAGGCTATCATAGTAAGATCCAAATGGATCAAACGTTTGGACAAAGCTGTCCTCTAGATAGATTAGTTGGCAGTAGGATTTGCCGACACCAAATGCTATGCCTTTCGAAGCGAGACATCCACAACCATGGATTATTTAAAAAGGAAGGAAATCCTAGTATCAGGGAAGGTCGTTGATGAGCCTTTGTCCTGTTTCTGACAGAAACGAAACTATATATTCTTGGATTTGTTTCTCCGGAACTTCAATGTTCTTTTATTTGAAGATGATGTTGAGTTGCCTTTATCTACAGGCAGGAATGGTACTTGATGCCATTTAAAGGGCCAAGCTGGGAATACTTGAAGTTTATAGAGTTGCCGAATTGACGAATTAATGCCACAGTTGTACGATGGAAGTAATTCAAGCTTCAATCAGTTAAGAGGTTGTGAAATAATTTATTGTTGTCTGATACATACGAGCATTCAGGTAGCGAGAAAATCACGTGAGAAATTCATTGCACATCCTCTCTCTCTCTCTCTCTCTCTCTCTCTCTCTCTCTGTGATTCTGCTACTCTCTTGATCCTTATTTCCGCTTTCATGTTCCTAATCAGGGACTATTCATTGTCGTAAGCTTATCTTTACGTCTTTCTAAATAGGAGTGATCGGTTTTAAAGTGGGTAGGTTCCAAGCTATTATAATTAGTTCCTACTTTTTGGAACCCGTAACCTATTCTGTTTGCCTCAAACCAATTGCGGAACCTATCCTACTTTTGTAGTTCAATTTCAAGGTCTACCCAAGTACCTGTTTTTTTTCTTCTTTTGTTCCTTTTGTTGTTTCATTTTTTGCAGCAAAATAATTTAAAGCTGAACAAATTTGTGAGCATACACCGACTAGAGCTCAAAAGCTGTGCTGGCACTTCCCAGAAAATCCATAACTGTTGAAAAGCCTGTAATAGAGGAGTGTTGAAAACTGGTCTGCAAGTCGGGTTTTAGTATGAACTAAAACAAATTGACATTTTTTTTTTTTGGTAAAAAACAAATTGACATTTTTATCAGGTTGAAAACCAAGAAGTTAAATCTGAGAGTCTACAAGAGAACCCTCAAGTGATGCTGCTAACCGTCAATTTCCTTGCTCATTTCAAAACGAATGACGAGAATTTCTTGATGGAGACAGAGAGAGGCGTACCAGTCACTACTTGTTGAATTTTTGGAGCGAACTCTTCAATCTAGAAATGAAAAGCGGGAGCATTGGAGCAGAAACGAAGCATAAAGATCGGACAGAGGCAAGAACACAAAAATAGCGCATTGGGGTACGCTATAACACATACCTCTTGAGGGGTGAGAGAAGTGCGAGCAGTTTCAGCTAAGCGAGGCATGTCGGGAGACTCGAGAGAGGAGGAGGAGGAGGGAGTTTTTCGGGTCGAGCAGCTTGGGATGTTTACTCGGACGAGTTTGGCATGAAGAACAGGGATGACTTTGAGATGGTGACGATGTTACGGGTAAAGAGGCGACCGCAAAGGACGGAAGGAATTGCTAAGGTTGGAATTAGACATTAGGGGAAAAAGAAATTAAGAGTTCGGGTTTTTTAGTTTATAAAACTGGTTCGGGTGGTTTGATTCAGAAACCTATTTTTCGACAGTTCGATCCGATTCTGGGGTAAAACTGATCCAGTTGCGCACCCCATTTTTACGTATGCCAGGCATGATGTCACATTTTCAAATGCTAAGAGTCGGTTCTTGCTATGCTACTCATGTCTTCTACGAAAGAAAGATTCTCCAAGCAGCTTTTTCCTTGCTAGTGGATACCAAGAATCTTCTTGAGGACCATACTAGTTCAGGTGTTGTTGATGATGGTCCTTTCAAAGGAACTTTGCATGCCCACTTTGTGTTTAAAACTCAATCTTCCGAAATTCTTACTTGAGCACTGTTGACACCTAAATTTTGGCAATTTGTTTAAGTATTTATTAATTGCATTAGAAAATTAGGGATTAATTTCTAACCAAATTTTCATTAAAATTGCATCACATATAGACATTAGGAGCATTTGTGTCACTAGTTTTAAAATTTATCAAAAAAAATTTGCAAAAAAAAATTTTAAAAAATCGAAATTAAAAAAAAAAAGATAAAAGAAGAAAAGAAAAAAGAAAAAGAGGGGCAGTCGGGCCGGGTTCGGACAAGCCTTGGGCTGGTCCCTTCCTCTCTTTCTTTTCTCTTTCCCTCGCGCTGGGCCCGGCCCAGTCCCTTTTTCCCCTTTAGCCCAGCCCGCGCACGAGCTGGTCGTCTCCCTCTTGCCGTCCTTCGCGCGCGCCTGCAAGAAAGGAAGAAAAGCAGCAACAGCAGAGGGGAGCAGAGGGAACAGCCGAATCAGGGGACGATCGGCTGGAGGTGGTGGTTGCGGATCAGGCCAGCAAGGGCAGCTGGCACGGCCGGGCGTCTGCGGAGAGAAGAAAAAGGAGCGGAAGAGGACTCTCGAAAGAGGAGGGAACACAGAGAAACGGAGAGGGACAGAGGATGGAGAGCCAGCAGGAGGAGAGATCGGAGAGTAGAGTGAGTTTAGAGGGCCGAGAACAAGAGAGCCTTACCTCGCGACTCAGCCACACTCCACCCCACTACGCCGACCACATCCACAACGCCAGCCTCGCTCTGGCTCTCGCGAGGTTCAGAGCGCCGCCGCTCCCTTTGGCGCCTTCGGCGGCAACGGCGGCGGCTCCACGTTCCTGAGGAGGCTCTCGCCAGCACACTTCGAGCACGGGGACTGGATCGACGGGGGAGCTGCCCAAGGACGAGTCAGTTCGGGAGCGACGAGAAGGGGCTGGAAGGTGAGACCGAGAGAGATCCGAGCGAGAAAGATGTTCAAGAGAGAGAGAGAGAGAAGGGGGCCTTGGCCGCGCGTGAACTCCGTCCGACGATCTCCTCCGGTCGACGTCCTCAAAGCCGAACCGGTAAAGCCCATTTTATTTCCCTTTTTTTCGGACCCTGTTTTGCGCACGCCGGGTTGGATCTCGCGATCGTCCGGCTCACGCGAGCTCTGACCCCGCCGGTTCCCCTTCGAGTTGCCGTGTGTCCTGGTTCGTTTGTCAAGAGTCCCCGTCTGGATTTGAGTCTTAGCCGAGCCGGAATCTCTCATTCCTCTAGCGTATTGCACTTTGTTCGATAGAATGCCAGAACGAGATCTAGTCTCCGCGGCTTCGTCTTCGGCTGAAATCGAGTTGTCCGGGCGCGTCATGCTCTATTGTGATGTCCCGGTGATGTTGGGTGACCTTAGGCGTCGGCCGTGTGGTCGTTCATTACGTTCCCATCGCCGCCGTCGTTTGTTCGGTGTTTGGCCGAGAAGGGTATGCTCGGCCGACAACGGTGATGATCTCCGGCCAACTAGTGGCCGGTTGGAGGTTTGGCGGTGGAAGGGTCGTCGGTTGTTCCGGGCTGCGTCGTTGCTTGGCTGAGTTTCGATGAGGCTAGGTCTTCGGGAAGGAGGAGCGTCGGGCGTGCAGAGGGCAAGCACGAAGGAGAAGAAGACCAAAAGGGAGAAAAAAATAAAAGAAAAAACAAGAGAAAAAGAAAAGTACGAAAAAAGAAGGGCAAAAGTTGGTCTCGGGAAGGAGGAATCGCAGGAGGGGGAGTGCGCAATGAGAAAAGACAAAAGAAAGGAAAATTTTTAATTTTAATTTTAATTTTAAAAAATAAAATAAAATGATTTTTAAAAAAATCCAAAAGTGTTGGATCCGGGTTTGGGTTGGGTCCACGGGCCGGATTGGGTTTACCCGGTCCGAACCCATTTTCGCGAAGTATAATAACATTAAATATTAAAAATATATAAAAAACTCAAAAAGTTCAAAAAAAAAAGAAAGAAAATTAAAATTTTCAAAAAAAATGGAAAAATCCAGTTTTTTGGAAAATTTGAAAATTCCCTTTAATTTTTTTTAAAAAAATCCAAAAGTCCAAAAAAAAAAAACAAATATCAAAGTGATAGATGGTATCAAATTAAGGCAAAAATGAGATCTATGAAATTTTATTAATTTTATAAGGTCTTTTTTCCTAATTTAATGCTATCTTGATACTCTATAATCATTTTTGTACATACTTTATTTTGCGTAGATGAAAATTATTTAAAGTAATTTCATACATATTTAAATTCCCATTTCGCTCATGGGGTCCTATCCTAAGGTATGATAACAAGGTCATGTAATATTATTTACCCGACTTGTATCAAGTTTTCCTTTTCTGCATTTATTTTCAAGTCTTCAATTTCTTAGATGTTTATTTGCGCATCGCCTTTTACTAATTTGAGCCTAAATTTCTCTTCTAAATTATGTTAGGATTAGTCTAAACATTAAGGAAAACAAACTTACAAAAACATTTGCATGAACGCTTAGCGATTTTATAAAGATTATAATTGGTAATTAAGATTGTGTAACCATTTAGATGAACAACCTTCCAAGTTAGTGGTAGCGCAAGGGCACTAATAAAAATATTGGCATAAACAAGTCCCCGTTCCTAGAAATTCCTCTGGTTGCGTAGGAATCTAGACAACACTCTCGCATCTTGATCGATTTCTAGCTAACCCTAATAGGCTAGTAGTGACTCCTAGAATTACATAGGTTGTTAAGAACTAAAATATAAAATCCAACATCACGCGAGGTATAGGCTTGGGAGAGCCTGTGCTTAATTTAGGGCTATTGGTCCGCCTCTTTAGGTAAATACCCCTAAACCTTTTTTCTTTTCCCCCAATGGCAAAAGAGAGGTCACAACAAGCACTTCTTAAGCTTGTGCGTGAATTTGATGCTCCCCTTCGAATTAGTTAGGATTGGTGGCTAGCCTTCAATGTAATCATCATCAATTTCTATTTCTCTGTAGGAATCGATATTATCTGGCTGAAAGGAGTTTCATGAATTCGACAGGAAATAAATATGGAAACTTAAGATGATAGTTGTTTCTCTCTGCTCGCTCACAAAATTATCCAATCGAGGATGGAAGATTTAAAGTTGCTAACCATCTGTGCAGATAAGCCAGAAGTACAAGGAGGAAATTGCATGCAGGAATAGGAAGGTATGTAGAAGTAGTACTGGACTAAGAACTTAAGATTGAAAATGTCAAAATGAAATTATATAAGAATAGAGATACATCTGCCTCTACATCAATGAACCATAATTTAAGCTTCAAGGATGGTGGCATGAATGTATTCAATAGAGGTCCACCTGATCAGAGGCTGGAAAAGGCAGCTTTTAAAGCTTTGTTTTTTTTCTTATCTTTGGCTTAAAGGCGGCTTTCAGAGCTTATTCGGTTTAAAACTGTACTGAAGCTAACTTACATTAATAAAAGTCTGCTAGAAAGATCACATGTTTAGAAAATAAAGCCTCCTCAAACAGTGACAGTCCCCACCTCGGCTGCATCTCTTTCTTCATCCTCTCTAGAAATTTCTTCAAGCGAAAGGCCCTTCGCCTCCGGTACCAAGAACGTGAAGACCACCCCGAGTAAGTTGGTCGCGCCAAGTATCATCAAGGTCTTCTTAATGCCGATCCCATCTACTGCATACACAAAACCAAATGTGCCCAACAAGGACCCGGCCTTGCCAGCTGCGGCAGATATGCCGTGACATGTCGACCTAAACCGTGCTGGGAAGATCTCGGCGGGGACCACAAATGTGGTGGCATTGGGCCCAAAGTTTGCAAAGAAGAACGTGAGAGAGTACATGATCAGGAACCCAGTACTATTGCCAGGCGATTTCCAGTGGTTGTATGGGATGGCCAAAGCAAACATGAACACTGTCATGAAGAAGAAGCCCATCAATTGTATTGCGAACCTTCCCATCTTGTCGATGAATGCCACCGTGAACCAGTACCCTGGGACTGTGGCGCACAGAGCGATCAGGCTCTGTGCACGCCCAATCCGGTACACCTCTTCTATGGCACTCATTTTTTCCGCCGCTGGAAGCCAACCGATGGACGTGTAGATGTCTTTCTGGAAAAGGTTCTGGCTATAGAAGGCAATGTCCAAGAGGAACCAGGTGGTTGTAGTACCGAGCAAGTGGAGTCCGTGGCGTTGGACGAACTGCTTCGAGAACAAGCCGAAGTCGTTCCCTTGCTCCCGTGGCTGGACTTTCTCCGGCTCTGCTTCCAAATCAACTTGGAGAACCTTCGACATGTCGGCTGTAGCTTGCTGGGCGTTCTTGGCAACTAGAGCGGTGTAACGAGCTGTTTCGGGCATTTTCATCCGCCAGTAATATGTTAGGGCTGCTGGAACCGCACCGAACATCAAAATTATCCGCCACACATAGTCGGCTTCCGGGACGATTGAGAGGCTTGGATTGTCTTCATAGGCCGGAGCAGGATATGCAGCCTTAAAGGCCGCGGAGACAATTATACTGACTGCACCACCAGCCAAAATCCCGAAGCCCTGCATTGCGAAGACAGCCGCGATGAAGGCACCACGAGTCTTCTTGTTCGCATACTCCGACATGATGGTGGCGGAGAGGGGGTAGTCCCCACCAATTCCAAATCCAAGCCAAAACCTGAAGAAGCAAAGGGTTGCTATCACCCCTTTCGCTTCCTTACCGAAGGAGAGGCCCGAGGCGATGGAACAGAAGATCATGAGCATGAGGGTCACGCCGTAGACCCTCTTCCGGCCCATCTTGTCCCCCAACCACCCAAAGAAGATCTGGCCTGCAAGGGTCCCACTCAAGGCAACCCCGGTGACCGCCGACGACACGTTGGAAGGCAGAGTGCCTGGGGTGGATGAGTTCGGCATGGTGTAGTACAGGCGGCCGAGGAGCGACGTCACGATGGATATGCAGAAGAGGTCATATGCATCGGTGAAGAATCCCATGCAAAATGGTACCATTGTGTTTTGGCTGAATCAAGGGCATTGAGCACCTTCAGTTGTTCTTTAGCCATTGCTCAGCCCTCTCTCAAGTTCCCTTGCAGCTGCTACACTTCGACTGCAAAATTTAGCAACAACAGATGGAACTTATGCTCTACTAAACGAATGAAAAGTAACATGTTCATGTGACCCTAAATAGCCAAATTATAGGAGCGATCAAACTTTACTTTTGCCTGTGAAATGAGCAAGGAATATACCGTAAGGAATAAACGGACAATCACATAAAGAAACCTTTTTCTGAAGTTTCTCTGAGACCCGTAAACGATTAAGAGCAGGTTGACTTTCAAACAAGACACTGGAGGATAATGACTGGTTGAGAGGGAGATTGAAAGGGTGCAACGCAACCACGGGTCTTTTATTAAGTCGATGAAATGAGATCACGAGGTTGACCCTGAGGCTTATGCGTTGAACATTATATGATGCCAGCAAAGTGGACTACGAAAAAGCACAACTTCAACAAGCAAAACGCGCCTACCGCCCAGAAAGGCATAAAAAACGAACATAACGCGTTCCGTTTAATAGAAGGGAAAATTCCTCCAAAAGTCCAAATTTTGTTCAGTGCAGCATCAATACTTAAAACGTTTTTTTTTTTCGTGTTGCCAATAGCCCTCGAATTTGTACCAGTGAGTCAAAATTACCTTCCATCATAGTTTCATTGAGGACGGTAGCTAAAAATCCAACGCGGCGTGGACAACAACAGGCATTTGAAACTAGCGTGGGTCTCACATGGCTTTTTGTCGGAGGGAAAATTCTACCGAAAAGCCTCAATTTTGCCTAGTATGATTCTGATACTTCAAACTTGTTTTTGGTAGCTAAAAATCCAACGCAGCGTGGACAACAACAGGCATTTGAAACTAGCGTGGGTCTCACGTGGCTTTTTGTCGGAGGGAAAATTCGACCAAAAAGTCTCAATTTTGCTTAGTATGATTCTGATACCTCAAACTAGTATCAGTGGCTTAAAAATATTTTCCGTCACAGTTTCATTCAAACGATCTGTAAAAATCCGACGTAACAACTTGTGCGGACAATGACAGGCAAACGAATTTGATGTGATTTTAATTTAGTCAAAAACGACTTCGTTTCATGGACTATCACATTTCCATAATTCTAAAAATTGTCACAGAGACGACTTGTTACTGTGGAGGTCCAGTTTTTTAAAAAATATAAATTTTGACAAGTTATTACCCTGCAATATGAGTACGCGGTGACTTCTTATACATGTAAACCATATATTTATCAAACTTGCAAATGGATAAATGAAGTCATTTTGGACTAGATTAAAGCCACATAAAAGCGACTCAAATTCTTCTGTCAGCCGTATTTTCATCATGATAAAAAATGGGCATTCTATATTTGGGATCTAATGCCACACTCGAGAAGGAAGGAATTTCAGAGAGGGAAGTTTTAAAATTCAACATGCGCTTGTCTTGGACGGAAATGTGACGAATGGTAGTTTTGGATCACTTGTACAAATTTGAAGTATTAGTAACACGAAAAAAGTTCAGGACTTTAGTATTACATTGGGTAACGTTTAAGCCTTTTTGTGGAATTTTTATTGAGAAAAACAATGTCTCTTTAAAATAGACTAAAGTCATGTCAAATCCACATCAGCTCCATTTGTCTACCTGTTCTCGCAGGCTTCACATCAGAATGTTAATGGTCTTCTTGGACGGAACCATGACAAAGACTATTTTTTTAGTCATTATATAAATTTGGGGTATTTGTGAAACGAAAAAAAAAAAGTCTGAGGTTTTATTGTCACCCTAGACAAAGTTTAGACTTTTAATGGAATTTTCCATTTAAAGAAAAACAAAACAAAAGATGTCAATTCAAGCTTGGATTATTGCATATGACCATTTCAAAGATTTTTTCCGAACTTTTACAAATCACAAATTAAAGCATAATGAATTCTCAACCCAACAGGTACCGTGTTTGATCAGCGAGTGTCATAGCCCGATTTCTCCTATACCGATGTGGGTTGACAAGTCAAATTTTGTGGTATCGAGGTGAATCATGAGATGTGCATAAAATTCAATACAACTAGCTTACAAGAGTAACGTCAAAATGTTGTCTTAAAATTCTAGGAATATCATTTCAAAGGATCTCTGAAGATGAGATTGATCTTTCATATATAAACTGGCCAGGAGCTGATATCGCTTTTCCTATTAAGGTCATGATAGGAGGAAATCAGTTAATGTGCTGAAGTAATCTGAATTTTTCGTTCAAGGGAGTGAATGTCTGAACTAGATCGGACAAGGTATGATTGATTATAAGGATGTGATTCTCCATATGGTTTTTGGGCATAGTGCAAGATCGGTTACAAGATTGGTCTTGTGCTCCGGCTCACCAAATGCTGCACGAGCTTGTTCTCGACCAATAAAATTTCGGCCTGCGACCCGAGGACAAGAAAAACAGCTATTTGCTTCGTCTTCTTCTTCCTCTCTACAAGCTTTGACTTTTGGTGTGAAAAGTCCCAATTATACTGCACGACACGAAAAAAGAGAGGCAGGGTTACAAGCCACAAAACAAGAACAAGATTCGTGCACGATGACGTTATATATATTTTACACACCGCAAAAGAAGAAGGCGAAGTGTACACGAAGCTTCGACACTTCACACATATATTTATCTATCTATATTTACAGAGCAAAACAAGAATGTGAAGCGTACACGAAAGATTGACAACGTTGTATTATAAAAGTAAATAAAATCAAATCGAGGGATCCCTTAATTATAGAAGAGATTAATAAAACGAATCACGCTTGTACCACTAAACGATAACCGCTACAATGTGATTATTGTATATAAATGAAACTTTTGTCGAACAAAAAAAAGGTAATCAGAAATAATCAAGATAGAATCCAAAACAAAATAATTATGAAAATTATAGCATTGGCGTGTTCGTTTTGGTTTTGTCAGTAAACCTGATCAGACTTGTACAAGAGTTCTCCTAATTCAAAATTAAAATAAAGAAAGCTGGAGAATCTTGAACAGGATAGATAGGGCTCGATATATATATATATAGAGAGAGAGAGAGAGAGAGAGAGAGAGAGAGAGAGAGATGGCGGGGGGAGGGTCCGTGTCTGTATAACGGAGGCAAGACGGGCGGTTCGGTAGTCGTTATGTCGATGTTGAAACTTAGTCTTAACTGTAGCTTCTAACTAGGATGAATGCGCTGACTATAAATATTATGCATTGATATCATCGGGTCTAATCATTTGTCCGACCATAAGGATCAGATATATACCCTCTTTCTTTCCTCATTTGGATTCTTTTCACCTAGTCACGTTTTCATCCTTCATATTCCGGTCATGTTTTCAAGTACACTCTTTCGTGAGTACAAATCATAGGTGATTATGGATCTAACATTCTATTGAAAGAGCCAAGGTCCAATTTGCCAGAAGCGCAAAATGGGTAGGCTTGGGCCAATACCTCCCTTATTTTGCCCTACCCGTCCACTTTGCTTGATCGACTCGTGTAAACCCGATTTACTTTTTACGAAAAATTTAATACAATCTTTAATCCATAGGAGGCTAACGCAAGGGCTTTTTAGGCTTTGTACTAGGAGCGGTATATCCAAATGTGTCCATTGATAAGGTCTATTACAAAAGGCAAGCTGTGGAATAATTTTGAAATTTTTATTACAGCACACAAAAAGCCAAATCCTGTTTTCGTCAAACGAACTTCTCAATTATCAATTTGACCTGAGCATGATTTTAGGATATAACCAACGATTGGAGAATTGGATTGATAGGAACCGGTTCAATTTCAAGTTTCGAGATATGCAAAGTACGTTTAAAGTTTTAAAAAAAAATTGAGAACTTGTTCTGACGAACTAGGAACTTAGAACAACCTTTATATATTTTTCTTGTTCCATGTCTATAGCGTTCAATGATAAATGTGTAATATGAAACCATTAGTCCAAACTTCTTGTGACATCTTAATTTTCGAGTCTGATTTCAATAAGATGAAATGGGCTTTTCATCGACGTGCCTATAGCATTTTTCTCTGAGTTGGCCACTCATGAGTTAACTAGCCTATCATGTGAAGCCGTTAAGAAATCTAAACGCAATAAACTTGAGAATTTGATCAGGAATCTATTGCTCGACCATGCTAATCTTCAAGGGTCATTACGGCACCGTCAAAATCGATAAGAGACCGAAGATGGGTCGATTTGATAGAGGTATGTGATTAGTGCGTGAGTGATTCCATCTAATTGCAAAATTTCTGTAAATCAACACTAGACCAATTTTTCTGTCATTTTCGTACCATGTGTCTGTATTTAAAATCTCGAGATTTTCACGACAATTGAGAGTCGCCAATGTGTCGAAGATGTATGTTGTGGCTTGGAAATAATCGACAACGGGTCAATTGCATTAAAAATTCATAAAAACTACTTTGTAGATTAGAACACACTAAAATTATTTCAGCTTGAAATTAACCATAAAATTAAACTTGATTTCAAAAATTGAAAGTTCTATCGTGTCACGATTCATTTTAGAAACGTCGACTTATCTTCCGAAGAATTTTTGAAGATTCCGGGATTTTTTCGGAAAATTGATTTGAACGGTTCGGAGATCGAACGGAAATTCAGATTGGCTCATTTGAAGGGAATTTTGACTTCTAAGCCGAGCTATTTGACGATGGGGACTTGCAAAAATTTTGTGAACTTGTTCTTCAACAAAATTTGGACGTTAAATTGGTGAAATTCGGAGCCTAGGATTGAGGGGTGTAACATTGCATTAATTTGAGCTATTTATGGATTTATACTTGTTAGAAAGTATTGTGGGGGACTAGCTTTTAATGGAGTGGATATCTCTCTTTGACTTCTTCCTCCAAGGCTGCTTTGGCACGCCAAATTCAAGCCGGCCTCCATCTTCTTCGAGCGGACTGCTCCCTCCGAACTCGCCGCATCTGTTTTCTTTCCCTTTTATTTCTTCCTTCGAAGCAATTCCATCATTTCCTTCCTTCGGTGCCAGCCCCTTCTCTGTATCCAACCCCACCGCCAGCCGCATCTCCACCGTTCCTCACGCCAATCTGCTACCGCACGTCCGCGGTCTGCCCTCCCTCGGTCAACAAACCAGCACTTGCTTCCATCGAAGTTGACTCACCTCACTGCTTCCATCTCCGCGTGGCTTCATCCCTGCCGCCCCATCGATCCCATCCCTTCACGTGTTGCCATCACCACGAAGCCTTCGTCCACGCGGCTCCTCGTTCAGCAGCAAACCGAAGCTGCCCCTTCGCTGACTTTGCCGCGGCAAGCTCCAATTCAGCCGCTTCAGCCAAGTCCCGCAGCTTCTTCGATTCTAGACCGAACCCAGCAGATTTTTGCTGTGGGCTTGCTGGACTGTTTCAGCCGGTCCGAGCTTCCCTCAGCCTCGCCACGAGCCCAAATCTCGGACGCTGTCGCTGCGAGCTAGTTTTCGCATGTGCAATAAAATAAAAGGATCGGCGACTCGTCCTGGGAAGTCGCAAATTTTTATCAACCATAGAGGGATGGATATGCGCTTGAGGATCGGGGCGTGACATTTCCATTTTTGGCATATCCATGACTAGAAATTTTACTTTGTTCATGTTTCATATTCTTCGCGTGTCTAAATATATTGTAATAATAAATAGTTGTCATTAAGGTGATGATTCACTAAAATAGTTTAATTAAGAATATATGTAGAATGAGGATAAATCCTGAAACTTGTATGGGGTAAGTTCTAAATTTCAACGCCATCGTAGCATAATTAGACATGATCATGGGTCGAATTGTTTACGGGACCTGCTAGACCTGCCCACAAGTAAGCGGGCAACGCTCTAATTTTTGTCGCAACTCGCAAGTGCGTGCATCGGAACCAATTGATTTGGGCCCAAACCCCGGCCACAGGCAAGGCCTTTGGCCCGCCACTGCATTTTACGATGATAGACATTCCATTTTTAAAAAATAAAAAACAAAACTTCAATTTCCGCAGATTTCCTTTCTAAAGTAGAAAACGCTCCTCTCAATCGAGTTATTTTGACCGGACGGGCTTGGGCACTTAATCCGACATGCGAGTTCGGGCCTGAGCAGGCTCGGGCAACGCCATGGGGATGTGCTAATGTCACAAAATTCATTGAGGTCAATTGAGGAAGAAGGATGTCGAACTGTAGATTCATGTCGAATTGCAAATTCGTGTCAAGTGGTAGACCATGGCCGACCTTAGACTCTGGCCCAACTCCCGGTCTTCCGACTTTAGAAGAACATATCATTGTCGCCTTCTCCACTTATACTTGATTAGACAAGAGTAATCATAGCTTAAAAGACAGGTGAAATCAAGAGCAAATACATTTTCTACACGTTGCTTGAGCTACTTACTGCTGTAGCCCGCGTGACTTGACTTAGAGGATGATTTTTATGCGCTGTAGTTTGGTTTTAACTTTCGGGTTTTAGCTGGATCCGAGTCATGTGATCGATTTGGCAGCACAGATTGGAAGGGCGAACCGCCATGTTCAAACCGGGACAGCCCCTCAGCTAGGCTGCATTCTCTTCCTCGTTCTCTCCAGACATTTCCTCGAGGGAACGGCCCTTCGACTCCGGCACCAGTAAGGTGAAGACCATCCCAAGGAAGTTGATCACGCCAAGGATGATCAGGGTCTTCCTGACGCCAATCCCGTTTGCTGCATATAGGAAGCCGAAAGCGCCCACCATGGCCCCGGCCTTGCCGGCCGCGGCGGATATGCCATGACACGTCGACCTGAGCCGCGCTGGGAAGATCTCCGCGGGGACCACGAATGTGGTGGCATTGGGGCCGAAGTTTGCGAAGAAGAAGGTGAGTGAGTACATGATCACGAACCCGATTCGATTGTCCGGCAAGGTCCAGTGATGGTAAGGGATGGCCAGAGCGAACATGAACACTGTCATGAAGAAGAAGCCCATCAGTTGGATCGCGAACCTCCCGATCTTGTCGATGAGCGCCACCGTGAACCAGTACCCTGGGACCGTGCTGCAGAGGGCGATCAAGGTCTGGGCACGCCCAATCCGGTACAACTCTTCTATGGCGTTCATGGTTTTCGCCTTTGGAATCCAACCGATGGCCGTGAAGACGTCTTTCTGGAAAAGGTTCTGGCTATAGAAGGCAATGTCCAACAGGAACCAAGTGCTCGTCGTACCGAGCAGGTGGAGCCCGTGGCGCCGGATGAACTGTTTCGAGAACAAGCCAAAGTCGTTCCCTTGCGCCTTTGGCTGGACCTTCTCTGGCTCTGCTTCCAAATCGACTTGGAGAACCTTCGACATGTCAGCTGCGGCTTGCTTGGCATTCTTGGCCACTAGAGCGGTGTAACGAGCTGTTTCGGGCATTTTCATCCGCCAGTAATATGTGAGAGCGGCCGGAAGCGCGCCGAACATCAAAATCATCCGCCACACGAAGTCAGCTTGCGGGATGGTGGAGAGGCCTGGATCGGCTTCATAGGCCGGAGCGGGATATCTAGCCTTGAAGGCCGAGGAGACAACTATAGCAACCATCCCTCCAGCTAAAATCCCAAAACCCTGCATTGCGAAAACGGCTGCGATGAAGGCACCACGAGTCTTCTTGTTCGCATACTCGGACATGATGGTGGCGGAAAGCGGGTAGTCCCCGCCAATGCCGAACCCGAGCCAGAACCTGAAGAAGCAAAGGGTTGCCATCACCCCGTTTGCTTCCTTACCGAAGGAGAGGCCCGATGCAATGGAACAGAGGACCATGAGCATGAGGGTCATGCCGTACACCCGCTTCCGGCCCATCTTGTCGCCCAACCACCCGAAGAAGATCTGGCCTGCAAGGGTCCCGCAGAAGGCGACCCCGTTGACCGCCGCCGACACATTGGAAGGCAGAGTGCCCGGGGTGGGCGAGCCTGGCTCGGTGTAGTACAGGCGGCCGAGGAGCTTCGTCACGAGGGAGATGCAGAATAGGTCGTACGCGTCAGTGAAGAAGCCCATGCCGGCGATAATGATCGCCGTGAAGTGGTACCATTGTGTTTTGGCTGCATCAAGGGCATTGAGCACCTGCAGCTGTTCCTTAGCCATTGATCAGCCCTTCCTCAAATTTCCTTGTAGCTGTCACAAGCAAACCGTAAAAACTTAGTAAAAACAGATGAAAATCTGTTCAGCTAAGAGAACCAAAAGTAAGATGTTGATGTGACCCGAGTATAGAAGGGGTAGAATTTCATTTGTGATGGCGAAATCAACGGAGAATATAAGGAATAGAATGAGCAGACAATCGCATGAGCACCCTTTTCCGAATTTCTCTAGGGGACGTAGATACTTCAGGGAGACGTAAATACTTCAGAGAGCAGGTCGAGTTTTAAAGACGAGAGATCAGCGGATGACGCTGGTTGATAGTGATATTGAAAGCATGGAGTACGAGCACGTGTCCGTTATCAAGTCAATAAAGTGATGCCATGTCTTGAAAACATGATGAGTTCGTGGTTCTATGAATGCTGCTCTTCTCACATCATCTCGAATATAATTTTCAGGGCGATAAACGTGAAAGCTGCATACGATTCTAGCAAAAGAAGCATATTTTACTTGACATATACTGATCTCCTGACCGTGATTTTACAGACTATATGTAAAGAAGATAGAACACGGAATGACAAAGACATGGCTTTATCAGAAAACTCCAAAAGCTTGAAAACAGAACCTTGGTTGTTCTTATATTCTTTCCAGAGATGAGGAAAGCAAAACAGAGGTACACAAGTCAAAGAAAAGAATGGGAAAAAAAAATGGGAAAAGGCGGATTACGGAAAGCACGGATTTGAAGAACAAGAACTTCAAGAGACGAAACGCACCCCCTCTAAAGAAAAGACAGAGGATGTGAGTTCAGGCGTGAACCATAGCAAGAAACCACGCCCTGAGTTTTTTTTTTTTTTTCTCTCAAAAATAACTTCTAAAGATCAGAGATGAAAGTACCTGCGTTTTTTTCTTCTTCTTCTTCTTCTTCCTCCTCCTCCGCTGTGTGGGCGTGACTTTCTGAGGGGAGTGATCAGGGACTAGATAAGGGTGAGAGAGTACGAAGTCCAATGCAGCATTTAATGTAAGTTGCTAAACAAGAAGAGGAAACGTTACGCGAAGGATTGATGACGCGCACAAGTCTCAGAGCGACAGAGAGAGAGAGAGAGAGAGAGAGAGGGGAAGGGGGGGGGGGGGGGTGTCTGGCAATTTGCAGTGGAGGGAAGTGGGAAGGCGCGGTCCGGTATTTAAGGGCAACGAGGAGGGACACCTTCGGAATTCCAAGGTACGTTTTCTAATTCTCTAGCTTTTTTGAAAAAGTTTTCCACAACCTTAAGCCCAGGCTGCCCAGCATGTTCTCCTACCCGTTGACGCTTTTTACCTGTTGCCAATGACAACTTTTACCAAAATTCCACATGGAAGTAGAAAGCCAGGGTGCTGCTATGACTTTCGGCTCAACTTTGGCTTACAAGTCTACTCAACCCGACGGAAGGGCTGAGGCTTGATTCGCCTGTGAGGCGAAAACAGTGGGTCTTCCCTTCTCTTTACCCGCCCCGTCCACTTTGGTTGGCGTGGACTTGTCTGTGCCCTGTGCCCAATTAATACATTCTTTTTTAAGAAAATGCCATCCAAAATTTAAAATCCTGATCACTATGGTATCAATATCTCAAACTATTTCCGCATCATCAAAACCCTAAATTTATATCGGTACAATAGTATAACCTCAATTATAGTTTCGCCTACGATTGCCGCTAGAAATTTTACATGAATCGACTGTTTTAAGTAAACCGTGTTGACTTGAATCTAAAGGATGATTTTTCCCTCTAGCCAGAGTTTTTACCTCTAGAATCGATGTAGCTTTGGCTTCACTAAAGTTATATTGGATTCATGTCAACTCTATTCGCATGGTGCTATCCACGTGAGATACACATATCATTCGTCTAGAACGGAATCGTAATGAAAGGTATATTTGTCACACTAATACAAATTTGAAGTTTTCTTTTTCATGAAAAAAGATTCTGGATTTTTGAAACACCCTAAACATCATTCTTAGGGTTTTTAGTGGTATCATCCTTCTTTTTACTCATGAAAAGCCTAGGCAAAGATTTTTAGGCTTTGCACTAGGAGCGGTCTACCCAAATGCGTCCATTGATCAGGTCTACTACAAATTTTAGGTTGCTAAATTATGTGTACTCTTGTCACAACATAAAAAGTCAACTCTTGTTCTCGTGAAACAAGCCGCGTCATCTTCTCTATTATTGAATTTGACTTGATACTTCGACCAATTTTATTTTTTTTTACTCAATACAAGCAAAGTGAAAGTGCCATTATTGAAACACTATACTTTGTCCCTTTTGTTGGACAAAGACTTTAGATTTCCCTATCTTCGACGCAATCACAATTAGACTTGAAGGCCCGCCTGCAAAGGAGCAGGCATTGCTCTAATTTTCGTCGCAAATTCACAAATGGGTGGATCCAAGCAATTTTCATGGGCCCAACCCCAGTCTGGCCAGGACCATCGGGCCACCACCAATATTTACGATAAAAAAAATTACCCTATTTTCAAAAACTTAAATTTTCCACACTCCCTTTATAAAGTAGAATGCTCCTTCTAATTATGTATTTTTCTCCTTTTCAGATCTATATGAGAAGGCTACTTTTGCTTGCCCATCTCTTTTCAGATATAGCTGAAAATCTTGAAAGGGGATGTATGTTAACAAAGAAAAATCATCTTGCACAAGTGGGCGTTCGTGTTCCTTGCCAGGCGGGCTCGAGCACTTGACCCGACCTACGAGGTCGGGCTCGTGCGACGCGTGGGGATGTGCTTTTGCCCTATTATTGCCCCTTCGACAATTTAGTCAACTTAGGACCGATGTCGGACTTATAGGCACTCACGTCAACGGGTCAAGAAAGACGGAAAGAGAGAGAGAGAGAGAGAGAGAGAGAGAGAGAGAGTGCGTGTGAAAGCAGGCGCGCATGTGAGAACGAGTGGGAAAGATTATCAAGATCTTGGGGTAGGTTTCGCCATAGGTTTCAACTTCGGACGGTATATCATATCATTTGCTTTGTGCGCCAATAATTTGATCGGACAAGAATAATCATTTCTCGAAAGACTGAAAACCAATGCCATAGGTAGGCTCATGGACCAAGAACAAGTGCATCTCTACTCATCTTTTGAGCTGCTTATCTCTTTAATCTACATGTCATCGATCATCTTATAAGATATATTTTATTAAACTTTTAGGTTTTATAGCTTGAAAACAAATCAGATCTTTTTGTGGCGACTCGTCGGCATACGTAAATAACTTGATAAAGCATAATGCAACTCCTTCGGTTAGTTGTTCAAAAGTCTTGAAATTTTACCTCACTAGTAAGGAAAAAAATAAATTTATTTTGATACCATACTTGATATGATAGTTACCTACCTTCTTTATTATATATAAATAGAGGTGCACTTGGCTCGACATCTTTTGTTGATTTGTGTTTGATAATTATGTTATCTTTCTTATAAATGTTAACTTGTTTCTTCCATGTATGATGACAGTATAGCTTCTCGTGCATGTCGGACGGTTACCCTTCATCTCGGATTGCACGCCCAAATTCACTGATATTCAGGACAGGAATCTTCACGGCATGGGCACCTAAAAGATGATTAGGCATCAGTCGTTTCTTCGATCTCTCCCTTTGGTGGGAGGAAGAGGTCAAAGTCAACTAATTACAACCTCTCTCTAATTGATTACATATAATGTGAAATTCATTACGGTGCAACAAGTTTAATGAATCATGAGATGAAAACTTTTTATTATGACCAATAAACACCCGTTCGTGTAAATTGATTTTGAGATCGGAAATGTAACGACTAAAAAGTAATGTCCTTTTTTTTTAGTCAATAAGTAAGGTACATTTAACAAACTGAAAATCAAACACTGAAAAATTTAAGTATTGAATGAATAATATAAAGGTTCATTTGTACAAATTAAATCATATCGTTATATTCCCACTTTTAAATATTGAGTCAATCTTATTTAATAATCGTCACCAATCAAAGCATTGAACTTTGGTGATTTTACTAGATCGTCTCTTAATAACAAATGGTAGCTAAATGATTGAATCCAACCGCAACCAAAACTAAAAACATAAGAAGATTTAGTTGTACTTTGGTGAAAACATGTTCGGATCGATAATTGAGTATGAATTTCTGCAACTTGCTCTGGTCGCAAGAATTAAAGCAAAAGTCGAAACACGTGCTTTGTTATTTTTTTTTTTTGGGGGGTAGGGAGGGGAATGCGGTAACACTTTTTGACGTCTTTATCCATCCATCAGTCAAATTCTGGACATTTCATATTGATAATCGAGTACTCGGGTCAACATTGTCATCCGAGAAAGCCGTGTGGTTTTGTTGGGGAAAAGGGCCATTACGACGTCTCCGAGTCGCCGAGTCCTCTTTAATCTTCTCCTTTTGTGGGTCTCAAGAATTGTTCTTTATAAAACTGAAAGGGGCAAGTAAGCTATGATCTGTACAAGTCAACATCCGGCATCTAATCCCTCTTGATTGATTGATTTTCCTCTTATCTCCATCGCCATTGTTTACTGTTGTAACGCGATAACTAACGGTACCCCATTATTAAATATCAAATATGAGAGGACGAAATCACTATCAAAGCATTAATAATGAATGGTAAATGATATCATATATTTACGCAATGCGATCTATGTGTTGATACTTGTGTCATGAAAATAACCACCAAGAATCAATTGCTTGTGTATTTCTCAATTTTAAATTCTAACCAATACCATGATAGTTTGCCTCATATAACTGCTTGATAAGATTGACGCACAGGGAATTAACGTGCATGTTGAAACACTTATGCTATCTCAATTTGAAACTCTATTGTGTGTTCGACTCATATTCAAACCATGTGTTTTGTCATAGATTGAATTGAGCTAGAAAGTCCTATTTAGACTGATTTCACATTCATTTCCCACTCAATATCCATCCAGATGATGTAATAGGTTCAAATTCGAAACATAATTCTATAGATATCAAAAGCAATTTGATTGTCCACATCCTAGGCTTTATATTACCAAGAAAAATTATCTTACATGAATCAAAATGATAACAACTTGATTAAATCTACTCAAGTTCAATTTGATGGGGTCTATTTGGGTGTGTTTGTTTGAGTAAAATAATTTTTTGCTTATTAGTTTTTTGGGTTTTCACACATTTGGTGTGTTGAAAATGATTAGTCAATGGAAAGCCGTTTACTATCAAAGAATGTATGTATATGTAGAGTTTGGAAAATGAACTTCCCAACCTAAAAGGGGAAAACATTTTCTTAGAAAATGATTTTTTGGAAAGCATTTTTCTTTATCATGAATTTTTTTTCCAAAACAAACACACCCTTATTTGAATGAAAATTAGGCATTTGGATGATGGAAAATTGACCGATCTGTGGAAAACGTTTTACACAGACAAAAACAAATTTAAATTGAGAAAAAAAAACGACTTCTCCTATTAGCAAGAATGATATAATCATTTTCCCATAATTAAAACTTGTTTTTAATTTATGAAAAATGTTCTCCGTAGCTTGATTAGTTTCGCCATCCAAACATAAAAAAGAAATCCAAAAATAATTTTTCAAAAATAGTTTTCTCTCAAAAATATGGATCCCTCATTTTAGTTCGAGTTCATGAATACAATTTGTTCAACTGAGTTTGAAGTGGCGTATGCAATGCACCAAATAACTTCCCGGTGAATATCATCGAATATCATCTTTCGTTGGACTTAAGCCAAGAGGAGTGGTAGTGAGGTTGGAACATGTTGGCATGTGTCGTTGTCAGTAGCTCCGTGCGGTATCATCTGTTTATATAAAATTCCGAAACGAAGTGATCTCCAGAGAATAATACCGACTTCCCCCCGCTGAGTGGACCACCGTCCACGTGCCCACAGATGGACACTTCCTGCATCACGACGATTTACAATCATGAGGATTTAGACTTGCGGCCATGCGCGGGTTCCTTCCGTAGCCCTAGCAATCTCCATTATTCTCGTGCGCTTGAGCCTTTCACTGCCAATATGGTGACACGTCTGTCCTGTCATCCATCATTGGCCGCTCATTAGGTAAACTGCTCGTTAGGTAAATTGCTTATCCGCTTTCCAGGACATGCTCCTTCCAGAAAGCCACTTCCATTTATTGATGGTGAGTGGCGAAACGAAATCACTTGTATCGATATTTATTCAGCATTATTATAGAATTTTGCAGCGGGGATAGGATGTTTAGTTTGAACTGCGAACTTTCCATGACATGCTCATTCTAAAAAGCCATTTCCATTTATTAACAATCAATGGCGAAACGAAATGACTTGTATCAATAGTGCTAAGTATTATAATAAAATTTCGTATATGGGATATGACGTTTAGTTTGAACTGTGATTATTGCTTGCTTTAAGTAAATCCATCCCCATTGCACCATTAGTGCAAGTTAAGATAAAGCCAAAGTTGTTTTAAGCAGGTAAACTTGTTCAAAAAGTCATAAATCAATCATACTTTAACTAATTTAATTATAAATCTTTTAATTTGTCAATCGAGTCTTAAACCTTATAACAATTTATTAATCGATTCCATTGAGTTAATTTTAATCAGAAATCGCTAACGTGGACATTGGTCATTTTATGTGAAATCACTAGCACAAACAATTTTTGTAATTTTATGCCTTCGTTTGCATAAATTAAAAAAAAAAAGGCAAAGTAAAAGTGGATTAAAAAAACATAAATTCAAAGAAAATTAGAAAAATTGTTTATGCTCAGCGTCGGTGATGTCACGTAAGACGACCAACATCTATGTCAAAGATTTCTAAAATTGACTGAAAAAAATCAATTGGCAAATTCTAAAAAGAAGGTCAGGTAATCAATTAGAAAATTTAATAATTTAGAGAAAATTCCAAATAAGAGTTTAAAGTTCCACAAGTTTTTCAAATAAGGGCTTGAAGTAGATTTTATTTTAAATAAAGGCATGGAATAAATATATCAGTTTCAAAAAAGGGCATGACTTTCTAATTGATCAAGGGCATTTTCATCATTTACCTTTTTTTTTTAATTATTTTTTCTTTCTCTTAGTTTTCCTTTCTACTTTGCCGATGCCTAGCTTGTCGGGCCATCGATGGACAGTTTGGCCACCACCAATTCCCAAAGAGGGCTGGGCGAGGGTGACTCGCCCTTGCCCAATCTAGCAAGGCCCACCCTCGCTGACCACATGTGAGGAGTGGCCTTGTTGGCCTTAGGTGAGGGATGGCCATGCCTCACTTGCAACCGATAAGGGCTTAGGGAAAGGTTTGCTAGGCCCTCGGCAGCGATTGCCATAAATAATAAAGAGAAAAAAAATAGAAGAATTTAAAGTCAAAATTATCTTTTGATGAAAATATCCTTGACTGGCCAAAATATCTTGCTAGCCAGTGATAAGAGAGATTAGTCTCTTATTTGAAATAATCATGGCCACTTGATGTCCTTATTTGAGACCGACACGACCACTTTAAGCACTTATTTGATTCAAGATCTACGCCAAATCTTTATTTGAGAAAATGAGATTACTTTAGGCCCTTATAGGAATTTAAGCAAAAGTTTAAAACTAAATTTGCTAAAATGCAATATCTTTTGGATAATTTTTCATTTTAAGTCTAATACTGGAGCCGAACCTGTGTTGTAAAGTGATTAGGATTTCCTAAGATCAAGGGGTAATTGGGGATTCAAACGGGTGACCAACAAGAGTTCCGAACGGATGAGAAAAGGTATTCCTCATGAACCACACTCCAAGTTGATATGTGGCAAAAATTTTCATTTGCATAATCCAAATTATAGGTTATGTATAGGTTCCTTATAAGTTCCCTATTTTTTTAGAACCTGGAATTAACCATGTATACCTTAGAACCTATGCTGTGCGCTTGATAGGTTATGTATATGTTCCCTATTATGTATAGGTTCCTTATAGATTATGAGATCTACCTAGGTTCCACCTATATTATTAATTGCACAATTACAGTGAATCATCACCTTTAATAAGCATAACTTGTTTATACAATTTATTGACCATAACTTATATTTAGACACATGAAGAATATGTAACACTAATAAAGTAAAAATCTCAATCATAAAATAGAAGTTTAGACTAGTGATTCTCGATTATACATTCATCGTTGGACGCCATGAAATATTGTAGAATCGAATGAAGACATAAACCAAGAAATAGGTTCCACCTACCTAGAACTTTGAACCTACCTGTTGAAACACATTCTCTAATTTTTGGAAACTAAAACTTATCCCGTATATCTCAAAATCTGGAATAGGATAAGTTCCCACTAGTTTGGTTCTTCAGTTCCAAATTTTACCCTAGAACCATGTTTGTCTTTAATCCAAATGGGAAAAATTGGGAGTTCAACATATGTGGTCAACTTTGATACTAGTTTGGACGTACCATAATTGCAAGAAAAAAATATTTGCAAGAAGCGCAATATAAGAGCATGTTAACTAAAAAGAAAGGAAACATGAAAAAAAATACTTATACAATCTGATCAACAGAAGGCCGAAAAAATTAAAGTTGAAAACAATCTTATGTGCATGTATGACATTATAAGAAAAGACAAAATTTAGATATTTATGGCATCTTACAAGGAAATATTTATGTGAATGTCTTAAGCCCTTGAAGAACGCGTCGGAAATTTTTAATAATTAGCAATTATTGACAATCTTCTCTACTTGATTACAATGAAATTTAGTTAGCCTTTATAGAATGTCATCGAATATTAAAAGTTACAATATTATATAGTTATGACCTTGTATATTAGCTTGGACAAAACATATTAAGCCTTAATAAGACATCATTAACTATTAAATGTCATTTTGGATTATTTGAATATTTAGTACGCTTTACATTTGTTAACAATGAAAATCTCGTCAGCTGTAAGATGTCATAAATACTAAAGATTCAAATCGTAGAATATATATGATGTCTAAATGTTGTGAGCCTTCTGGAAAATGTCGCGAATTATAAAATAATTAGGACTTTAAATATTCACAATATTTTGCATACGAGGAAACATTGTAAGATTCTACAAAATATCCAAAAATATTGAAAATTACATCATAAAAATTAAAGGATTGAATTTACAAGGAAGCATCCCAAGCACCTATAATACCTTGTAAATGAAAATAATTAGCCTATTTTAACGAGGTTTTGCACTTGGTTACAATAATTAATCCCAACGTTAGTATAATTTTACGATATTTTGAATTGTGTTACATCGTAAGGCTCTGAAAAACGTTGTAAGATCCAAAATTAGCGATGTTTTGCAGTAGGTGACAAAGCATCATACGCCTTAGTAAAATATTGTAAAGGAATACAAATTAGATCATTAAAATATTTACGACGATTTGTACTAGGACTTGACAAACACCATAACCTTTAGGAATAAGTGCTGCAGAAGTCCTAAAACTTGTCACGGAAATACAATTGAGTCCTAAAACTTGCAAAAAGTACAATCAAGTCCTAAAACTAGTCAAATTGTTTCAATCAAGTCCTAAAATTAACACCGTTAGCCTTTTCCATTAAAAATGATGACGTGGCATTTTAAATAATTTTTTATTTTCCACGTGGATTTTTTAAATTATCTTTTATTCATTTTTTTAAGAGATTAGATTTAAAAACTAAAAAAAATTAGATTTATTCATTTTATCTTATTTTCACCAAAAACTAAAAAGAAAAGTTAAAAAATTATTTTTAAAAATTGTTTAAAAAAAATTAGCGACTCCTCTCCCCTATTGCCGCCCATTGCCGGAGGGGCCGGGTGATAGTTGCTGGCCCCGGGCAAGGGTGGCTAGCCCTCGCCCAGCCAGGGCAAGGCCTCGCCAACCCTCGCTTGGGGCCATAATACACACTTTTCTTCTACAGTACATAATGCTATTTATATTAAGAAGATAACCAAATTTCCTATTCTATATTTCTAATATTTAATTTTACGGATTGACGGGATCAATGAACCTGCAATTAGAATAATCAAAAATCAAATCATATTTCCCACTCTAATATAATCTTATGATAGCATAATCAAATCATAATCAAATCACACACTAATCTAATAATTCGATGATAGAATCAAATCACATCTCCTACTCTAATCTAATCTTCCAATGGTTCACCAATAATATTATCAACCTTATCAGCCTCACTCAAACTGGGATTAGGTAACTAGGATTAGGTGGCAAACCTAATCCCAATTTGTATTGTAACCTGCAATGATCAAAGTGAGGTAAAGCTTTTGTAAATATGTTAGCAATTTGATGAGTAGTAGGAATATAGTGGACTTCAAGTAACTTGAGAGCAACTTTCTCTTGAACGAAATGAAAATTGATCTCCATGTGCTTTTTCCTTGCATGAGGGTGATTATCATCGTAAAGCAAAGTCGGACCCATGAGCAAAATACACAAATCTCTTAATGCAAAAGAGACCCATGTAAGATCTACCATGGCAAAAGCTAAAGCCTTACATTCAGCCTTCGTTGATGACCTTGACACTGTCACTTGCCATTTTGCAGACAATGAAATGATATTTGATCCCAAGAAAGTGCAAAATCCGGTTATTGACCTTCGAGTCTCAGAACAATCGGCCTAATCAAAGTCCGCATACCCGTATAAGTTTAGTGCACTATTAGAATGAAGATAAAGCCCCAGTTGCTAAGTTCCTTTCACATACCACAACACCCATTTTAACAGTTTGAAATCGCCATTCATAGGAGAATGCATTTTTTGATAGATTTTATTTACTGAATAAGAGATGTTTGGTCTTGTTCTCATTAGGCATTGTAATCCACTAGCAAGACTTCGAAAGAAGTGAGGAACATGAAAAGATTCCATTTGTACCATTGGATGAGTATTTATAGGCAATAGGGTCTCAATCACCAACATATTTAGATCATGTTAAAAATAGATTCGGACTAGTAAACTTGGCTTTAATACTGAGAAAATAGTGAAGCCATCCGAGATCTTTTATAGAAAATTCTTTGCTTAAAGCTTCTATTAATTCCTGAAGTAGGGATGATGAATCGTCCGTCAAAATAATATCATCAATGTATAATAATAATACCAAGGTGCACTAATCCATGTGAAGAACAAATAACGACGGATTGGTAGAATTGCAATGAAATCCCCATTCTAGAAAAAAGTTACTGAATTTTTCAAACCAAGCTTGCGGAGCATGTTTCAAACCATATAATGCCTTCTTGAGTAAACAAACCTAGTTTGGCATCATAGAACTCACAAAGCCCAACGATTGTTCCATAATCAATGTCTTATTTAATGACCCATGAAGAAATGTGTTTTTCACATCTAGTTGATGGATAAACCACCCTTTAACAATCGCCACGGAGATGACAATTCTCATGGTTGCCTGTTTAACCACAAGACTGAAAATTTTGGCGAAATCAACGCCTTCCTTTTGATAGTACCCTTTCACCACTAATCATGCTTTCAATTTATCAAAGTTTCCTTCTGCATTCAACTTGGCTTTGAACATTCACTTACATCCGACAATATTCATATATGAAGATCTTGGTACTAGCTCCCATGTTTGATTCAATTCAAGAGCATCCAATTCTTTGATCATAGCTTTCCTCCAACTTAGATGACTTGGTGCTCCTTTAACCGTTTTCAGCTCCTTTGGAATCTCACAGGTTGTAGAGAGAAAATACTTCGAATTGGGCTTCCTTATTCTCAATTTCAATGTTGTTTGTATTGGGTGAGTAGATTGTTGTTGAGTGGATGGAACTGGTAAATCACTTGAGGCATAAACTATTGCTTCTTCATGCATTTCACAATCTATGCACGGTTGCTGTGAACCCAACTGTGATTGATGCATGTTTGTCTCATTAAGCAACTCATAATTTTGTTGTCTAGAGTTGTTATCATCAAATGGAAATCCCATGCTCGTGTCTTGTGATGTTTGCCCTTCACTCATTGTTGTTTCAGATTATCTAGGAAAGAATTTCACCCCAAGTTACCAAGTTTGATACAATTGTGAATACTTGGGAAAAACTGTCTCCAATTTATCAGAAAATGGGAATCTTGTCTCATCAAATATTACATGACGACTTACATACCTCCTTCCTTTTTGTAGGCGAATAAAGACATCGATAACCTTTATGTCTCTGACTATACCCAAGAAAAATAAAGGGTAATGAGTGTGGCTCAAACTTTGTTGCACCATACGATCTAAGGTGTGGATAGCACTCACACCTGAAGACTAGAAGAAAGCCATAGTCCCAAAGAGCCTACCAAACAAACTACTCATTTCCAACACTAGTGATTGTAGCAAATTGATGAGAGATGTGGTAGTCAAAAGTGCATCGACCTAATAAATCAATGGTACTCGTGTATGATAGAGCATAGAAATATCCAGCTCAACGAGGTGCCAATGTTTCCTTTCAGCATTTCCATTATGTTCTGGCATATATGGGTAGGAGACTAACTTTTTAATTCATTTCTCATTTAAATGATTAACAAACTAGCTACTATTACATTCCCTTCCACCGTTGTAGTGGAAAGATCTAATTCGACTTTCAAATTAATTCTCAACAAGATTTTGGAACATGACAATAATGGAAAATAACTAAGACTTTCGCTTCATTGGATACACCCATGAGAGCCATGAAAAAACTATCTATGAAGACTACATAGAATTTAAACCATTGAAAAGATTCTACTAGGGTAGACCCTCACACATCACAGTCGATTTTTTCAAGTGATTTACTAGCTAGAGACTCCAAGATATTGAAAGACAGCTTGTTGCTCTTTCCAACTTGGCAACTTCCACATATTCTCTTTGCCACCTTTATAGATTTGATCTTATTGTTGTTCTTCAAAAACTTTACCATTCGAAAGTTTTGAGTGTCCAAGCCAAAGATGCCAAACTTCATTACTGGCGATCTGCTGTCTTTGAGAGTACCATGCTTGTGTTTGCGTTTGATTTACCTTGTAAAGGCCCCCGCATTTCTTTCCCAGATTGATTACCGAATCCATCATATGGTCCTTAACAGATTCACCAAGTTCATCAAAGATTAGTGAGCATGGGTAATCTTTAGTTAACTTAGACAACGGAATCAAGTTTTTTCTTAATCTTTGGAACTACTAAAACCTCATTTAAGGGAAATGAATGCAGTTGAGTAGATAAAGATGTTAAGCCAATATAGGTAATGGGCAAACAAACTCCATTCCTCACCATTACCGTGACTGAACCATAGTAAGGAGAGAGAATGGAGATTACCGGTCGATAATGTGATATGTGCTATTGCTCTAGAATACGAAAACCAATCTCCTCCTTGATCATCCTTCAAGTGAAAAGCAATTAAGGCATTTGGTATCAGTTTGCTTTGATAAGAATTATCAAAGTGGTAGCAACGTAGATCGTCATATCTCGGCCTCTTGCATATTTGACAATGAAGCTTCATATTACCCATATAAAACTATTTGTTTGAAATAGAATTACCACCCATATGCAGATACTCCTTTGAATCAACAACTTTAGTCAAAGTGTTTGTATAAGGTTGGAAGCCTTGATTCTAAGAAGGTAAATTTGGTCTGTAATTTCCGCTAGATTGATAACCATAAGATGAAACACTAAAAGTTCCTGAGGGTCCATAGTTATAGGATCTTGGATAATTTCCGAACCTCCTTCCACAAAAACCATAGACTCTTCCTCTATTGCCAAACTTGTCATTCATTTCTTTCAAAACCTCTTTGAAAATTTCTTTGGCTAGCAAAACTAAATGTTGAATTAAGTGAATCCGAATCAACCTCACTACTCAGTTTAGACCGATCAATCTTTTCACTAGTAAATGCCAATTAGGGTTTATTTGATCCGACAAATAATTTTAATCCCGCACTTCATATTTCTCGAGCTGAGTGATAATGTCTTCGTAGCATGGCTAGGGTTTGAGATAATACATAGTTGCCTTAAATGTCTCATAGTCACTTTCGAGACCCTCTAAAACACCAAAGACCTTTGTGATTTCATTGACTGGTTTCCTAATCGCGTTTAACGTGTTACAAATCAATTTGAACTCACGCAAATACTCGATTAAGGGCCTATTATGCTTTTAATAGGATTGAAGCTTACCCCTTAATTCACTTTCTTTGGCCACAGATCTCTAAGTAAAATGATTACACAATGTATTTCATACCTCCAAAGCTTATTCAAGACCTATTATGAGTATTAGCACATCCTCATACATGAATCTAGTGATTCACGACGACACAAATTGGTTGGTATGATGCCATTGTTGATACTTCGGATTAAGGACATCTTAAGATTTTTTTTTTTTTTTTTCCTTCTGGGCGTGAGATTCTGAGTGGTGGAGGTTGAATTTGACTATTGAGGAAACCCAACAGATCATAGCTGCTAATGAAGCAAAGAAATTGTGTCTGCCATGGAAGGAAATTTCCTTTAGAAAGTTTGATAGTTACAAAGTTCGAGAGGTTTATGTGTATAGGGTATGGATATCTCGATTTTGGGTTTTCTGCCATGATTGTGTACATGAAGAATAGATGAACTCAAGGAAAATGATGAAAACCAAATATGATAAAACTAGCTCTAAGTATAAGGCTCTAATACCATGAAGAAAATTAGAGGAATTAAGAAAGCAATGATTCAAAGGTAAATCTCTTAGGAGAAGAGTGTTCTTCACTAAAAGCCATAATACACACTTTTCTTCTACAGTACGTAATGCTATTTATATTAAGAAGACAACCAGATTTCCTATTCTATAATCTAAATATCTAATCTTACGAATTGACTGAATCAATTAACTCGCAATTAAAATAATCAGAATCAAATCATGTCTCTCACTCTAATCTAATCTTCTGATGACAGAATCAAACCAATCAAATCATATGCTAATCTAATCTTCCTTTGATAGAATCAAATCATATCTCCTACTCTAATCTAATCTTCCAATGGTTCACCAATAATATTATCAACCTTTTTAGCAATGAGATGTGGTGAACCTTAGTAAAACATGGTAGAATAGTAAAAACTACAGTATTTAAGTATTTGTACAAGGTTATGACAAAACATCATGAGTCTTTGTAAAATTTCGTAAATAGTGGAAAATTAGGATATTTAAATATTTACAATTTTTTTTTGTTGATCTTGGTGAAACTTTGTAATCCTTAATAAAGTATTATATAAAAAAGGATATTGTTTAAATTATAATGATTTTTAAACTAGATTACTATTAAATTTTTTTTTTATACAATGTTGTAAATTACTAAGAAATAAAATGTTAAATCATTAATACTAACACCGCTCAAGAGTTTCTACTAGAGTTAACTCAAATAAGCAATGCCGCATGTTTTAATTAGGTGTTGAAATAAGTGGTTGTTGACTCATTGGCATCTTTAAGTTTTCCCTAGAAAATTGTCACATCACGTAAAAAAGTTTTGATAAGATTTGTCATCTACTCAATGAGCAATTGAGAACGATGTTCGCATTGCAAAGTCGTACCACTATAATCTTTTAGCCCTTTAAAATTCATGTCAGTTCGCCTATTCAACTATGCCCTATCTCTTCATTTCAGCCCAAAATGTTAATATCCTGATCGCTTTTGGGGCAAGAATTCCACAAACTTCACTGTCCTCATCGACTTTTCTTAGATGGAATATTTCCAGCTCCACTAGCGGCCGAAAACAATCTTCTTAGATGGACTTATTTCACTGTACGTCTTCAAGCTCCTTTTCCTATCATGGTTTGTTGATACAGAAAGAGAGATAGAGGGGAAACCAAGAAGAAGTGGCCACGGAGAGGATGATAGACTTCTGCAGAGCGAAGGCAGTTGCGGGCAAAGGCTGGCTGCCTTCAGCTGTGGCAGGCGAGGCCATGGTAAGGTCATCCTCGCCTAGATCGGCCTCACCTAGATCTAGCTGGCAAGGGCTTCACGATACATTGCCCAATGGTTAGCGATCTGCGGTGACCCTTGTGAGCCATGGTTGAAAACAGAAAACAAGGAAGGAGAAAAAAGAAAAGAAAAATAAATAAATTTAAACAAATTAAAAATATTAAAAATTTAAAAATTTATCCACATTGCGTCGGTTGCATCATGTATGATAGTTGACATTTGCATCGGTAATTTCCGATCGAAATTGACTGAATGAACTGAACCAGCAAAAGCACAAAATATTTAGGATTGAATTGGCTAAAAAAAAAAAATTCAACCAAAAAAATTGGTCAGAAAAATGTTTAGGATTCAATCGACACAATTACAATATGTTTTTGTCTTCTTTGGTAATTTCCCCGCTCTTTTATTGGCTTTTGGCATGCTACTTGAACACTACTTTTAGTGGTAAAGCTCATGTGATGATGGCAAACTAAGCTAATGATCTGAAGGTAAAATCACCACAAATTTTCACATTAGAGTCCATAATTTCATATTTCGAAAACTCAATGTATGTTTATTTCAATTGTCCACATATTCACCAAAGAATTCTTTGATCAAACCCAGAAAAGTCTTATTTTCCTTAACAAGTCAACTGGAAGAAAAGATAAGTTACAAACCACAAGAAGCAATGGTCCTCAATGGAGAAGCACAAAAGGGAAGTTTCGTTGATCTCATGCAGAAACTTCGAAGCTGAGAGCACGGGCAGATATGTGGATACCATCAAAATGAATGTATCATGAAATAAGCCATTGCGTTCTCGCGCATGCTCGGACACAAGCTGGGTCCATCGAAGAAAATTTCATAAAAGAACAAAGGTTTGGAGATACGAGAAATCAACCTTCACGATCATGGGCCGTTAAGATTCCATTACCATGTTTGAAAGGAAGGATGGAGAGGGAGAGGGAGAGGGAGAGAGAGAGAGAGAGAGAGAGAGAGAGAGAGGGGCGGTGCGGTGGGGGGGGGGGTGGGGGCGAGGGAGAGAGAGAGACGTATTAACTTTGTCCATAACTGTTTGGTTCATTCAGCTTAAAGTCAGATGGAATCTTGAAATTTTATCGAAGGATGAGATGGTGATTGGAGGTGACGTCGTTAGGGGCGAAACAATTGTCCAGCCATTGAAGTATATAGCTTAGTGATTTATAGCCACTCGCGTCTTTCTTAGGAGAGAATCTATCTTGTCTCTTCTTTGATGATAAAGTGAGTTTCCTAGCCGCCTGTTGACAAAGAAAACGCTTGCCAATTTAGACATGCTCTTGACGTAAAAGGAATTTTTAGGGGCGAGAATTTCATGAGTGCTATAACTTTCATAGGATAATTACTTGAGTGTCATAATTGTTTTTTAAGTCATTTGAGTGCAATAATTTATGTAGGGCATTCATTTGAGACTTTTTCTTTTCCCAATCAATAGAATGCCATATATAACTTGGCACTCAAAGGAAAAATTTTTAAATTTTTTTGGCACTTAAGTGATTGATTGAGAGTTATGGCACTCAAGTAGACATTTTTTAAAAGCTATAGCACTTAAGTAATCGAAAAAAAAAATATTTGAGTACTATATAAAAGTTATGGCATTTGTGGTGTCGTTATCTCGTATTTCAAGTATTGTTTAGGTTTTTGAAACCCGACTTAAAAGCTCTCTCTCTCTCTCTCTCTCTCTCTCTCTCTCTCTCTCTCTCTCTCTCTCTCTCTCTCTCTCTCTCTCTCTCTCTCTCTCTCTCTCTCTCTCTCTCTCTCTCTCTCTCTCTCTCTCTCTCTCTCAACCCGTCCTGCTTACCCAAACTGGAAAAAGAACTACCATAGAAATCCAAAAATTGATAGTACAATATATACACAAATCAGTCTCTTAACTTTTTGAATGATCACTATATGGACATTGAAGAAATTTTCATCATATTGAGCGAATGAATTGATATCATTTCACTTCAACATCTTCCCCAAATTGCGATATCTATACATAAATTGAATTTAATTACAACATATGTAATTAGGTCATATCTTGTACACTTTGCATGAATAGGCCTATTATATTTTATGTGTATAGTCCATGAAAATTATAACGTGCACAAGCTTGGTATGATCTTTGAAAATGTTCATATTTGATTGCTATAACTACCTAAAGTGCACAATCGGCAAAAGTACCAAAAAAGTTCTAAAATTATTGCAGTTGTTTCAATTCAATCCTAAATATTTTCACATTAGTATTAATTCAATTCATCTTGGCAACTTGGCTGAAAATCATTAACATGGATGGCAACCTTATAAGATATGGCTGATACTGACGTAGATATTTTTATAATATTTTGAATTTTGAATTTTGAATTCTTTTTTCTTATTCTTTTTTTTTATTTTTCTTTCTTTTTTTCCCTTCACTTTGGCTAGTGAGGCTGCTAAGCCCCTTGCCCAAGGCCTTTGTGGCTCTCATCAATGATTGGGAAGGGCTTGCCTATCCTTGCCGGCCAAAATGAAGGAAAAAATAGAAAGAGAAAAGAAAAGAAAATAAAATAACAAAAAAATATCAAAATAATATTTATAATTGTCAACGTAAATATCGACTATACCGCATAGGACAGCCAGTGTCCACATCAACAATTTCCAATCTAAATTGGTCGGATGTGCTAAATTGATACTAATATAGCGAGATTTAAGATTATATTAGTTTAATTGAAAGGTGTATGACTAAATTTGTATATTGTATGTTTAAGACTTTTTATTTATTTATTCCCTTTTTATACTTTTCCCGCCCACAAACTATGCTCCGCCATGCTTCTTTTCCGTCCGTCCATCGAGGCCTCGTGCGCACAAATTGTAAGGGCGAACCGCCACGTTCAGACTAGGACAGTCCCTCAACTAGGCTGCATTTTCTTCCTCGTTTTCTCCAGATATTTCCTCGAGGGAGCGGCCATTCGATTCCGGCACCAGTAAGGTGAAGACACACCCAAGGAAGTTAATCACGCCAAGTATGATCAGGGTCTTACGGACGCCGATCCCGTCCGCTGCATACAGGAAGCCGAACGCGCCCACCATGGCCCCGGCCTTGCCGGCTGCTGCAGATATGCCGTGACATGTCGACCTGAGCCGTGCTGGGAAGATCTCTGCGGGGACCACGAATGTGGTGGCGTTGGGGCCGAAGTTTGCGAAGAAGAAGGTGAGTGAGTACATTATCACGAACCCGATTCGATTGTCCGGCAAGGTCCAGTGGTGGTAAGGGATGGCCAGAGCGAACATGAACACTGTCATGAAGAAGAAGCCCATCAGTTGGATCGCGAACCTGCCGATCTTGTCGATGAGCGCCACCGTGAACCAGTACCCTGGGACCGTGCTGCAGAGGGCGATCAAGGTCTGCGCACGCCCAATCCTGTACAACTCTTCTATGGCATTCATGGTTTTCGCCTTCGGAATCCAACCGATGGCTGTGAAGACGTCTTTCTGGAAAAGGTTCTGGCTATAGAAGGCAATGTCCAACAGGAACCAGGTGCTTGTGGTACCGAGCAGGTGGAGCCCGTGGCGCCGGACGAACTGTGTCGAGAACAAGCCGAAGTCGTCGTTGCCTCGCACCTTTGGCTGGACTTTCTCTGGCTCTGCTTCCAAATCGACTTGGAGGACCTTTGACATGTCGGCTGCGGCTTGCTTGGCATTCTTGGCCACTAGAGCGGTGTAACGAGCTGTTTCTGGCATTTTCATCCGCCAGTAATATGTGAGAGCGGCTGGAAGCGCACCGAACATCAAAATCATCCGCCACACGTAGTCAGCTTGCGGGATGATGGAGAGGCCCGGATCGACTTCATAGGCCGGCACGGGATATCTAGCCTTGAAGGCCGAGGAGACAACTATAGCAACCATCCCTCCAGTTAAAATCCCAAAACCCTGCATCGCGAAAACAGCTGCGATGAAGGCACCACGAGTCTTCTTGTTCGCGTACTCGGACATGATGGTGGCGGAAAGCGGGTAGTCCCCGCCAATGCCAAACCCGAGCCAGAACCTGAAGAAGCAAAGGGTTGCCATCACCTCGTTTGCTTCCTTGCCGAAGGAGAGCCCCGAGGCGATGGAACAGAGGACCATAAGCATGAGGGTCATGCCATAGACCCGCTTCCGGCCCATCTTGTCGCCCAACCACCCGAAGAAGATCTGGCCTGCAAGGGTCCCGCAGAAGGCGACCCCGTTGACCGCCGCTGACACATTGGAAGGCAGAGTGCCCGGGGTGGGCGAGCCTGGCTCGGTGTAGTACAGGCGGCCGAGGAGCTTCGTCACGAGGGAGATGCAGAATAGGTCGTACGCGTCAGTGAAGAAGCCCATGCCGGCGATGATGATCGCCGTGAAGTGGTACCATTGTGTTTTGGCTGCATCAAGGGCATTGAGCACCTCCAGCTGTTCCTTAGCCATTGTTCAACCCTTCCTCAAATTCCCTTGTAGCTGTCACAATCAACCTTGAAATTTTGTAAAATCAGATGAAAATCTGCTCAGTTAGGAAAACCAAAGTAAGATGTTGATGTGAACCGAGTATAGGAAAGGCAGAATTTCACTTGCGATGGCGAAATCGACAGGGAATATAAGGAAAAGAATGAGCAGACAATCGCATGAGCTCCATTTTCCGAAATTCTCTCAGAGACGTAAATACTTCAAAAAAGCAAGTTGTTTTAAAGACGAAAGATCGGCGGATGGGACTGGTTAATAGTGATGTTGAAGGCATGGAATACGAGCACGTGTCCTTCATCAAATCAATAAAGTGATGTCATGTCTTGAAAGCATGATGAGTTCCTGATTCTATGAATCATGCTCTTCTCACATCATCTCGGATATAATTTTCAGAGTGATAAACGCGAAAAGCTGCATATAATCCTAGCGATGGAGCATATTTACTCGACGCATACTGATCTCCTAGTAACCTTGATTTTACAGGCTATGTAAAGATGATCGAACATGGAATGACAAAGACATGAATCTATACTATAGAACTTTATTAGAAAACTCGAAAAGCTTGAAAAAAGAACCTTATATAGAAAATTACACTATATGAAGCAATAATGAAATAAAAAAGTAACCATTCATGGCAAAGCAGATTGTTCTTATAATCCTTGCAGAGTTGAGGAAAGCAAAACAAAGGCACACAGCTCGAAGAAAAGAACGGAAAAAATGGGAAAAGGCAGATTACTGAAAGCACAGATTTCAAGAACAAGAACTTCAAGAAACAAAACGCACCCTTCTTATAGGAAAAACAAAGGACGCGAGTTCAGCCTTGAACCATTGCAAAACCACACGTCCTGAGAATTTTTTGGAAATCTTCTACAGATCACAGATGAAAGCACAGCGAAGTCTCGACCGAAGCAGTACCTGTGTCTGATCAGCGAGTACAAGAAAGAACAGCTCTCTGCGTTTCCTCCTCCTGCTTCTTTCCCCTCCTCCGTGTGATCAGGGACTAGATAAAGGGTGACAGAGTACGAAGTCCAACGCAACGTTTAATGCAGGAAAAAACGAGAGGGGAGAGGCGGCGTCATAGGTTGCTAAACAAGAACGGGAAACGTTACGCAAAGGATTTGATGACGCCGCACAAGTCTCAGAGCGAGAGCAAGCGAGAGAGAGAGAGAGAGAGAGAGAGAGAAGTCTATGGCAATTTGAGGTGGAGGGAAGAGGGAAGGCGCGGTTCGGTATTTAAGGGCAACGAGGAGGGACACCTCCGGTATTTTAATTCTATATCAAGGTTCGTTCGGAGAGTTTTGTTGTAACTTTTGAGCTTCGCCCCTTTTAGTACCAACAAAAAAAAAATTCCGATGTCTAACTTTTCGAAAAAGCTTTCCAAAAGTTTCAGCCCAACATTTTCTTTTACCTATTGCCTACGACACTATTTTCCGAAATTCCACATGGAAGGTCATGGTGTTGCTTAGACTTTTGGCTCAACTTTGGCTTACAAGTCTACTGAACCCAAAGGAAGGGTCGAGGCTTCATTCGCCGGTGCGGCGAAACCAGTGGCACTTCCCTTCTCTTACCTGAACTTGCCACTTTGGTTAGCACGGACTTGTCTAGACCCGATTAATACATCCTTTTTAGAGAAAATACTATCAAAAATCTAAATTCAATATCCTAAACTTATGTCAGTATGATAGTATAGTCTCCATCACAATTTCATCGAGGATAGCTATTAGAAATCCTACGTAAACCAATGGTGTAAGCAAATGGTGCTAACTTGGATCTATTTTTTCCTTTTAGAATCGTTATAGCTTTGGCTTCACTAAAGTCATATTGGATTCATATTAGCACAGTTCGCATGGCATTGTCCAAATAAGCTACCACCAATTATTCTTAACAATCGTCTTGGATGAACGGTGACAGAGGGTATATTATAACATTAGAAGAAGTTTGAGATTTTTGGAGACATGAAAAATAAAAATTTTAGATTTTTGGAATCACAATGAATATTGTTTAGGGTTATTGGTAGTATTATCCCTTCTTTTTACTCATGAAAAGCCTAGGCAAGGGTTTTTAGGAATTGTACTACGAAAGGGGTCTGCCCAAATGCGTCCGTTAATAAGGTGTACCACAAATTATAGGTTGCTGAATTATGTCGTACACTTGTCACAACGTGCAAAGTCAAAAAAATGTTCTCGTGAAACAAGCTACCTCATCTTCTCTATTATTGAATTTGACTCGATGCAGGCAACGTTAAAGTGCCATTATTGAAACTATACTTTGTCCCTTTTGTTGGACAAAGACTCAAGATTTCCCTATCTTCACACGATCATAATTAAACTTCATGATAAGTCAAGAACATCGTATGAAGCCTTTTAGCCCCATCTGCAAAGGAGTGAGTGTGGCTGTAATTTTCGTCGCGACTCGCAAATGGATGGATCTAGGCAATTGTTGCGGGCCCAAACCCCAGCCTGGGTAGGATCATCGGCCCACCACTAATATTTATTATAAAAATTATTGTATTTTCAAGAATTGAAATTTCTGCCCTACGTTCTTTGTAAAGTAGAACGCTTTTTCTAATTAAGTTATATTCTCATTTTCAGATCTATAAAAAAAGGCCACTTTTCGTTGCCGTCTCTTTTCTAGGGTAATTTTCCAACCGGTTTCCATAGCTATTCGTGATTTAGCTGAAAATCTCAAAAGAGCATATATGTTTAGCAGAAAAAAGCATAATGCCCAAGTGGGTGGTCGTGCTCTTCACCGGACGGACGCGGGCACTTCGACCCGACCTACTCGCGCGACGCGTGGGGATAGGCTATTGTCGTATTATTGTCCGGTCGACAACTTGGTCAACTTAGGAAAGATATCGGAGTAATAGGCACTCAAGTCAACGGGCCAAGAAAGACGGAAAGAGAGAGAGAGAGAGAGAGAGAGAGAGAGAGAGAGAGTGCGTGTGAAAACAGGCGCGCATGTAAGCGCAAGTGGAAGGACTTTCTAGATTTTGGGGGCAGTTCGTCCTTTGGGGGGCTCAAATATCCAATTTCTGTTGAGGCCTAACTCTCACTTATTTCAACTTCAGAAGGTATATCGCATCATTTGCCTTGTGGAGCTATAATTTGATTAGACAAGAGTAATCATATCTCAAAGGACAGTGAAAACCAATGTCATAGGTAGAGGTTCATGGACCCACAACAAGTGCGTTTCTACACATTTTCTGAGCTATTTGTTGCTTTTGATCCGCATAACTTTACATAGAGCGAGGATCCTTTGTGATATATTTTGGCTAAATGTTTAGGTTTTACAGCTTGGAAAGGAATTGTGATCTTTTCGGCAAAGCAAGTTAGAAGGGCAATTGGTTCGTGTATATGAATAAATCAATAAAGTATAATGCAACTTCAAAAATATTGAAATTTTACGTGTTTGTTAAATATAATTGAACTTTATTTCTATGTTGTGCTTGATTTGATAGTTAACGACCCTCCTCTCTATTATTTACACGAATGAAGGCGTGGTTGGCTCGAAATCTTTTGTTCGTTTATTTTTTATATCTATGTTCTCTTTGTTTTTAATCTAATCTCGTCTGTTCCATGTATATCTTCTTGCGCATGTCGGACGGTTCCCCTTGGTCTCGGATTGCACACCCAGATTTATTGATATTCAGGACTGGACTCTTCGCAACATAGGCACCTAAAGGTAGGCATCAGTCGTTTCTTCCTCCCTGTGCTTCAACAAAGTTGGGATTCCATTGTGGCGAAAACACTTTCTTGGGGAGACCCCAGAGTAACATGCACTCTCTCTTGGATAGACAACATTTAGTGATTGGGAAAGTTATTAGGCAAAAGAGGCAAATGATTTTTGGACTTTGACTAATGCTCATGTTATCCCTGAATCTTTAATTTATTCAATATGATCTTTAAATTTTAACCCGATACACAATATCGTCTCGAGACTTTTAATCTACTCAATATGATCCCTAAAGTTTCGATACGAATTCAATTTAATCTCCAGACTATATAAAAATGTTCAACGTTATCCTAAAGTTTTGATGTGAATTCAATTAATCTCCGGACTATATGAAAATGTTCAACTATCCCTAAACCTGAATTAATGTATTCGAATTAAATTAAACACTTATCAAAAGTTCTTAGATCATATTGAACAAATTAAAAGTTTATAGACGACATTGTACATTGGACCACAGATCGGTGACCATTTGTGTAAATTTCTCTAGTTATTATTTGTGGGTTTTATTTAACCATGGTTTATGTATCTTGTTAACATGACATTTCCTGAAAATATTTACTAGAATATATTTTCATTATCCTACTAGTTGATCACATATAATATGAAATTTGTTAGGGTGCAACAAGTTTAATGTGTCGTGAGATGAAATTTTTATTATGACCAATAAACACTTGTCCATGGAAATTGATTTTGAGATAGAAGGTGTAAAGACTAAAAATTGTCCATTTAATAAACTAAAAATCAAGCTCCAAAAAATTTAAGTATTGTATGAGTGCTATAGGTGTTCAGTTGTACATGTTAAATCAGATCGATATGCTCCCACTTTCAAGTGTTGAATCAATCTCGTTTGATAATCGTCACCAATCAAAGCATTGAACATTGGTAATTTTACTAGATCGTTTCATTAGTAACAAATGCTAGCTAAGCGAGATGGAACCCAACCACCATCAAAACTATGATTGGTGAAAGAATGTTCATAATTGGATAGATAAATGAATATGAATTTCTATAGGCAGAAGTATAGCGCAAGTACTAAAACTAGGCATGGGAGATATTTAAGTGTCAAAAGTTCTGATTGTCACATTTTTTGAAAAATAAGACATTTAAGTGCCAACTTTGGCAAAAGGTACTGAAAATTTGATGTAACTTATTTTGAATAATATAACTAGCCTACATGGCTCACCAAAAAGTTGAGTCAACAAAGAAAAGGTCAAAAGAATTATTTAAATTTAAGAATTATTTAACTTTACATATATATATATTAATTCAATTAAATTTAAAACTAAATTAAAAAAAAAGGGAAGGATACAACACTTGTTCAATGAGAGCTGTGCAAGCCCTCGTTGCCGCCAACCCACCTCACTGAGAAGGGTCGATGATGGTGGGGGAAAGGTTGGTGAAGGCCTGCAAGCCCTTGCCCAGATTTGGGGCGAGAGTTGTGGCCCTTCTCTAGATATGATGAGGGTCGCTGACCATCGCTTAGCCAAGTCGAGGGCCGCCGCCTATTGGATAGATTTGGGCAAGGGCTTGTAGGCCCTTACCATGGTTGGTTAAGGTCACTGCCCCTAGCTAGGGCCTGATCAACCTTACCCCCACTGTTGCTAGCCTTTCTCGATGACAGTGGGATGGTAGTGATGAGGGCTTGCATAACTCTATCCGAACAAGTGCAATCCTTTTTCTTTTTCTTTTTCTTTTTAATTCAGTTTTAAATTTAATTTAATTAATAGTTATATTAAAATTCAAATCCAAGATAAAATGACATCATTTTTCAACTTATCTAGTCACATCAAGTGTAAAACGACATTGTTTTGTATTTTTCTTATCGGAAAAATGCCGCATTGACATTTTGGCTAGAATTTCTCATTGTTAGCACTTAAATAATTTATTTTTCTTTGATTTTGACACTTAAATATACTTTTTCGAACTTTTGACATTTAAATACTTTTTCGTGTTGGTATTGGGGTCCTGAGCTAGCCTCCCCTGAGGTTTACGTCTAAATAGCGACTTGCGACAAGACCCGATGGTGCCACTAAGTATTGGAGAGTCGTGTGGCTCTCGAAGGTTGATCTCCGGCGGTTCCTTAGTTAACCATAAAAAAAAAAAAATCGTGTTAAGTTTTAACACTTGAGATATTCGACACCCAATTTTGGAAGTGGAAGTCGACACACGTGCTTTTTGCAAATTCTCAACATTTCACATTGATAATCGAGTAGTCGAGTCAACTTTGCCATCCGGGAAAGTCGTGTGGTTTTGTTGGGCAAAATGAGTTGTACGACATCTTCGAATTGCCGAGTCCTCCTCCATCTTCTCCTTTCGTGGGTCCCGGGAATCATTCTTTATTAAACCGAAAGAGGGCAAGTAAAGCTCCGTGGATAAGATCGGTGGAATTCGACATCTCCTCTTGACTAATTGATTCCACAACCCCCCCCCCTCCTCTTTCCATCTCCATTGCGATTGCTTTGAGGAGTGGTATTGTCGGGAAATAACGCGAAAACTAACTCTACCTTGCCATTCAATATCAAACGTGAGAGAAGGAAATCACTAGAGTATGAACAAGGAATTAAAAAAAAAAAAAACCATAAATTTATGCCACTCAATCCGTGTGTCACTAGCTATGTCATGGAGAAAATCAGCCACAAAAATCTACTATCGATTGGAGAATTTCAGAAGTTATAAACAATCGCTCATGTATTTTCCTACTCTAAAGTATAACCGATCTTACAGTATTTTGCCTCACATAACTTCTAGAGAAGATCAGGAAATTAATACACAATTTGGAGCACTCATGCTTTCATTTGAAAAGACTATGTCAATTTGATGTCAGTCGCATAAATCACTAACTAGAAGGACTTTAAGCATAAAATCCCATTGTGTATTCGACTCCAACTTGAATTATGTGTTTTGCCATTCACCGAATGGAGCCAAAAGGTCCTATTTTCACTTTGACTTCACATTCAATTTCCCACTTGATATCCATCTAGATGATGTAATGGGCTCAAACTCGAAATATAATTTTTAAACATCGCAATTTGGTAGTCCACATTGTGGGCATATTACCAAGAAAAGTTATCCTACATGAATCACAATGATTACAACAACTTGATTAAATCTACTTGAGTTCAATCTCATGGGGTCCATTTGGGTGTGTTTGTTTGATTGATATAATTTTTCATGAATTAGTTTTTTGGGCTGTCGTGTGTTTGGAATGTTAAAAATGAGTCAACAAAAAATCATTTATGCATATTTTTGAGTTACGAAAATGAATTCCCCAACCTGAAAGAAAAAATATCTTATGGGAAAATGATTTGCTGTTAAATATTTTCCTTTTTCATGAAATTTTCCTTGAAATAAACACACCATTGACGTTGATTTGTTTTAAGGAATTTTTTTTTTAGAATTTTTTTTATCTATTCGTATTTGGATGATAAAAAAACTAATCGATATATGAAAAACATTTTACATGGATAGAAAACAACGCACTTAAATTGGGGGAAAACGAATTTTCCTTCTAAATAAGCAAATTACTTTCTTCAAACCATCATACAAATGAAAATTAATAATTATTTTCATTGATAATTACCAGTTTCCATTTATTTGGTGATCTAGGAAAGTAATTTCCTTTCTATAGAAGAAAAAAAAATCGTTTTCCTCTAATTTAAATTTGTTATTTTCAGTCCACTGAAAAAGGTTTTTTATAAATTGATTAATTTTCCATCATTCAAATATCCAAAAAGTCGAAAAATAATTTTGGAAAAATAGTTTTCCCTCGATCAAATAGACCTTTCACCTTAGTTCGAGTTCACGGATATAAATGTTCAAATGGGTTTGGAGTGGTGCATGCAATGCACCAAATAACTTTGCAGTGAATCTCATCTTTAGTGACGTTGGAGCATGTTGGCATGCGTCGTGGTCAGCACTCAGCAGTTCCGTGCGGCATCATCTCCACATAAAATTCCGAAACGAAGTGATCTCCAGAGAGAATAATACCGACTTCCCCCCGCTGAGTGGACCACCGTCCACGTGCTCACAGATGGACACTTCCTGCCATCGCGAGCATCGAAAATCATGAGGATTTAGGCTTGCGGCCATGTGCGGGTTCCTTCCATAGCCGCAGCAATCTCCATCATTCTTGTGAGCTTAAAGCTTTTTCACTGCCAATATCGTGACACGTCTGTCGTGTCATCCATCATTGCCCCCTCATTAGGTAAACTGCGTATTCGTTTTCCTAAGGACGTTGCACCTTCCAAAAAGCTACAGGCGGAGGCAGCCGGCGGTTGGCAGTCGGCAATTTATGAGCAAGAATAAAAAATCGAATAAATACAAAAAAGAAATTATTTAATACTAAACACATTTTTATTATTTTTCTATTTTTGAGTAAAAATTTTGTGTAGTTACTAAATATTTTATTTTACTCAAAAATTATTTCTGGAATAGAAATAGAAAAAAATTATTTCTGAAAAAAAAAAAAAAAAAAAAAAAAAAAAAAAAACTTCCCCAATCAAGAAACGTTATCATGCGCAGCCTTAGCAGCCCTTGGCTACCTTCTTAGGGAATTCACATCTATGGTGGGGGTGCTTAGTTTGAGCTACGATAACTGCTCGTTTTGAGCAAATCCATTTCCATCGCATCAAAGTGGTTTTAAGACGCAAAAATTATCTAAAAAACCCTTAAGTGAATAAATTTTGGCCAATTCTTTTCTAAACCTTTCAATCTTACTAATTAAATCTTAAATTTTTTGACAATTTATTAATTGAGTTCATTCAATTTTTTTTTTTAGAAATTGTTAATGTACATGCCAATCATCCCATGTAGCACCACCCTCCTTGAGATGAACAATTTTTATAATTTTTATTTTTATTTTTCTTGTCCTTTTTTTATTTTTACTTTTTTAATGTAAGGACCTTGCTGGCCATAGGCAAGGCAACCTTGGCATAGTCTAGGTGAGGCCTTCGCAGCAACGAGGGTCATGTCACAAGGAAAAAAAACAAGGGACTCTTAATGCACCACACTCCATGTCGCCTTAATCTACTATACTAAGTCGCCTTATTTGGGAGAAAGTGTTTTTCCTTGTTGATATGCGGCAACAATTTTGATTTGCATAATCTAAATCGAATTTTTTTTTGGGAGGGAGGAGGGAATTACCAAAAAAGTCCTAATCTCATTGCAATTATGTCAATTCAATTTTGAACTTTTTTTTGGGCCAATTCAGTCTATTTGGTTAATTTTTGTCAATTGGTGCTAACGTGGTAATTTTTTAATAATATTTTTATTTTTTCAAATTTAATTACTCATTTTTCCCTTGGCCTCGCTCAAATCTAGGCAAGGCTAGTCTCACCATGGCCTCACCTTAACCCATGGCCTCTCGCGAGGCTTGGCCTCCTCAAATCAAGGTTGAAGTGTGGAAATGAGGTCAATTGGGCCCAACGACCATTGGTAGAGGGAGGGAGGGTGGGTGGGAGACCATGAGGTGCATCACAAAGGCCTAGGGGCTGCGGGCAAAGGTGACCAGGGCCTCCCTAGCTATGGACAAGACTATTTTGCTTGTGGCTAGTGAGGCTATGACAAGGTTGCCCTTGCCCAAATCTAGGCGAAATCACCTCGAAAAAAGAAAAAAAAAAAGAAATAAAAAAATAAAAAAATAAAAAAATTAGTAAATAAATATATTATTAAAAAATTGCCATGTTAGCATTAGTCAAATAATCAATGCCAACCGATGTGCACCACTCGATCAAAATTGGTTGGATGGACCGAAATGGCATAAGTGCAAAAGGTTTAGAACTGAATTGACCAATAAAAGTTTAGGACTGAATTGATACAATTATAATATATTAGGACTTTTATGGCTATTTTTCCAAAAATTGAGAGTTCAACATATGTGGTCAACTTTAATACTTTGGACGTAATATATTAGCAGATTGATTTGTTTTACGTGTGCAAAATATCATAAATGTAAGAAAATTCTAATCTTTTCAATGAAGCACAATATAAATGCATGTAAACTGTAGCAAAGAAGACGTTCCAAAAAACCATAGAAAAGGAAACATAAAAAAATATTTATAGTACCTGACCAACAGGAGACCGAAAAATTTAAACTTAAAAACAATCTTATGTGCAGATATGGCATTATAAGAAAAGACAAAAATTAGATATTTATGACATCTTACAATGTCTTAAGAGTCGATGTTGTAATTTTCAAAAAACTTTGTAAACCATAAAAAAATATGTATATTTAATATATTATGAGATTTTGCCGGTTGATTGCAGTGAAAAGTCGTTGGTCCTTGAAAAACATTGTAAAATGTGAAATGCCAATAAATTCCAAATATTTTTAACGTTACTTAGGAATGTCGTAAGCCCTTGAAAAGCGCATTATAAATTTTTAATAATTAGCATATCTAATTATTGACAATCTTCTCTACTAGATTACAATGAAATGTTGCAAGTTTTTATAGAATGTCGCTGCATGTTAAGAATTACATTATTTAAATGGTTACGATATTGTACATTTACTTTGGACAAAACGCAATAGCCTTGACGGGCAATTTTCGTGGGAGGAAACGCTGAAACTCACATATTTCACAAAGTTTCATGAAAAATAGTATGCTCACCAAAAAATGAGGAAGGACTAGACTTGCTTGATCTGAAATTCTGGAATTAAGTATTGATGGGCCGCATGCTTTGGAGCCTCATCAATTATCCATCCTCATCCTTGTGGAGTACTTGGGTTCATCACATTAAATGTAGAGGTCCTTCCATTATGTGACTCAACATAAAAGGTAGTATGGCCGGAGTTGGCGATGTATACTTAAATTAAGATTTGCTCTAACACATATTATCTCTAGCCAAACATACTATTGCAAAGAGATATATAAGAAATTCATATAAGAGGGACCATCCATGGACTGGTATTAATTAATTTGGAGTGGCGGTCTTAGCAAGCATAATTTTATCAATTGGCTTGTTTGTAGAGATAAGCTATCAACATCGGAAGCCGTATCATTGTTAGGGGTGTGCAACCAACTTGGGAACCTATTTCCGTTGGAACCAGTCCATTAACAGATTCAAAATTTCTTGAATTGATTATAACCAATTTGAAAATAGGTTCTGAGTGATCAAACTGCACAGCCCTATTTTGAAATTGGTTTTGAAACAATTTTATAAGCAAAAAAGCCAAAATCACAATTTCTTTTTCTCCTAAATTCTAACCTTAGTACTCCTTTTTTCTTTGTCCTACCTTGAAACTTCTCGCTAGTCTTTCCTCTTCCCTGAAATATTTATGGATGAATGGAGAATGGAGTTTTATAATTTATAGTTTATGTTATGTGTTTGAACTTTTTATCGTTTATAATTGTACATGACTATGCATTCATTTTATGGATTATTGTTTTTGGCGGAGTAGGAATTATATTGTTGATCTTTTACTTTAAATCGTTTCATTATTCATAGCCTTATATGATTTTGCTATAAAAAGTAAACCAAAAAAAGGAACAAAAAAATAAGACAAGTTTTTGTGTAGACCTTGGAACAAGGCCAGAAAAATTGGTAGGTTCTAAAATTGGTGTTGAGCAAATAGGGTAAATTCCAAAGTCTAAAAACCGAGAATCAATTATAATAGGGTGAGTTCTAGGTTCCAAATGTTGTAACATTGTAATATATTTATTATTTTAACTATGATCCCAATATTGTATTCCCAATTAGTTCTGATTTATTGCCCAATTTATCACCCAAATCTATTACGTGATATTTGCTCATTAATATGTTACCATAACGGTCTTGATGGAAGATGTTGGTAACATAAGAAATGGAATAAAACGTCAGGTCATCTAGTTCAAAACCTTATCACTATAGAAAACACATCATTAGGTTTGAGGGTTATTGGCTAGTAGAACATGACATACAGATTTGGTGTCCCCCATATTGCAAATTGATAGTGCTGCGTGGATTCGTCCAAGGTTTTGAGGTTTCTCACATTTGCAAATTTTCATCAATGGCTGGAGGTATGTTGATCTTTACGTTTGTGCAAATCGATTCCGAATTTTGTATGAATTTATACGTGATTGATAAATTGGGATCGTCGGGTTTTAGTTTATATTTAATCTAACACTAGATTCCAACTATGAAGCTTACCCATCCTAGAACTGATTATCCCTAATTACGGTGATCATCTTTAGTAGATACTAAGTGTAGCTTTTGTATAGCTTGTTGAGTACGCCAAGACAAATAGTGTGTGGCATAGTATTTTGGCACAATATTGAATTTGGCGTTCCATAGGAGGTTGTAATTTAGAGCTTCAATGGATGATCGGGCTACCAAGGGCAAAAATTTGGGGGTGAGACTCCTTAAGTTATCTTTCTTCACAACTATCTATTGCATTTAGATGGAACACAACCATAGATGGTTTCAAAATAAGTCAATTGAGCCTCATCTTTCGTTGGCTAGGATTCAAAAGGTCATAAGAGGTAAGGCATCATTCTACTAACAATGGAGGCCTTACTAGGCAAATTTTTTATTGGCTACTATATGGAGGCTTTCTTCTTTTATCTTCTTGCATAATTAGTCTCTTTGAAATGTTAGGGGATTCTATTGAGCTTTTGTATCTCATCTAATTAATAATATTCACATATTTACATAAAAAAAAAAAAGAATCGTAGTAAGCCTCAATAAAACATCATAAAATATTAAATGCTATTTTGGACTATTTTAATATTTAGTTCGTTTGTTAAAAATGAAAATCTCGTAAGCCTTAGTAAAATGTCATGAATACTAAAGAGCCGAATAATATATTATTTACTATTCAAAACTGTGTTATGAAAAACGTCATAAGCTTTTGAAAAACGTCATAAATGATACAAAAAGAAAAAAATTAGCAGATTTTTAAGTATTTGGAGTGTTTTTAATAGGTTGCGACGAAACGTGGTTGACTTTGGAAAATATTAAAGTGGAAAAGCATTAAAGTATTTACAATGTTTGCAAAGACTTAACAACTAAACGTTGTAAAAAAAAAAAAAGTTGTAAGTCTTTTGGAAAGAGTCGTGAATTAAAAAAAAAAAAAATAGGACTTACATTCACGTTGTTTTGCATACAAGGAAACGGTGTAAGCTTCTGTAAAATATAATAAAATATTGAAAATTACATCATAAAATATTAAAGGATTGGAGTTACAATGAAACATCACAAGCGCATGGAATACCTCATAATAATCAGAAATTAGCCTATTTAAACGACGTTTTGCGTTTGGTTACGAGGGAACTTCCATTTATGAGATTTTGAATTGCGCTACAATGGAACATCGTAAGCCTTTGGAAATTGTTGTAAGTTATCCAAAATTAGGATATGTAGGCCTTTATGATTTTTGCACTAGGTGACAAAGTGTCTTAACCCTTAGTAAAATATCGTAAAGCAATAAAAATTAGATTATTACAATATTTACTACATTTTGTACTGGGTCATGATAAGCATCTTAAGCCTTTGTGAAGCATCATAAAAATTAAAAATTGGAATATTAATAAATTTACTTCACTTTGACTAAGTTGCAACAAAACTTTGTGAGCCTTTAGAAAACGTCGTAGATAAAGAGCATGGATATTTAAATATTTATGACGCGTTGCCATAGTAAAACATTGTGGAATACTAAAAAGCACATTATTTAAGTATTTATGACTTGTTGGACGACATTATGACAAAACGTCACGGGCCTTTGTAAAAAGTCGTAGATACTGAAAAGTTAGGATATTTAAATGTTTACAATATATTTTTTTTTTAAATATCGGGGAAACATTGTAATCCTTAATAAGGTATGATATAATAATAATTGCAAGTATATTGTTTTAAAGTCTAAAGATGTTTTATACTACATTACCATGAAAAGTCAAGAAAAGTTAAAAAAAAAAATACTAACCTTTTAATTGGACCAATTTAATCCTAATTGGTTACAATTTAGTCCGTTCTAAAAGAGTATGAATTTGAGTTTTATCGCACACAATAGATGTGGAGATTTGTATTATATTTATAATACATACATGAGCAGAAAAAACACAATTAAAAAGATTTTATAAAGATAACAATCTACAATATCGGTAATAACAATCTATAGTATTAGTACATATTGTGAAAGATTTGCTCTATCAACAGAACTAATACAAATCATGGAAGATCGACTCAATCAATGGGATTGGCATAGATTGTAGAAAATTGCTCTATCATGGGAGATTTGCTCTATCACACCCTCTCAAGCAAAATGGTGACGAAGTTTCTATGAGCTTGTCGCGCAAAATAAGAAATCGAGATATGGGTTGAGGCTTTGTCATGATATCAACCATTTGAACCTGTGTACGAATGAAGTGAACTTCCAATTGCTTCTTTTTTTATTAAAGCACAAACAAAATGATAGTCAATTTCTATGTGTGCTTGGTTCAGGCATGAAAGATGGGATTGGCAGCTAAATAGATTGCCCCTACATTATCACCAAAAACAAGTGGTAGCCAATGTAAAGTGTATCAAAGATCTCGAAGGAGTTGTAATAGCCATAATAATTTAGAGGCTACATTAGCCACCCCTTTATATTCTGATTCAATGCTGGATCGAGCAACGGTTGGTTGCTTTTTAGAACTCCAAGAAACCAAGTTAGGACCAAAATAAATGCAATAGCCACTAGTAGATTTTTGGTCATCAAGGTAGCTAGTCCAATCAGCATTTGTAAACGCAGTGAAGGTCAATTGGTGAATAAGTTGCAAGGTAATGCCTTAATGAACAGCAGCCTTGAAATAACGCAAAATCCGTTTGACAGTTGAACAATGATCTATGGTTGGACAATGCATAAATTGTCACACTTAATTGATAGCAAATGATAGATCTGGCCTAGTAAGAGTGAGGTATTGCAATGCTCCGACCATACTTCGATAAGTGAAGACATCAGTTAGTGCTTCACCATTTTGCTTCGATAACTTAGAAGTTGAAGGAGCCATAGGTGATGAGCAAGGTTTTACATTAGCCATGCCTGTATGAGTTAGAAGAGTGGTGGCATACTTGGATTGAGTTAGGGATAGCCCTAGTAGAGGATCTATGGGCTTTGATGCCAAAAAATATGATAGATTTCCTAAATCAATGATTGTAAACTCATTGCCAAGGTGAGTGATTAATTCGGTGATGAAGGAGGTAGAGCGCCTAGTAATGATTATATCATCAACATAGATGAGAAGAAGTAGAATGTGGTAAGATTGATATTGTATGAATAATGAAGAATTAGCAGTGGAGGCCACAAACTTGATAGACAACAAATATGAACTTAGCCGAGAAAACCATGCTCTTGGGGCTTGTTTTAGCCCATATAGAGCTTTCCAAAGACAACATACATGGCCGGGATAATGCAGATCACCAAACCCTTGGAGTTGCTTCATGTAGACTTCTTCTTTAATGGTGCCATGGAGAAAGGCATTCTTCATGTCCAATTGATGAGTTATATGGGATAGCTAAGGAGAGAATAACTCGAATCATTGTTGGTTTGACAATTCGACTAAAAGTTTTATCATAATCCAAGCCAGCCTATTGAGTAAAGCCCTTTGCAACGAGTTGTGCTTTGTATCTATCAATGGAACCATTATACTTGATTTTTAGGCGATAAATCCACTTATGGTTGACCACATTCATAGAAGAGTAATGATGAACCAATTCCCAAGTGTCATTTTGAATGAGAGCTTTAAATTCACTGGCCATAGCTTGTTGCCAGTTGGGGTCTTTGTTTGTAATGAAAAAACAAGTTGGTTCACTTGGTGTCAAGCTTGAGTGAAAACAAGAACAAAGTGGGTGCTTAGTGGAAAGAAAAACCTTTGGTTTACGAATGTTATTTTTTAGATGAGTGACCATTGTATGGGTAGAAGTTGGCGGTTGAGGTTGAGAAGATTGTGACAGTGGAGCTTCTAGAGAAGAGGATCCATATGGAATTGTTGAAGTAGATGATTGTTGAAGATGTGATAAAGAGTTGTCCATGATAGTAGATGGACTTGATGGAGTTGATGTTTTGGTGGACACCCCCTGAAATTGTGGGGGCTTAGTAGAGGAATAATCAATGTAAACAAGAGAACCGGGCGATGGTGATGACAATTGACCAGATTGTGATTTAGCAAATGGGAACAAGTTTTCCTAGAAAATCACATGGACAAGAGACATATATTCGGCCAGTGCTACAATTAAGACAACGATAGCTATGGTGATGAGGAAAATAGCCAATAAAGATATATTGCATTGTTTTGTTATCAAGTTTATTGCGAGTATAAGGGCATAGCCAAGGGTAGCATGCACATCCAAAAACATGCAATTATAAATAATCCGGTTTATCACCATACAATTTCTCATAAGGAGACAATCCACTCAACACCATTGTAGGCATGTGGTTAATTAGAAAGACTGCAGTGAGGAAGGCGTCATTCTAATATATACGAGGAAACGGAAGCTTAGGTAAGCAACGTGATGCCAGTTTCCACAATGTGACGGTGTTTGCGCTCAGCCCAACCATTTTCTTCTTGTGTGTGTGGGCATGAAAAACAATGTAGGATGCCATGAAGACAGAGCTAATGATCAAATTTTTTATACTCACCACCTCCATTAGTTTGAAAGGCCTTGATCTTACAATTAAAATATTTTTCCACTTGGGATTTAAATTGCACAAAAGTAGACACTACATCAGATTTCATAGTAAGTGGAAAGAGCCATGTATGTCCACTATAACCATAAATAAAAATGATAAAATCACAAAAACCATTCATTGAAGTAACGGGAGATGGTCCCCATAGATCATAATAAAGTATCTCCAAGGGAGCATTACAAGTAGTTGATGATCTAGTAAAGGGAAGACAATGCTACTTGCCCAAGTGACGTGATTCATAGAAAATAGAAAAGGAAGATGGAGATATCAGCATGCCATGCTTTGAAATAGCTGAAGAAGTAATGTGGGCAGTTGGATGACCTAAGCGCTCATGCCAAATAGAAGCAGAAACTCATTCACTAATGAAGTAGGATGGAGCTAGCGGTGATTTATTTGATTGTAGAGGGACCTTATTGGTAGTACGTGCATTATTAAGATAATAAAGTCCATTCTTATGTTGAACTTTGAGTAGGAAGTTCCCCGAGGATTAATCCTAAACACAACAGAAAGTAGGATGAAATTAAAATACCACATCGTTGTAATTGGTAAATTGAGAAACTAATAATAGTTTCTTCATGATAGATGGAACATGATAAATATTTTGAAGTTTAAAAGAACTGGTAGGAGAATGTAAGATGGAAGAAATGATATGTAATATTTGCAAACCCAACCCATTTGTAGTATGGATTTGATCGGTACCAGAATAGTCGCTCTAAATGTTCAAATTTTCCATGTTAACCATAAGATGATGAGTGGCACTAGAGTCTAGGTACCAGTATGGGTCAAATGATTCACTAGTTGAAGATGCAAACATTGTGGATGGAGAGCCACTATTAGTTTTATAGCTAGGATTAAATCGCTGGTAGCATTGGAGAGCTGAGTGACTTGCATGACCACAAACCTAACAAATGAGTCGAGAATGAGAGGAACTTCCTTCATAAAAATTGTGACCACGGCCTTGACCGCATCCTCAACCATTGGAGGGAGGATTCGGGGCAACAGGTGATTTGATTGCAACATTCACAATTGGAGAAGACTCTATTGGAGTTTCAGTGGTGCGGCTTTGAAGAATAACTTCCTGATTATAAAGCAGGTCGAGGAAGTCATCAAGAGGTAGTGGATCAAGATGAGATGTGACTGAGGTAACGAATGCATCATACTCCGAACCCAGGCCACTGAGGATGCCGAGAACTAATTGGGAATGGGAGATGGGATGAGTACCGGTAGAAAGTTGATACACAATATTTTCTTGGCTTTTTGAACAAAGGCTTCCATGGAAAGGGAGCCTTTCTTTAGAGATTGAAGTTGATATTCTAACTGCATTATGCGAGCTTGAGATTGAGGAGAATAAAGTTTCTCAAGTGAGGTCCAAACATCATGAGAAGTCTCAAGACCGACAATATGTGAAAAAACTGATTCGGTAAAAGTGGAGAGGATGCAACAAAGAATGAATTGATCTTGATAATGCCATGCAGTATGATCCGGGTTGTCGATCATAGTATTATTAGCATTAGTGATAATAGGTGTCGGACAAGGATGCGAGCCATCCACAAATTGAAGATACCCATGAAGACAAAATAAAGGAAGAAATTGTGCTCGCCACATAAGGTAATTGTTGCGATCTAGCTTGATTTTGAGAATATGATATACACTGCCAAGAGCAAAGGGTGGTTGGGAGGGGGATAACAAGGATGAAGAGTTAGTAGCGGTGACGTCAGTAATGGTGCTTCAAGCAATAATGGTGTTGGAGGACGTAGAAGAAGACATTATAGTGGAGAAGAGAAATAAGATGAAAAAGAAAATTGAGAAGCTCTAATACCATAAAAGAGTATGAATTTGAGTTTGATCGCACATAATCGATGTGGAGATTTGTATTATATTTATAATATGTACATGAGTAGGAAAAACACAATTAAAAAAATTTTACAAAGATAACAATCCACAATATCAATATAGATTGTGAAAGATTTGCTCTATCAATAGAATTGACACAAATCATGGAAGATTGACTCAATCAATGGGATTGGCATAGATTGTAGAAGATTGCTGTATCATGGGAGATTTGCTCTATCATGTTCGACTAATTTAGGTCGGAAATAGCTGATGTGGATGCCAACTATCCTATGTGGCAAGACCAACAAGAATAGTCGGTGTTGATGTGAATAATTTTAAATAATTTTTTCAATTTTTTATTTTTTAATTTTTTTCGTTTTTTTTCTCATATTTCCTTTTCCTTTTCTTTCCCTTTTTTTTTTTTTAATTGTGGCCAATATTGGTGACTAGCCATAAGCGAGGGCAAGACCCTAATAGCTTGGGCGCAAGCCCTCGCCGGAGGTCGCCCTCACCAGATTCAACAAGGGCCACCCTCGCCCAGGCTACGATGGTCAAGCTCTCCCTAAATTCGACAACGGCCGGTCTTGCCTAGGCCGCGACGCTCTTGCCAACCCTCGCTTGTGGCCAGTCGCCAGCCATGGTCAATATTGGCTATAGTCCAAAGAAAAAAGAATAGGAAAAAAAATGAAAGGAAAAGAATAGGAAAAATAAGAAAAAAGGAAAAAATTTCAAAAATAATTTTAAAAATTCAAAAATTATTTACAAATGTTTATGTAAGTACCGGCCATGTCACATAGGATGGCGTCCACATTAGTGATTTTCGAACTAAATTGGTTGAGCAGACTGAATTAATACCAATATCAAAATGTTTATGACTAAATTGATCCAATTGAAATGTTTAAGACTGAATTGATACAAATGCAATAGGTTTAGGACTTTTTTGGTACTTTTCTTATGAAAAGTCATGAGCTTGCTATAAGTTACTAAGAAATAAAATATTAGACCGTGGATACTAACATCGTTTAAGAGTTCTTACTAGAGTTTACTTCATGGAAAATGTTCCCATGAGTTTAATCATGGGCATCATTAAGTTTTCCATAGAAATCGTCACATCACATAAAATAGTTTTAATAAGATTTGTCATCCACTTTGTAAACAATTGGAAATGACACTCGCATTGCAAAGTCGTGCCACTACTCTCTTTTCCCTCTTTGAAATTCATGTCAGTTCGCCTATTCAACTGTGCCCTTGCCCTATCTCTTCATTTCAGCCCAAAAATGTTGATATTCTGATCGCTTTTGGGGCAAAAGTTCCACAAACTTCACTGTCCTCGTCTAACTTTTCATAGATGGAATATTTCCAACTCCACCAGCGTCCGAAAACAATAATCTTAGATGGACTTCTTTCACCGTTCGTCTTCACGCTTCTTTTCCTATCATGGTCGCTTGATACGGAGAGAGAGAGAGAAACCAAAAAGAAGTGGCGCAGAAGAGGACAAGAGATTTTCGCAAAGCAAAGGTGGCTGTGGGCCGACAAAGCCTGGCCACCTTTGCCCATGGCTGGCGAGGTTGCCCTCGCCTCGATTGGCCTCGCTTATGGACACAATGGCCTATCTTAAATCTGGGGAAGGGCTTCATAGTACCCTACCTAATGGCTAGTGACCTTTGGCAACCCTTGCCAGCCACAGTGGAAAAAAAGAAATGCAAAATAAAAAAAATGAAAAATATTAAAAGATAAAAAAAATTTGTCCACATCACATAATACAATCAATGTCCAAGTTAGTACAATTCAACCAAAAGTGGCACACAATTCAAAGGTTTAGTACTAAATTAACAAAAAATAATAATTTAAAATTAAATTGGCACAATTATAACAAATTTATGATTTTTTTTTTTGATATTTTCCCTCTCTTTTTTGGCATGCTACTTGAACACTACTTTTAGCAGTAAAACTTTTACGTGACAAGGGCAAACCGGGCTAATGATTTGAAGTTAAAATCACCTCAAATTTTCACATTAGAGTCCATAATTTCACATTTCGGAAACTCAATTTACGTTTATTTCAATTGTCCACATATTCACCTAAGAATTCTTTGATCAAACCCGAAAAAGTCTCATTTTCCTTAACGAGTCAACTAGAAGCAAAGACAAGTTACTAACCACAGGAAGCAACGGTCCCGAATCTAGAAGCACAAAAGGGGAGTTTCGTTGACCTCATGCAGAAAATTCGAAGCTGAGAGCGCGGCCATATAGATACTATCAAAATGTATGCATCATGAAATAACCCGGTGCATGCTCGGACACAAGCTTGGTCCGTCGAAGAAGATTTCATAAAAGAACAAAGGTATGGAGATACGAGAAATCAAGCTTCACGATGATGGGCCCGCTAAGATTCCATTACCATGTTTAAAAGAACAAAGGAAGCAATGGTCCCGAATCTAGAAGCACAAACGAAGCTGAGAGCGCGGCCATATAGATACTATCAAAATGAATGCATCATGAAATAAACCAGTGCATGCTCGGACACAAGCTTGGTCCGTCGAAGAAAATTTCATAAAAGAACAAAGGTATGGAGATACGAGAAATCAAGCTTCACGATGATGGGCCCGCTAAGATTCCATTACCATGTTTGAAAGGAAGGGAGAGAGAGAGAGAGAGAGAGAGAGAGAGAGAGAGAGAGAGAGAGAGAGAGACGTAGTAGCTTATAAAGCTGAGAAATCACACAAATTTGCCCTTAATTCTTTGGTTCATTCAGCTTTAAGTCAGATGGAATCTTGGAAGTTTATCGAAGGATGAGATGGTGATTGCAGGTGATGTTCTTTGGGGCGAAACAATGGTCCAGCCATTGAAGTATATAGCTTGGTGATTTATAGCCACTCGCATCTGTCTTAGGAGAGAATCTCCCTTGACTTTTCTTTGATGATAAACTGAGTTACGTGGCTGCCTATTGACAAAGAAAACCCTTGACAATAGACATGCTCTCCACGTAAAAACGTTTCTTGCTGGTAGGGATACTATAAATACCATCATTTTTGTATGATGCTCACTTTAATGCCTTAATTATTATTTTTTTGATCATTTGAGTGTCTTAAATTATGTATGGCTTTCACTAGAGTACCATAACTTTTTTTTTTTCCTGATCGTTCAAGTGCCATATAACTCAATCAATCACTCAAATGTCCAAACTTTTTTAAAAAAGTTTACCATAAGTACTATGTTAGGTCAGTTTTTTGGCACTTGGGGGACGTTTTAAAAGTATTTTTGTATTTAAGTAATCAATTAAAGGTTATGACACTCAAGTGAGCATTGTACGAAAATTATAACATTATGGTTTTCTTATTTCGTATTTCAGGTATTGTTTAGGTTCTTCTTCTTTCCTCTTCTTCTTTTTTTTTTTTTTTTTTGTCAAAGTAACATTTTATTCTTTTCCACATAAATACAAGAAAGAAACAACGAAATCCAACTATAAACCAAGACAAATTTGAGATAACTTCAAAATAAAACAAACTCCAAGTTAACAAGATAAATAATTAGAATAAGATTAAGGGTCACACACTTAAAAAGCAAATCTATGACTTTTTCAAATCAAAATTAGCAATTGATCACTCATTCTGTTTTTAGTAATAAGCACACACTGAGATCTCCAATTATTGCTATGACTTTGCTATTTGGCGGTGTGCGTCTAATTTGGCATCCCCAGCACCATTGCCATGCAAAGTAACAAAGTTGAATAAGTATAGATCTAACACATGTGAGAGCGAAACCTTCATGAAACTATTTCAAACCTATCTTGAAATTGGACTTGTACACTAATGAAACCTGAGGGAAGCAAAATCCCTAAATTATATACACAAAAATCTCTAGATCTAGACTAAATAGGGGTAGAAACTTCACTGAAATGAGAGAGAGAAGTTTCTAGATTTAAATTAGATCAGAAGAGGAAAAGAAAATAGAGAACCAAATCAGCCAAAGAAAAAAAGGGAGAGGGAAAGGAAATATCTAACTAAAACCCTCCCATATATGGAGGTTGAAGAAGACAATTGTGTGAAGATGAGAGAGAGGTGAGAAAACTAATAAATGATTGTGCTAAAAAGTTATTTAAGTTATTCAAACCCTGCTTAAAAGCCTCTCTCTCTCTCTCTCTCTCTCTCTCTCTTCTTGCTAACCTAAACTGAAAAAAGAACTGTAGCAGAAATCCAAAAATTAATATGCGATCTATGCACATGTCTGACTCTTAACTTTTTGAAGGATCACTATTTGAATGTCGAAGAAACTTTTCCCATATCGAGCGAATGAATCAGTATCATTTCACTTCAATATCTTTCCCCAACTGTAATATCTATACGGAAATTGGATCTTATGTACAATGGATATAATTAGGTCAAACCTCGTACACTTTGTATAAATTGGCCTATTAAAAATATATTTTATATGTGCAGTCCATGAAAACTATAACTTGCACAGCTCGTTGTGATCTTTGAAAATGTTCATATTTGATTATTATAACTACCTAGTGTGCACTATTGGGAAAGGCATTGAAAAAGTGTTAAACTTATTGCATTTGTACTAATTTAGTTCTAAACATTTCAATTAAACTAATTTAGTCCTAAATATTTTCGTATTAGTATTAATTCAATTCATCCAGCTAATTTAGGCTGTAAATCACTGATGTAGATGTTAATCATCTTATGTGACATGCCCATACTTGACGCCAACATGGACATTTTCGAACAATGTTTTGAATTTTTTTTATAATTTTTCTTTTTTTTTCCTTCACTTTGGCTGGCAAGGACCAACAAGCCCTCATCGGCCATGGGCAAGGTGGCCCTTACCCAGATTTGGTGAGGGCCACCTCACCGTGGTTAGCAAGGTAGCAGAAGCCCTTGTCCAGGGTCTTCGTGGCCCCCACAAGTGGTCAGTGAGGGGTTGCTAGTCCTCATGGGCCAAAATTAAGAAAAAGAAAGGAAAAAAATAAAAATAAAAATATTATATAATTTAAAAATATCAATGCTAGCACCGACCATGTCATATAGTATGGTTAGTTTCTACATCAGCAAGTTCTAGCTTAAATTGTTTGTATATATTGAATTAGTTCCAATGTGAAAAGAATTATGATTAATTTAGTCTAATTGAAATATTTTATAATTGAATTGAAACCAATGAAATTTATTTAGGACAATTTTTTTTTTTACTTTTCCTGCTCACAATCTATGCTAAGCCCTACTTCTTGCTCTCTCTCTCTTTGCCCCAACCCTCCCTTCCTCCCTACATTCTATCATCAATGAGCTAGATGGCTCCACCATGGCTACTAATATTTCACCGTTGGGTTTGGTAGTGTCTTTAGGGGAAAAGTATCAAAAAAAGTCCTAGGCCAATTACATTAGTACCAATTCAATTATAAATTTTTCAATTGATTTAGTTCAGCCTATTCGGCCAATTTTGGCTGGCCAACATTAACGTGGACGCTGGCTAGTGGTTGGACGCCGATGGACAATTTTTAAATAATTTTTTTTGTGAATTTTTATTAATTTTTCTTTTCCTTTTTCTTTTATTTTCTCCCTTCTTCTTCCTTCTTGGACTGTCCTCCTGGTGGCTAGCAAGCCTCCGACAAGGCTCGCTGACCACTGGGCAAAGGCCACAAAGCCCTCGCCGATTGTCAGTGAAGGTCATGGCCCTCGCCTAGTAACTAGCGGCGGCCGGTGAGGGCCTCGAGGGCCGTTGATGGGAGGCTTGCTGGCCACCGTGAGGATAGACCAAGGGGGAATAAGGGAGAAAAGAAAAGGAAAAAAAGAAAAAGAAAAGAAAAAATTAATTAAAAATTCAAAAAAATTATTAAAAATTACCTTGTCAGATCTGGTTATTAGCCATCCAAAATTTGTTGGATGGATTGAATTGGTACAAATATAAAAATATTTATGACTAAATTAGTCAATTGAAAAGTTTGGAATTGAATTTGTACAAATACAATAGATTTAAGACTTTGTTAGTACTTTTTCCGTGTCTTTAGATGTAGAGGCTCAACAGCCATGGAGGTCGAGCTTCCAAATCTAGAGGTACCAAATTTGGTAGGAGCTTGTCACGGCGTCAAGCTTTGTCGTGGCACATCTCCATTCAAGCTCACGATGGAGAGAGAGAGAACATCGGTGGGCATAATCAATAGGATAGGGAAAAAAGGTAAGTTGATTATCTGATTAGAGTAGCCAACTCGATCAATATTACGAAAGCATTCATTAACAAAGCAATGGACTTTATAAAAAAAAAATTCGAATAAAAGATAATTCATAATGTAGCTAGGCAGAAATAAGATAGGAAAAACGGAGAAATTAATTATTTCATTAGAATAGCCGCCTTTAAAAAAGAAGAAGCAATTTTTTATCAATATTATTAAAACAAGTATCAGCAAAGCAAATAGAGAATTACATATACCGGCAATGAAACAAAGTCGAATCATGCCATCCAAGAAAAATCACATTGTGGAGGGAATCTATCTACACCAATATTAAACCAAAACAACGTAAATTCAAGAACAAACAACAAAATTCTCCTCCTACAACCACACTTTTTTTGTTTTTTTTTGGTCGAATTCTCTAACCACCAAATGGTCCCAATGAAGGAGGCTGCATCTCCCTACCTTCACCGATCTCGTTATGATCCATGTTCTCTCCTCCAATTTCCTCCAGTGACCTGCCCTTTGGCTCCGGCACGAGCAAAGTGAACAACAATCCCGCAAGATTAATCCCCCCAAGCACAAGCAATGCATTCTTCACGCCGATACCCGCCTTATAACCTGCGTCGGGTTTGTGCTGATCCTGCGCCGCATACAAGAACCCAAAAGCCCCAACAATGGCTCCAGCTTTCCCTGCAGCCGCCGATATGCCATGGCATGTGGATCTCAACCGCGCCGGGAAGATCTCAGCGGGAACAATGAATGTTGTTGCGTTTGGCCCGAAGTTGGCGAAGAAGAAGGTGAGTGAGTACATCACGACGAATCCTATATGGTTATCTTTTTTCCAGTGGTTGTATGGGATGGCGATGGCAAACATGAAGATTGACATCATGGCGAAACCCATCATTTGGATGAAGAATCTTCCGATGTAATCAATCGTCGCGACAGTGAACCAATACCCAGGCACAGTACTGCAAAGAGCGATCAGGGTTTGTGCCTTAGCAATTTTGTATACCTCATGAATGGCGTTCATATCCCCCGCCGCTGGGAGCCACCCGATCGCGGTGAAAATGTCCTTTTGGAAGAGGTTTTGGCTATAGAAAGCGATGTCGAGCAAGAACCACGTGGTGGCTGTCCCCACGAGGTGGAGGCCGTGGTGGCGGGCGAATTCCTTCGAGAAAAGGCCATAGCTGTTGCGGGGATCTTGGTTATATTTCTCCACCTTCTCTTGCTCTGATTCAAGATCCACTTGCAACACCTGTTGACGGTTTCACTATATATTAGAGAAATTACATGAAATTGCCACTCAATCAAGAAAGTGATGACAAGAATGCAAGACCAAATAATTTGATAGAAAAACCTCAACTATGTCAAGTGACTCAACAGGAAAGACAAAGTTAAAAAAGAATTCTGTGAGGCCCATCATAATAGTATCAGATTATAGTCTTGGTTATCATACTTATAATTCTCCAATAAACTATGGATTTGTTCTATGGCCAGAGGAAGAACTCATCTTTGTTCCTACCTTAGACATGTCTGCAGCTGCCTGCTTTCCGTTTCTTGCGACGAGGGCGGTGTAACGAGCAGTTTCAGGCATTTTCATTCTATAATAATAAGTGAGGGCCGCGGGTACTGCACCGAGCATTACAATGATACGCCACACGTAATCGGCTTGAGCAACGGTCGAGCCCACTGGATCGTCTTTGTAAGGCGGGGCCTTAAACTTATGATCGAATGCTGAGGAGACAATCAAAGCGACGATCCCACCCCCCAAAATCCCAAACCCTTGCATGGCAAACACTGCAGCGATGAATGCCCCACGAGTCTTCTTGTTAGCGTACTCCGACATGATGGTGGCGGAGAGTGGGTAATCCCCTCCGATCCCAAACCCGAGCCAGAATCGGAAGAAGCATAGGGTTGCTATAACACTATTCGGTGAATCCCCAAAGGACAAGCCGGAGCCAACGGAGCAGATGATCATAATAAGGAGGGTTAAACCATAGACACGCTTCCGACCTAATTTGTCCCCAAGCCAGCCGAAGAAGAGCTGGCCGGCTAGAGTACCGCAGAAGGCAACGCCGTTGACAGCGGCAGCCACGTTCGGAGGGAGCGAGCCAGGCTTACCGTCCACATGGTAGTATATGCGACCGAGGAGCTTCGTGACGAGGGAGACGCAAAAGAGATCGTACGCGTCGGTGAAGAACCCCATGCCGGCAATGATGATGGCGGTAAAATGGTACCATTGTGTCTTGGCCACATCGAGTGCATTTAGCACCCCAAGATTTTCTTTAGCCATGATCGAAGCTGGAGTTCAATGCCTTCCAACCAGTTCAACGATTTCCTGCCCATGAAAGAGATAATCAAATTATATTTAAGTGATTATGGAAGTTTAGAGTGATTCTCTTCTGTTATTATATATATTATCTAGGAAAAAGAGAGACAATAAAATAAAAACCAACAATGATCTTAAGTAAAAATACGGGGTAAAGAAAATTGCTTTTACGTGCCCTAGTTCAATTTTTTTAGTTTATGATATTACATTATATTTTATAGATTTTTAAGTACAAGAACATGTCAAGATTCTAACATCACATTATTGGATGTATAAATCGTATTTCGATTGGCGGGTACAGAACAAAACTTTTAATTTACGACGTGAGGCTGTCTGTTGTACTTCTTTCGAGATGGTCAATTAATCTAATTATGCCAATTATTGTTTGATGATGCAACTTCAATGGCAACCGGTCGACTCATTACTCCTATAAGTATCTCACCTCATAAAGACGTCATATCATTCTTCGTTTTATCTTCAAGCAAGGTCAAAGTTGATAAGAATTCTTAAAACGACATCAATTCTAGAAAAAAAAAAATTCTGAAGTTCAACCATAGAAACCAATAGAGACATTTACAGATGATGCAATTGCCTACAAAATTTCAGACGCCATTTGAAATTGTCACGTCACCTCCTGTTTCGGGTACCAACATAGCTCTACTGAATATAGGACAAGAATAATGCTTAACAACAAAGTAATTCAATCCCATTGCTATATCTATGACAGAGTGAGGGTTATCATTCTTCTTAGACATGTGAGTCCGCTAAAATTCTACGAAACCAAAACATGGCTACATACAAGATTGCTTTTTTCAACTGTCAAGCGTGAAGAACCAAATTTCTTAAGCCCCTTCTCGTCGTCTGCAAATGCAAAAGACACACCACAAACGAGTGCTACAATAAAAGAGCAATGAACACTAACCTCAGTTTCTCGCGGCAACAATGGAGGGCAGAGAGAGAGAGAGAGAGAGAGAGAGAGAGAGAGAGAGAGAGTTGTATGAAAATGTCGCCACCCTTGGGTTGGGATGGAAAGAAAGAGGGGATGGAGAGAACGAGGGGATGGATGGGGTTGTATTTAAACTCTGCTCACCCCGAGAGAAGAGAGAGAGAGAGAGAGAGAAAGAGTCGTAGATAAATGTTGGACGTGGGTTGTATTTAAAGTCTCCTGACGCCGAGAAGAGCCATGTGAGCTTCAGCATCTCCACGGCATATTCCCATAAAAGTCAAACCTTCATTTGCGAACTTGAATGTGAATACAGTCAATCCAGCTTAACTCTCTCTCGCACACCTTGGTTTTGCTGATCTCTATCCTCGTTGACGCGATCGTTATTACGGTACATCACTAGTCACACAAGTTGCCCGATGCTCTTTCGTATAAAGGACAAAAACTGGCGTGTAAACACCTGATTGGAAAAACTGGTTTTTTATAAGTATCCTTGCGAATGATGCGAACGGCAATGACCATCACATGCCCCATTGTAGGTGGTGCCGGCTTTCGATATATTTTAATTATAATTCTTTCACACAAATCTAAATACAGCTGTATCTTATATTATTCAAATGTAAGGAACAGCCTCTTGCTTGATTAATATCTACGTTGAATTCATGTTTGCAGTTCTGTTATATCTAAGTTAGTCCTCTAGGTCGGGATAAGAGTGGTGACAAGGGTAAAGCATCAGAACTAATCACGTCCATCGTACAATCATCCAAAATGACTAAGATACAGACACTTTGATTTGCTTGAATTTTGGGCAAGAAGTAAATCTGCCTTGAATCTTTTTTTTTTTTTTTGTCTCCTAAAAAACCCCAAACTTTATGTCTAGTCTCCAATTTGCCTTAATCTTTTTTTTTTTTTTTTTTTTTTTGTCTAAAAAACCCCAAACTTTGAGTCTAGTCCCAAATCTGTCATGAACTTTTCTCTTATGTCATAAAAAACCCCAAACTTTAAGTCCAATTCCAAATTTACCTTAATTTTTTTTGTCAAAAAGAAAATCATCAATTTTTACTCTAGTCCTAAATTTGCCCGTGTTAGCCCTCTGTCCAAAAGTTGCAATTAGTAGTCCCTATTTTTTTTTTATATCCTAGAACGGTTTTATTTTGAAGATAATTTTCCATGTCACCTTACAGATGTGTATATATTATCGATGTGGAAATGCCATGTTAAGGACTAGACATGGGATAGATTTGAGAATATATTAAAAGTTGATGAATTTTCTTTAATACAAAATGAGAGTAAAATCACAAATTGACCCATCTGTCAAGTGCCATGTGTTATTTAACTTAGCAATTGGATAGTAAAATTTAACAAAAACTAACATAGGTAGATATACTAGTTTGGGATTTTTTATGGTAAAAAAAATTAATCTAGGGTAAATTTATCACAAATATACCAATTTGAGATTTTTCATTAGTTTAGGTAATTTATTCATAGGTATATCAGTTTGAAATTTTTTATAGTATTAACCCTTCTTTTTTTTTTTGGTTGAAGATGTAAGTATTATAGAGCATATGACGTATAGTAGCTTAGGGGCATCCCCCAGCATTACAAATAGAGCTAATAATTCAAAAAGATGAAGGTAAGAAGTCTTCACATATTAGCCAATGCAACATTTGACTGGGAAGGTTTAATTTTTTCATAAAGTGATGCTCTACCACTTGCATTTTTGCACACATTGGCCAAAAAATATGGATGTTAGTTGATTTGTTTTGAAATCGTCTATGGTTAAGCTCCACCCAAATTCAATATATAGTTGCTAAGAGAGATACTTTGGGGAGTCTCGCCACCAAATCTTTGCCTATTGTTGCTCTAATCATCCATTGAAGTTCCTCATTCCATTCTCCTAAAGAACGCTTAATTCCATATTGCGCAAGGATACTACACCAAATGCTACTCGTCCATTCATATTTGAAAAATAAATGAGTTCTATCTTCTATACCGATCCTACACAAGTTACATTGGATATCAATTGAGGTCATTCATCATGCTACAATCTCTATTGCCGGTAGTCTATCTTTGCAAACTAGCTAGCCAACAAAATTGTGTTTGCTAATGCCGCTACTCCAAATTAAGTTGTAACACTCCACAACTAGACCCCTGTGTCTAAGTTCGTCATATATATCACGACAACAGTATCTTGAGCTAGATATAGTTGGGGTTAGAACATGTCATAATTTTAGGAGACATTGCCAACTCCAAGCCATATTATCCCTAATGTCGAGTTACATAATTGGGGAATCTCTACATTTTGTGCTATGAACCCAAATGCTCCAAAGTGAAGAGGATGGATGATTGATAAGGTTCCACAACATTCGGCCTAACAAAGCTTTGTTCTATATTTTTAAATTGGGCAATCCTAATCCGCCTTCCCTTTTAGGTGACCAAACTACTTGCCATGTGACCTTGTGCAATCCATGCTTTTCTATCGAACCAACCCATAAGAAATGTCAAACCCTCTTCTCAATCTCGTATATAGTTTACTTTGGAAGTAAGAACATTTACATCCAATAGGTGCAAATGGAGATAAGGACCAAGTTCATTAGCTATAGATGCCCTACATAACTCATGTGCTTCATGCCCCAACTTTCGATTTTCCTAAAGATCTTATCAGCAAGACTCTTGTACATTTGGAACTGGACTTAAAGTTTACGATTTTTTTCAAGACAAAAGAAAAGTTTGAGATAGAGTTAAAACTGGAGTTAAAGTTTGGGATTGGACCTAAAATTTGGGATTTTTTTTTTTTTTTTTGGAATTGGCCCTAAAGAATTACCAAACAGAATAAAGAGAAGCATCAGCCATTACAATGATGTTCCCATTTGCTGTCCCTGCATCAGATTTGAGCATACGATGGCCCCTCTTCTCTTTGGTCCACACTTTCTCTCTCTCGGGCGCGCGCGGGAATTGACGCAGCACTTCGAGTTCCCCCTCGTGACTATCAACGAACTGCTTGTTCAAAAGTTTGAGCAACTTTTCTCTTAATTGAGTAACCCCATAGCAAAGTTGATAAAAAAAATCAAATAAGCTTCGTTACGTAGCTCAAAGGATATACTCATTGGGAAAAAAGTTGATAAACCACTTAAATTAAAGTTAATGATTTTGTACAATTGTTGTTAGAGTTAATGTATAATTAAGAATGGTAAAAAAATTGGTTAAAAAACAAATTATAGGAAAATTAATTTAGCAAGTAACTCAAATGTGAGTTGATAGCCCAAAACCAGTTCATAATTCAAACGAAGAACTTGTAGGCCACTCTAATAATAGTTGACAATTTCTAAAAAGAATTGGTAAATTTAATTTGTTGCTAGAAGTGCAGCTAAAAGTTTTTTAATGACAACAAAAGTTGGCCAAAAGAAAACCCAAATAAATAAAAATGAGAGTCGGTTGCCTAATAGTAACTAGGTGTTAATTTAATAGGAGAAAAGTTGGTAAATTACAATAATTTAAGATGGTAATCATGAAAAAGTATTAGTAAATGTAACATGATGCTAATTGAGATAAATTAAAATTGGTAGCGCAATAAAAAATTGGCAAGTTAAAAATTAAACCCAAGAAGATAACTCAAATAAGAATTGATAATTTAATCTGATAAAAGTTGATAAGCCACACTAATTTAAGTTGGTAATTTAATGTAAGAGTCAATAAATTCGAAAAATTAAAGAGTTATTAAAATAAAAGTGGTTAAGTTAGTAAAAGAAATTAGTAATTACCAAACTATAAAAAAAAATTCATAACTTCATAAATCAATAAATCAAAAGGTCCCGACTCATTATGTTTATCAATTGTCACTTACGGATATTTATTACCAAAAGGAATATTGAGTTTATCCATCGAGGAGAAACAATTTGAAGGGGGAAATAAATCATTTTTCCTAGTTCTAATCCATTAGGAAATTGAGGAGAAATTTCTTTGTGGACCTACAAATTATTGATCAAGTTGCAAAGTGCGAACTTTTGTAGCGTGCGTGAAGCACGCCAACGAATCAAATTTCATATGAGTTGACTATGGTGCCACGTCCTTTATTTGCGCCTGCAACATGCGAACTCCCCTTGATGCTACCTGATTATCAGTTTTTTAGCAAAAATATACTCTGCGTCATGTTTGTCGACCCGTGGAAACTAAAGAATTTCAATGCAGCATTCCGGGAGAAAATTCAAATGATGATGTTGCATGAGTTTACAAACGGACGGGAAAAAAAAAATCATATTCCAGTAGTTCAAATCGTGAAGAAAATAAAACAAAGCTGCAGAAAACGACAAAGAGAAATGAACAAACCCGCATGAGGTCAGAGCGGATCAACCATTTGATTGAAATGGTCTTGCATAGATGGCGTCCTCATGATTTGAACGCTTTAGTTGCGGCGAATGAAATAATAATTTTTTATGTCTATAGCTATCACATTGCTTTCCAATTTAACCATCAATTAATCGAACTTCTCTTGCACTAAGAATTATAATTATGATTGCTTGCATGTTGGAGTGTTTCTTCCACCAAAGTTAAGTCCAAACACATAGTATTTACAAATAAACAACTCAAATTGATGTAAAAATAAAATAAAGATCAGAGTACAAAATCACCTTGCGCATTATATGGAGAGCACCTTTGTAGTTCACTATGCAGTTTAAGAAAATGACTTACTGTACGTTTTTTAAAGACAACGGTAACTTTTGCCCAAGTGACAAAGGTGACTTCCTTATTACTGCAATGATCGGAAATTTCCTAATTAACATTGAGTCGTGTTTCCTTAATTGGCTTGGACTCTAGAGATAATATAACAATTGTTTCTCAAAGTGAACAGGAGCATAGATCATTACTTGAATGCGTGATTAAAAGAGGGAAAAAAAAAAAGAAATAACATATAGTCTAAAAAGGAAAAAGGAAAAGAAAAAGGAAAATAAAATGTAAAATTAAAGAAGTGAAAATGAAAAGCTATCAACCGGAGGCTCGTGACGACAGAACCACTCTATCAGCACCGTACAAAGCATGGGTCCACGTGGCCCCCACACGAATGAACGGTCGGGATTAAGTGGGCTCTTTAGTGCCTGTTTAGTAATCCTCCTATTTTTTTAAATTTTTTTTTTGTTATTTTGTTCATTGGAGTAGAAAAAGAACAAAAATTTGGTAGAAAAGGCTGCTTCTAAAAAATCCTTTTTTTTTTAAAAAAATTTCTTCGGAATATACTGTAATTAGTCAATACATAAAATGTACTTAGAAATGCTTGCTTGCTTGCTTGCTTGCTTGCTTATCTATCTAGTGTGAAAACATTCGACAAGTCTTTTCAAAGGCAGGCATAATGTTGTTCAACATCCGCCATATCGATGCGGAAATGTTTTCTAATTCCGTTTACAAAGGAGACTCCTTTGTAAAACCTAATAGCCGGAATTTTCGACCTTGCCAATGTCAACGGGTTGACTTTGCAAATTAAAGGTCCCCCCGGGTGTGCAACTTCTCATCATCTATGAAATATCTAGCAATTACGTTCACATATGTTTTGATTGCATCACCAATTCAATAATTTCAAGAACTTATTATAGATGACGGTAGAGAGAGAGACGTTGAATTAATATATTTTCGGTGCAAATAGATGTTTGATTGTCAACGGTACACATTTATATTAAAATTTATAACATGGACCAATAATTGCGATATGAACGTAATCTTTTTGACTTTTTTAACTCATTCTATAAAAAAAAAAATCGACTTTTTTTTTTGGCACAATGAGAATTTGCATTCTCAAATTATCTCAGAGGGATCTACAGTCATTATGGAAATTCTATTATCCTTAGAAATGAAAGAAACAGCAAAATCTCGTCAATTACTTATTCTGCTTTCTATCGAAAAATAAAAGGAAAAAGAAACTTATTGTTTGCTAAGATTATAGGCTATGCTTTTTATTATCTCAATGGCTTCCTAGATTTGAAGTGTTTGATATTGTTTGAAAGTCAAATTAAGAGAAGTAAAGCAAAAACCCAAAGGAAAAGCCAAACTTATCCTTGTCTTTCCAAGGTCCTTTGGCAATAATATGAGTGAGTCTCAACATGATCCCTAAATTATTATTAATCTCTCGACTCATAATTTCATTTTTGTCTAATTCTTCATTTCTTTCATGGAAAAGGGAATGATTCAAAAAATATTTTCTTAAAAATAACCGATCGTATCGCTTGAAATAATTAGTAATGAAATAATTAGTTATGTCTAAATATTTTTATGGATGATAAAGTATTTTTTTTGTTCAATCATTTTTTGCAAGTGACTTAAGTAATCATTTTTTTAAAAAAATAATTTTCAAATTATTTATTTTACTTGAAACTCTTGCTCTATTTATTTTATGAAAAATAAATGATTTGGAAAACATTCTCTTAAATATGATCACTTGTATCATTTACCAAGATGAATAAAAGAAAAATATTTTCATCATTTATGAAAAATATTTAAACATAAATTGTTAGAAAAAAAATCATTTGCTAATCACTAATTATTTCAAGCGATACGACTAATCATTTTAAAGAAAATATTTTCAAAATTTTACATTTTATGCCAAACAAGCTGATCACGGAAAGAGATTGATTCTATTCACTTAAAAGAGTTTAATGAATACAAGTGTAAAGTTTCAGAGCATAATAAATCAAACAGGGTAGGTAGGGACAGGTGTGCTAGAGTAAAATGTCCGGTCGGGACCAGTTAGGACAAGCGTGCTCGAGTGACTCATAGCTAAGGTCCACCTCAAATGGTTGCCGACTTGCATGGACACTATTTTGCTATTTTAAAGATTCTGCCCGTGGAGGTGGCTTGTTGCCTTCTTGATTCTAGCTTTTAATGGATCAAATGACGCAAGTGCAGGTCGCGTAGGCAAATGATTTCAACTACGTTCGAATTTTCTCTTTTTTAAAAACGAAAATGAGCCCGTTGACTCTGTGTTAGATAAAAGAATTATAAACCTAGTGAGTTGGATAAGTATGAGACGCGCTTTCTGTCTCTTATATTCTAACTCTTGTGTATTTTCTATAGCAGTTCTAGCAGATACACATAATTTCCAATACCTAAATTAATAGGTGGAAAAAGTCAAAACACCAGCTTTATTCACATTAGTTCAAGTATCCACAAATATAAGTTAAAATTATATATGTTTAGAAACGTTTGGTTGTATAGATTTCTAGCCATGATAGGATCGGATATGATATAATATGAAATTAAGAGATTTTGCTATATCTTATTTACTATTTGGTAAATCACAATAATAAATTTAGATACTTTCACATCTTATCCGGTTTGTAATTTGGTATGAATGGCATATTAGTGTAAATTTAACATAAAAACTAATAAATGGAGATAATAACAATCTCTCATTTATTTTCTTTTTTTTAAAAAAATTATTTGTCATCACCTTTTTAGTTGTTTCTTTTTTATTTCTTTTTCCCCTTTCCATCTTTATCTAATAAAAAATTACTAAATAGTAAGCTATACCAATATGCCTAAAATTACTAAATATATATTTATATATTAAATTTATATCATATGATAATTTTTTTGAATTTTTAAATAAAAATAGGAATAAATAAAAAGGAAATTATTGTTATTTTAAAAAAATTACATTAGAATTCAAATATTATTTATATTCAAAATATTTTAAATTTATTAATTAAGAAGCTTGATATTTGTAAAAAATAACTTTTATATTATAGATATTAAAATTTTTGATCCACCTTTATCATACCTTCTCATGTGATAATATTATATGGGTTATATCCCTCTTATATCCAAGTTTATCTTGTCTTGGGCATACATCAAACACGGATAAGATAAATTTTATTATGTCCTTAATTTTATCCTAACTATCAAATGTAGCCTTAGGTAACATATTTAAAAGCACAAAAAATGTGGGAAAAAATGGCTAAAGAGAAAAGGAATGCAAAGAGAGGGAAAATTGTCCAAAAATTCTTAAACATATTGTATTTTTTCCATTTCAATTTAAAACCTTGCTATTTTATCAATTAAGTTCTAAACTTTTTGACAATGTCAATCAAGTCAATTTAGCCAATTTTGGCAAAAAATTGTTGATGTAGACGTCGGCTATCTACGTAGCATTGTCGACACTAACGTAAAAATTTTTAAAAAAATTTTGAATTTTTCTATTTTTTATGTTTTCTCTTTGTCTTTCCTTTTTGTTTTTTGGATGGAGGGCTATTGACCATTTTTTTTTGCTTTTTGTTTTCTGGATTGAGGGTTGTGATTGACCAAATCAAGGCCAAAGGGCGTTGTAGGCAAGGGTTGGTGTGCCCTATTAAGCCTCAATCCAAATGCCAAAAAAAAAAAGTTGAAGAAAATGAAAGAAAAAAAAATGGAGGAAATTATAAAATTTAATAGATTATTAAAATATTATTAAAAAAAGCCCTCACCGTTTGTGCTATGTAGGATGGTTGAAGCTAACACCCATGGAAACAATTTCAAGCCAAAATTGACCAGATTGATTCAATTAACAAATCAATTCTTGCCAAGTGAAAAGGTAGTACACATAAATATTAAATTAATATAAAGCCACAAAAAAATCTCAAATTATGCCTACCGTGACATATTTATCTTGAGTTTTTTTTTTTTTTACATTAAAATTCCTAAACTAAGCCAATTGTGATGTATTTACCCTAAACATTTTGTTGTGACATAAAACATCTCAAGCTTGTTTTATCCAACATATTTACCATTCATCAAGGTTGATTTTTAGGCAAAGTAATGTCATTTTTGTTTCACTTAAGCTACATTGGTGCCATGTTAACAATATTTACTTTCTAGTGTCCATGTAGGCACATGTACAAGTTTGAGATTTTTTGTATAGCATAAATATATTTAGATTAAATATGTTATAATTGGCATAATTTAGGATTTTTTGTGGCTTTTGTTCTATTAAATTTTACACTATGCCCTAAATTGTGAATTGTATAATTACTCAGATGTATCAACGGAATCTTTCAATATTTTCAGCTGATGATTCCATCAAAAATCGATTTTTCTGGGCACAACAAAGAATTGTGTTATCGAATTGTCTTAGAGGGATCAGTAGTCATTGTGAAAATTCTATTTTCCCTGTTATTAGTATCTTCCTTAGAAATAAAAGAAATAGTACAATCTCGTAAATTACTCATTCTGCTTTCCGTTGAACAAAAAAAGTAAAAAAAAAAAAAAAAACATTATTGTTTGCTAAAATTAAAAGCGATACTCGTTTCATTATCTCAATGGCTTCCCTGATTTAAAGTGTTTGATATCGATTGAGAGTCAAATTAAGAGAAGTAAAAGCAAAAACCCAAAGGAAAAGCCAAACATATCCTGGTCTTTCCAATATCTGTTGGCAATAATACATCTGACTATCAACATGGTCACTAAATTATGATTAATCTCTCAACTTATTAAAATTTCATTCCTTTTCTTAGGATCTAATTATTTCATGGTTAATAAATGATTTGGAAAATATTTTCAAAAAAATGACCATTTGTATTGTTTGAAATAATTAGTTAGTGAAAATTTTTTCATTATTAACAACATTTTAAATCTAGGCATTTTTATGGACAATAAAAATATTTTTTGTTCGATAATTTTTGTAAATGATTCAAATGATTTTTTTAATGCAAAGAAAGCACACCCTTAATTCAACTTTTATTTTTTTGCAATTGATGAATTGGTCAGTCGAGTGACTCCTAGCTAAGGTCCATCTCATATGGTTGCGTACTTGGATGGATACTATTTTGCTTTCTAGAGGTTCTGCTCGTGGAGGTGGGATCTGCTTGTTGACTTCTTGATTCTTGATTTTAATTGATGAAATGACACAAGTGCAGGTCACGTAGGCAAATTATCTCAATCACGTTCGAATTTTTCCTTATTAAACAAAAGTGAGCACATTGACTCTATGTTAGATAAAAGAATTATAATAGTGTAGTCATAATTTACATTAGTTATCAACTACAGGAAGAAACGAGAGAGAGAGAGAGAGAGAGAGAGAGAGAGAGAGAGAGAGAGAGATGCTTTCTCGAAGTGAAGTCATGCGCATGCACAATGCGTCTTGGGCTTGATTACCTCTTGAAAGCGGTATTTTTAAGGCTTTGAGAGCTTCTAAATTTCAAAGTAGGCTAGAGTTCGGTTGCTTATTTACTTAAAGTGAACTTCCAACCCTCCACAATCAGCATCATCTCCAGCATCTACGCCGCATATACGCACAGTTAATCCATGGTCAAATTGTATAATTAACTACTCTCTCTCTCTCTCTCTCTCTCTCTCGTTCTTGAGAACCACATTGAAGTCGATTAATGTACATAGCACCGTTGACCGCACTTTCACATGAAGGTCCAATCTTTTGCGCAATACTAAATATATTTAGATCAGTCTTATGTGGGTCTGAACATTATGTTTAATGTAATCCCCTTTAAGTTCCGTACTCATGTAGGTTGCTTGTATTATAATTTCTCCTTTGCAATTCTAGGCGGAAACTTAACAATTACATTGAGAGAATCTATTCATATGAAAGTGCAAATATGATGAATTATACACATAGGCTATGTTTGGTTGTTTGAATTTTAGTCAAAATAGAATTAATTATGATAGAATATGAAATTCATGGATTTTGCAATACCTTATCAATTATTTGGTGAATTGTAATAATAAAAGCATATACTTTTATATTCTATCCTGTTTGTTATTTGGTGTGAATGGAATATCAGTTTAAATGAATTTAAAAATTGCACAAATGGAGATGGTAATAATCTTTCAATACACTATTACCTACTTCATTTTATTTGCTTATATTTTTATTATTTTCCCCCGCTTTTTTTATTTCCTTTTTTCTCTTCCGTCATTCTCTAATAAAATTTATTAAATAGTAAACTATACTAATATACCTAAAGTACCTAATAAATATAAATATTAAATATATATTTATATATATTGAATTTATATTATAAGATAAAAAGAAATTTGAATATATGAATAAATATAGGAATATATAAAAAGGAAATTGTTGTTTTTTTTTTATGTGAATTTTTTTATATTAGAATTCAAATATTATTTATATGCAAATAGCATTTTAATTTTGTTAATTAAATAAATTTGTTATTCAAGAAAAATAACTTTGATATTATAAATATTATAAATCATATCCATATTAAATTTGACATCCCTCATAGGATAATTTTATCCGGGCTAATATCCCTCTTATATTCAAATTTATGTTGCCTTGAGTAGGCACCGTCCACATTTTATCTTAACTACCAAACAAAACCTCAGTAACATATTAAAAAAGCACATTAACCCTAAGGGAAAACGGCTAAAGCGAAAAGGAATGCAAAGAGAGATGGTATCTTTTAATTAAAATAACCAAAGTAAAAGAAAATTTAATTGGGTTAACAAAAATTGGGGGGAAAAAAAAAAGAGGACCCAAAGGAACATAAATGAGAAACAAGAATAGTGAATAGTGCAGTCATCATTTACATTAGTTATCAACTCCAGGAAGAAACGAGAGAGAGAGAGAGAGAGAGAGGACGAGAGCGAGCTGCTTTCTCAAAGTGATGTGCATGCACAACGTCTTGGGCTTGATTGCCTCTTGAAAGCGGTATTCTCTAAATTTTGAAGGAGGCTAGGGTTTGGCTTGCTTACTTACTTAAAGGGAACTCCAAACCCTCCACAATCAGCATCATCTCCAGCATCTACGCCGCATATACCCACAATTAATCCATAGTCAAATTGTGTAATTGACGTCTCTCTCTCTCTCTCTCTCTCTCTCTCTCTCACACTCTCTCACACACACACACACACACAAATATACAAATGCCATTGTTCTTGAGAAGCAGTTTAAAGCCCAATAATGTTCATAGCACCGTTGGCCGCATTGTCACATGGAGGTCCAATCTTTTGCGTAATACTAGAAATATTAAGATCGGTCTTGTATGGGTCCGAACATTATGTTTAAAGTTATTTCCTTGGAGCTCCGTACTCACGTGAGTTGCTTGTATAATAATTTCATCTCCGCACTTCTAGGCAGAAAATTAGCAATTACGATGAGGGAATCTATGCATATGAAAGTGCAAACACGATGAATTGGATGGATGTTTTAAGTAGCTCGACAAACAAAATCGAAAGCCATGAAGATTGAAGACCTCTAGGGAAGGCTTCAAATGGTGAAGGTGTCCACATTAGGGCAGACAGCACATGCGTCTTCGTTCTCCCTATATATTTTATCTTAGGGTATGACGGCTTTGAGTTGAACACCTCTCCCTTTGGTCCCGGTAGGTTCCGCTATTAGGAAATTGGTTTCTCATCGAAATTGGACATAGTTAAACCTTCCATCCTTTTAACGAGCACAATTTTTAAAAATATTTAATATGACCTTTTTCGATTTTAAGTATTAATTGCACATAACATGATGAAAATGGTGTACGTAAAATTGCAAACTTGCTTTCAATGACTTTTTAACAAACATACCCTTCGATTTTATGTTGAACAAACATAGTTGTCACACGTGTCATTGTTCATTCAGTTAGAATAATAATATCATTCCAACTCTCTTTACTGCTGATTTGCTTTTTAAGACTTTGCATTAGAAATATCTATAGATACCATCCATTCATATGCATCGAGTAAAAATCCATTTATTATGTAATGGGCTTAATCTCCATCCAGGGTAGTACGAGTGAAAGATGTTTATGATTCAAATTAAGATTTCGCTCTGTATAGACCGAATGATTTGACCACTAAGCTATTCTCTCCAGGATTTAGTAATGCATTAGTTAAGTAGTGCTTGGGCAAGAAAAACGTGCATCAATTAAATTCTTTGATGCTCTGTTGCTCGGACGTACGGAACACAAAACTAAATAATATCTCTAATACCAAATGACGCTGGGATGTGTTAAACGAACAAATAAATAAAAGGGTTTTCCGATCTTGGCAAGGTTAAAAACTTCCTAGGATAGGTAGGGAGAAACTAGATAACAAAAATTCCCGTTAGCCGAGTCCCCACATTGGTAGGCCACTTCAAGGAAGCTTAGGAATCCACCATAACGGGCAGAGAGAAAAATAAAGAGAAGATAGCTAGAAACATGACCAGGGACAACCTTATTCAATAAATCAATTGTGTTCGACGATGAAAGAGCCATGGGATATTTATAGCTGAGAACCTATGATCCCTTTGAATAATAACGTCCAAATAAAGAAAAAATAATCTACCTAAAGTTGTAAAATCCCCAATTCAGATTAAAACAATCCTAAAATAATATTAAAAACTAACTTGCAGATCGAGAAAACATATATTATCCTTATTGTCTAATAGCAAGAGATTATCTTGTTTGTAATTAAATTCTAACAAAATGGGCTGGGTCCATTAGCAATAGAAACATTGGGAACCTGAATAAATACAATCAAGTATTACAAATATCCGAGTAACAAAATATACAATAAAATTTTTGTAGTAATTGCTAAAGAGAATAGCCTACTTCCCATGAAAAAAAAAGGACTTTATTAAACCAAAATATAATTAAATTTTTGGTAGTAATTGCCAAAGAAAACAGCCTACTTCCCATATAGAAGCAAAAGGTCAGCCTCCAAATGTGTTTGCTTGTTTTCCCCATTTTCTGGTTCTCCCTCGAGCCCATTTGGTTTTCAAGAGATGGTTTGAGCAAAAAGCCACATGACCAAGCCCAAGTCCATAGTAGACACCACCTTCCCATGGAAAATCATTCAGTTTTGCTGCCCAGAATTGGAAGCTTCATTGACTTTTGCTCCATCATTTCCTGAGTGCACAAATCTGATAAAGTTGATCTTCTGGAACAAAGCATTCGAGCTTTGTTTCGAACCAATACCCGAGTTCAATGGTGTCATGAGATTAATTAACGCTTTCTGTGCAATCTTCTTGCCAATTTGGTTCACTGTCCTCGTGCTGCTCCCAAGTTATGATCTATACTCCAGCTCGTGTCACCTCTTCCATATTATTCTTAGCCTGTTAAGTTACCGTTGCACGACAACATTAGCTACAATGACTCGTGCTATCTTTTTGCTTGTTGCAGTTTCTTCCGTTTATCTCACTTCTTCTCTATGTTCCCATACGGAAAAATAAATGAACCGGAGCTCCAGATTTGATGCAAAACACCTCAAGAGGAGATTCACACCATGATTTTCCCATGGCACTCGTCTCTCGGTATGTTCTCAGGTCGATTATCCAAAGCTTCCTCGATTCTACTCATCGAGTCATTCGAGATATAAGAACTTCGAACAATAGCTTCGTTATGACATCTGAATGAAAAAGACAGAAATAACCGCAACTTATTTGGGGCTATTCATTCATGGAAAAAGCTTCAAGGCTGGAGCTACTCCGCGGCCTCTCTCAATTGCTGCTCACTTGGCTATCCTACCACTGCTTTGCCATGTTCCTCGATCTCAATCTAGTTACATCTACAGAAGCGACCTTTATATGTTTTGTCCTTTTATGGAAAACCGGATTCACTGCAAGCTTAAGTGCAACATCATTATTGCAAAATAGAATCATGGTTTCTTTATCCAAATGCTGAGATCTTTGAGTAATCCTCTTATCCAAACTATCTCACAATTGGTCTTTGCCACTGCCGATATTCCACTTTAGCGGATGATAATGAAATGGTCGATTGTTTCTTTGTTTTCCAAGAGAGTAATGAGTTGCTCAATTTGATGCGGAATCCTATAACAAACTTTCTACTAATGGGACAAGTAACATAATCGGTATCATCATATATTATCATCTCCATGTTATTATCACGGGACAATATATCCCTAAACCTGGACATCCTTTCAAGTGCTTCATGACTTTCAGTGCGGCATTCATGTGGAACTACTTTGGATTTTGCATGAACTGGTTGAGGATTTGCACTACATAGCATATGTCAGGTTTTGTTATGATTAAGTATGTGAGTTCTCAACAAGTCTCTGATAAACAAAAGGATCTTTGAGTAAAGGATCCTCATTCAAGAGTGATAATCCCTTGTTATACTCGGCTGTTGTCAACTTAACATTATGATCAATTAGAATAATGACTGGTTTGGATCCTGATAGCTCGATTTCTGATATCTCCAATGATTGGTTTGGATCCTGATAGTCTAATTTTTGATATCTCTAAGACAAACTTGTGTTGGCTAAGATAGATTACCTTATTTGATCACGCAATCTCTATCCCAAGGAAGTATTTGGGAGGTCCCAATTCCTTAATGTGGAAGGTAGACTGTAAATATTCCTTAAACTTCTCAATGGCATTTTCATCATTACCCATAATAAGTATATCATCAATATATATATAAGCAAATAAATTGATGATGTAACTTGACTCCATGTGAATAAGGCATAGTCATGTCTAGATTGTCTGAATTTGGTAGCTGTAAGTGCATTTATAAATTTGTCATACCATTGGCAGGAAGCCTATTTAAGCCTGTATAGGGATTTTACAGAGACGACATACTACATTCTCCCCTTGTCTGCGTAATCTTGGTGGAAAATCTATGTGAGTTTCCTCTTTGAGATTACCATGAAGAAATGCATTATGAACATCCATTTGATGTAGGGGCCAATCATGAAGAGCGGCAATAGAAAAGAAAAAATGAACCATGACTTCCTTTGATATTGGAAAAATGTTTCCATGTAATCAAAGTCTTCCCGTTGAGTAAACCCCTTTGCCACCAATCATGCTTTATAACGCTCAATGGAGCTTTTTGCCTTGTATTTGATCTTATATATCCACTTGCAACCAATAGATTTTCAATGAGTCAATATAGGAACCACATCCCAAGTCTTACTTTCCCTAAGAGCTTGCAATTCATCCGCCATTGCTTGCTACCAACAAGGGTCTTGTACAACTTCTTTATATGAAGATGGTTCCCGTCCTTCAAATATTCTACTAATGCAACACCTATGTTTAGTGAAAGATGAGCAAAACTAACATAGGATGAGACAGGATATTATGTATCAGACAACTTCATTATGGGACAAAAATAATTGGCTATCCATGTGGGTTATCATGTAGTATGAGTGGAACATCGACGAGCAATTGGTGTGGCAGAGGGACATGCCCATGTGATTCAGGAGAGATATCAACCGAAGATGTCGGAGATGAAGAAGCTATAGGAGATGCTGATGTCACTTCCTCCAAAATATATAGAGCCATATTTTGTATATTTGATGGTGAGGCCGCATCATACTTAGAAGTTGAAGATGCCATGGGAGATGATATATGTGGAGTCACCATCGGTGGAGGAGTGGAAATATCTTCTTTAGTTAATATGGGTGGTGTTCAGAAATTGTACCATTTTGTTGATAAGAAGATGACTCTTCTTGGAAAGGGAAAACATCTTCACGGAAGATAACATCTCTACCGATGGAGAAGCATCTGACAAAAAGATTATATACCAAATAACCCTTTTGAAGATTAGGGTATCTCATAAATGCATATTTAATGTATGAGGTCCCGATTTGTCTCAAGGGCCCATGGTGGACACATAACAAAAACAACCAACCACAAGAAGGTGGCAAATATCTAGATTTTACCCAAAGAACAATTTGAATGGAGTTCTTCCATTGAGAATCTAGGACATTATCAATTGATCAAGTATGTTATTATGACCACACAATCTCCCCAGAGCATGTCAGGTAAAGAAGCTTGGTATTTAAGGGCATAAGCAACTTCTAGGAGATGATGATGTTTTCTTTTAACAACACTATTTTGTTGAGGGGTATATATACAATAACTTTCATGGAGAATGCCCTTTGTAGTGAATAGTGTAGAACATTCATGATTAAAAAATTCATGGGCATTATCGATGCAAATTCACTACACTAGTTGATGAAATTGATTCTTAACAAGGGTGAGAAAAACTTTAAGATATGAAAGGATTTGTGCTTTGGATTACACAAAAAATAACCAAGTTGCTCGAATATAATCATATACAATTGTGAGATAGAAACGAGATGCATCGCAAAATGGAGTGTAGTGCAGTCTCTAGATGTTCATATGTAGAAGAGAAAAATACATGTTGGCATGAGAACTACTTTGTGGAAAGTGTAATTGCAATTATTTAGCTAAAGGGCAGACTTGACATTTTGGATGAAGGAAAGAGGTACTACGGCCTAGCCATTGATGAGATAAAATATTTTCATTAATGCTAGCAATACATAAAGTGCCTTTATTCAAAGGAAAATGCAAAACATTAAAATTTTCAAGAAGAGTAGCCCAAAAATAGTCCCTCGTGATTGTTACCCAAGCCCATAAGTTTCCCAATCAAAAAGGCCTAAAAGGAATAGATGTCAAAATTAAAAACAACTCGACAAGAGTTGTCTATATAGAGCTTGGATATAGAGATGAGATTAAACTGGAAGTTGGGAATGAGTAAGGCATTTTTGAGATTGATGGAGGGAGTAAGTTGAACGTCTCCAATTTTAGTAACAAAGATGTCATCTCTATTAAGAAGACATATTGAGGTATGAGAAGGTGATTCATGAATTTTGGAGAAAAAATGTTTATCGTAGACTCTTTAGTCACCAACACCTAAATCAATAATCCATACTTTACTTGAAATAGAGCTTGAGTAGTGAAAAGTAACTTGCATAGCTAGTCATTGTATCCTATGTGTCTAGCTAGCTTAGAGCTTTGATTATCTACTAAAGTTGGTCCTTACTGATAGGCTAAGTAACCTTGGCATGTGTCACAATAGAGATGTCTCACTCATTCTTTTATTTGTCCATTAGTTTTCCATGTAATTTCTAGCCATTTTCTCAAATATGATAAGGGCATTTGCAATAGTAACACAATTTACCTTTTCCTTTGTTGAAATTATGTGATTTATTGGAGGATGTGGAGGAATTTTTCCCATTAGATCCTCTCCATGCTGGAGCTAACGTGGCATGATGTGAGTTGTACGATTGAGGAGCCGCAAGGATGAGGCCTGAGCTATCAAATCACATGAGGTAATATGAGCCGTCCGATCGTGTGACCAAATCAAGGCCGTTCATCCCTAAATTTGGTCATTTGATCATTGAGCCATCGGATCTCTCTCAAAGCCATCTCGTTCGTCCGTTTGAAAATAAGGTGATGGTTTGCACGAGTCCTTCCTCCTGGTGCCTCTGAGATGGCCATGATTGGATTAGACCTTGATTGGATCAGACCTTGTTGCAAGCAAGTGTTGGTCTAGCGTCAACTTGATTGCAAGGACAACCTTATTGCTAACTTGGAGATACTCTGACAAGATCAACCACTGCAACTCCTTTTGCATCGCGAGCGGGTAAATCCAGCCAAGGGAAGGGACTGGCTCCATGGCAAGGATTTGACTACAAAAATGTAAGTTCTCTTCGCGTGGATTGCTCGATATTGAGCTAGAGTTTCCTCCGGCCTTGGTAATTTTTCCTAGGCTTCCTTGAATTTGTTCCATAGTGCTGATAGTCAATTGAAAATCGCAGAAATCAACATACTTTCTTGCTTTAGCTCTGAATGGGCTTGGATTATTGAGAATATTTTAGCCCTATTGAGCATCTCGTACATTTCCCGTATGTTTTTTCAATTTTTGGGCATCTTCAGTCAGGGGTAGTCTGACAACCACTTTGGGAGAGATAGTGTTGCCGATCCACGTTCGTACCAATTGGTTGCACCTCCTCAAATGTTGCGTGAGGCACTCGTTGATCGGAATGGGGACAAACTTGTCGATGAAGGCTTTTTTGTCCTTTGTGGTCAAAGCTCACCAGAGCTCTCGAGACCATGTGGTGTAATTCTCTAATCCCATAAGTTGCTGGGAAATCAATTGGAGCTCAAGATCGTCGACGGCAATCATGTACGAGGGATCTCCCAACGGTGGTCGGCTGCCAAAGGCTCTTATGAAGAGGAAGAAACCAAGTTTGAATCCTAGGTAAAGGATACCTATTGGACCTGAACCGGCCTGATTCCGATACGGCCAACCCATGTCAGATGCAGGGCTGTGCCCGGTGGCAAAAGTTGGGCCTCCTCTTGACTCGACACTTGGTCCACTATTTTTTGTGTAGGCCTTTTTTTGTAGGGCCCACAACACTCTAGGTTGGCTGGACTTGAATAGGGATCCACTGCACATATGATTTCTTAAGAAAATGCCTTCTAATGGGATGATTTGGGTCCGGCGCCCTTCGTTGGGCCATATTTGGCTCCCTTCTGCAATTTGGTTTTCATCTGTCAGGGGTGATTACCTATTCAAGGGTAAGTTTTCCATTCCTTGATTGTTGGAAAAAACTTCTAAGTCCCGGGTCATTTTGGACTTTGAGGCTTGATTTTTGGGCACGATTTCTCCTTTTGTGGAGATGGAATGAGAAAAAAATAGTCTTCATAGGTTGTGTGTGAAGAAAGTCAAAGGTAGAAGAAATTCTGTAGCTTAGATAGAAAAAGTTGATAGTTGCTCAGACAAAAAAGGCGGTAGAAAAGGCTTTGAGGCTTGGAAAAAATCAATATGTGGAAGCCATAAAGAACGCTCTTATACCATGCAAGAAAAGTAAGTGAAAGCAAAATATATTGAAAGAATGTTGACACCTAAATTTTGTCAATCCGGTCATTCATTTATTGCATAGAAAATTAGGAATTAATGATTAAACCCTAAACAAAAATATTAAAATTAAATTGCATAGCATGTAGTTTCAGGAGCATTGTTTTTTTTTTTTTTTTGGGTTACATTTGCATTAGATTGGTGATGGATGAACTTTAATTTTACAATTGAAAGATAGGTATATTTCAAAAAGGATTGGTTTTATTCTTCAAGTATATTCAATGATATGGTGGTGGATCTTTCATATATTCATGCAATATATGGAAAATAAAGTAGAAAAAATAAAAGGAAGGTGCACTAAGAAGTTATCGGTCGGCATGGGGGCATATATATTTGGTCAATGTAAAGAAAGAATTAGTATGGGAGGTGTACATGATTCCCTAGATATATTTCACAATATATTTCTTTCCTTGAAAGCCCTAACTGTCCTCATCTATAAAAAGAGGAGAGTGCACGCATTAGAGAGGAGGCCACGATTGATATACACGACCACATGTAAGAGAGAGAGAGAGAGAGAGAGAGAGAGAGAGAGAGAGAGAGAGAGAGTCGTGTTCTTCCTCTAACGCTTCGACTTGGAGTTTCGATTGGAATTCCCTTGCGACAACTGAGTTTGTTGTTGGGTCTCGATTGAGCATCCACACGATCACCCCGACGTTGCTTCTTCTTTTTTCAATGATGACGAGCTACTACAGTTTCTGATTGTGGCGTCCCTGCAGCTCACGCTAAACCGAGGAGACTCGCATTGTGATGACAAAGCTGCCCATGATTTTGCACCAAAAAAACTGCAGCTACTCCATCTCGTGAACGACGACGTTACCAACCTTGCATAATGTCGAATGCCCCTTGGTGCTCTCCGTGATAGATTGTTTTCGTGGCTTCGCTGGTTAGACGAAAATTCCAAACGGAAGGGTTGATTTCCAATGATCCAAAGCGTCCAAACCCAGAATGCTTTGCTAATTATGACCATTCGAAAAAGTGTGACTATCACATGGGTGAAGTTGGCCATTCTAATGATGATTGCTTTGTGGTGAAGCATAAGTTCCAAAACCTTTTGGATACAAAGTGTTCTCTTTCGGTGATAATCAACCAAACGTCAAGAAGAACTCTTTGCCCAACCATGACAGAGGTGTAAATTTTGTCAGCGAGTGAAGAAATTCTCATTTTCACACTCCTCTACAGAGGAGTCTTTTATGCTTTCTAAGGTTTCAAGTGCCTTCGGGATTCCTTACTTTTTGAAGTTTCAATGATGGTTTTTCGTTTTTAGGGTTTAATTGTTTGCAATTTCCATTCCAATAATGTAATTCATTTGAATCTATTTATTGATATTACAATTTTATTTCTAATTTTGAGGACATGTTGAAGGATACCAAACTAGCTTGGTGATGATATTCAACAATGAAAAAAAATTATCATCCATGGAGAAATTCTAAGAGTTGAGCTTCATCATCTTCCTAACCCAAAAAAAAAAAAATAAATAAAATAATGCAAAAAAAATCATTTTGAAGCCATTTCCAAAATCATGCATTAGGTTAGCCTTGTTTGTTTTTCTAACTCATTTACTTCATGTCTCAAAGCATAATTCAACTACTTATTATAATAGAGAGGCATTTAAAAATAACACATCAATTTCTAATGATAATGGGCCCATTGATTTGGGAACATATATTTGAAGGAAAAATAGACGTGGGGGCAAAGGATCGTTTCCTAGCTGATTGTGATGATATCTCCAAAGAGTAAAGAAAATAGTAAACACTACCTATCTTCTTACTTGTCTCGAGCCATTTCCTTGCACGTCAATAAGAAATTGGGGGCATATCATAAGAAGATCATCTAGATTCCAAACTATAATGTGTGACATATCTCATTACAATTTATGTGAGATGTCATTCTTGAAAGGCAAATGAAGTTTCCCATTTCCATGAAAAAAATGAAGGAACAAGTCAAAAAGAGGATCATCGGTCTTGGATGAAACGGATACATTTTGTTCATGAATATATTAATTTTGGAAATGACACTCTATTCTTTTCCTTATAGATAATAGATTGAGTTGCATTTTGCATGTCATTTTTATTAAACATTTTTGTATGATAGCACATAGTTTATCGATTTCATTTAAATAAGTGAAAACCAAAAAAAAGTGAGTGGCTGCGTGTTAATTAGAAATCATATCTAGGATTGTTGATGTCAATTTTGAGCTAATATTGTAGATGCTTCCATTAATATAAGGTAAGTATTGCGATTTATTTATTATTTTGTTAAGTGTTAAATTAGCGGATTGCGCATATGCATGGTCACCTCACATGCTATGGAGTAATAAAATGAATTCAAGTTACTTGATAAACATTTTTTTTCGTGAAAAGAACCGTGCCGAAAGGCTATTAGAAAAATATAGTGTAAATAAGTCCCCACACCCAAATTTTCTCGTTGTAGGAGTATGATAATTCTCAAATTATTTTACTTATATGTCTAATCGATCCATTATAAATCGATCAGTGGCGATTTCTAGAAAAAATTCATTTGCATGCTAAAATACTTAAATCTAAGTCGCAAATTGCTACATGCTTGGAGAGCCCGAATTAAGTTTATACTTAGCAATTCATTAGCCAAACCTAAGGGGTACATCTGAGATTAGATCATGACAAAGAAATGTATTATGTATTGCTTTCACTAATCAATAGTGTATACACTATGGGTTGTATTTATAATACACAGGATCAAACTAAGGGAAATCGTCCAAAAAAAAGAGTTAATACCTTGAAAAACCCTAAACTGGTACACATGTAATAAATTTACTCTAAACTTTTTTTTTTGACCATGCAAAACCCCAAACTGGTATATCTGTGACAAATTTACCTCGACTGATTATAAAAAATCCTAAACTAGTATATTCATGACAAATTTACCCCAAACTAATTTATTTAACCTCAAAAAACTCCAAACTAATAAATCTGTGAGAAATATACCTTCCGCTCAATTGGATTAATACCACAAAAAAAAATCACAAAAATTGTAAACTGTGACAAATGGAGCATAAAATCTCAAATTGGTATATCAGTCAATTGTCACATGTCATTTAACTCAATAATTTAACTATAAAATTTAACAAAAACTAACAGAGGGTAAATTTGTCACAAATGTACCAGTTTGGGATAAATTTGTCAAAGATATACTAATTTGGGGTTTTTAGTTGTCAAAAAAATAGTTTGGGGTAAATTTGTCACAGATATACCAATTTGGGGTTTTTCAGGGTATTAACCAAAAAAAAAAAAAACCAGCTAAGGGAGAAAAGAATATACAGAATAAAGGAGATGGTCTCCTAATACACAAAATTCTAGTTTGCTATCAATAGACTAATCAATATCAATCAAAATCAACATCAAAGTTGTAAGATCAACTAGTCCAGGACAATGGTATCTTCAACAATTTCTACTTCTAGGTTTTACCTTCAAAATTCAAAAGCAAAAAATTTTGACTTTCAAAAAATGACGATAATATTACATATAGTCCTATAAGTCATAACTTGAATATTTTCAAATAATTCAAATATTTCATGTTAAGTGACAACCAGATTTTGAGAGCTACTGAATTGACAAAAATGCTAAAAATTTAAGAATTAGATATAAATTTAGTTACAAATTAAATAAAAAGTTATTGACCGAAAGAAATTAAAGGTTAATAAACAAAATATATTTGAAAAAAGAGATAAGTATATTGAAAATCTTAAAATTTGTTACTAAATTGCAATTGAATCCTAAAACCTACAAAAAAAAATGCAATTAAGTCTTAAAATATGTCAAATTGGTACAATAAAGTCATTTCATTAATTCTGTCCAACTTGATTGACATTTTTTGTTATTTTCTCTACTCCACATGATGACAAATTGGGCAAAATGATATTGTTTTGGTTCAAATTTATTTTTTTATAAAAAAATTATTTAATTTTTTATTAAAAATAAGCTAACTTTTAGAGGAAAAAAGGGGGAAAAAGAAGAAGAAGAAACATGTGAGGGCTTGTGGCCCTCGTCGACCCACGATTGTCAAGAAGGCTAGCGAACATTGTCAAGCCCTAGCTATTGGTCGATCATCTCTTGCCATCACCGAGACTCGACAATAATGGGGCAGTGATAGCGAGGGTTGCAAGCCCTCCTTTTTTTATGTTATTAAATCGAACTAATTTTTAAAATTTTTAATTTCAATAAAATTCAGATTAAAAGATCAAATTCGGACAAAAATTATGTCATTCTAGGCCTCATGTTTTATTCACGTCATTGTCATACAAGAGAGAGAAAATGATAAAGAATAGTTACGTCAGTATTTTCAGTTAGTAAATTAAATAAAATTATCGAAATAATTTGATTGCATCAATTTAATAAATTATATTACTTGATAACATTTTTATAATTTATTTTATGATGAGATTTATGATTTTTAGTATACTTATAAAAAAAAAGAAGAAAAAGAGAAGAAAGAAAGAGAAAAAGAAAAGAAAAATAAAAGAGCTCTTCACCTTCCCCCATTTCTCCTACCGAACCCTGTACAGCACCGTGCGATCCCCCTCCTGCTTTTAAAACGCAACCGAAGAACCTCGTATCGAGCTCAAAGCAAGCGAGCGAGAGCGAGAGAGAGAGAAAGAGAGAGAGAGAGATGGCGAATCAAGGAGCGAAGAAGCGCAAGGAGGAGAACGCGCGCCACATGGCGAGGCTCCGTCACCTCATCATCGCCTGCAACGTACGTCTCTCCTCTCTCCCTCTCCCCCTCTCCCCCTCCATCTCAATTCGCTCTTGCCCGAATCGATCGCTCGAGGAATTGGTAAACCTGATGGGACGGGACTGGTTCTTGATTGGGGCATTTCAAGTTCGTTTTTTGGTCCTTCAATCCTTTCGATTGGGCGAGAGAATTGCGTGAAATATGTATGTTTGGACCTGACGAGCTATGGGCTCGGGTTTACTCTTCGGAACGGGTGCGTCGGCGGTGGAATTTTGTCGTGGATGTTTGGTTCGAGCGAGCGCCGGAGGCTTTGAGATGAGAGTTTTCCGGCGAGAATAGGGTCGGTCGGGGTTAATCATTGGGCAGGGAAAGTTGCGGGCTTGGAGCTGATGATTGGCTCGGGTTCCTTTTTGATGCGGATGCATTGTGGGGTGCAATTTTGAAGGAGCTAATTGGAGCCTTTGAAAATGCGAGTTTTTTATTAATGAGATGAGAAAGAAGGGGGAAATGCGATTTTTTTTTTTTTTTGGTGAGAACTGTGATGGGGGCTATTTTAGTATTCTCTTGGAGCTTTCTCGTCATGCTTTGATGAATTTCTTGGTGGTAGTTTTGGTTGAGGTGTATTGAAGATTCCATGCTGAGATATTTCTTTAGTTGAGTATAATGAGTTTAGGTGAGTCAGGGAATGGCATTTGTTGCAGCTGGGGTTAGAAATGACACTTCTGATGTTATGTGTGGAAGTTTCGTTTGATGCCTAGTGAAGGGCTTGAAGTGTGGCCGAATTTGATCACTTCTGCTGATTGTGCTGGTTAGGATCTGTTTAGTGGGTTTCCGTCAGTTGTACCGGTAACTTTACTGATGGTTTTGAATGAATTTTAGGTTCTCTCTTGAGTTCTTCTTCCTCCTTCCTAGTTGTTCGTCCCTTAAAATCTTCTTTTGCTAATTGCAACACACAAAAAATGTTCCTTCATTTCAGATTCTTGAAGGATTATTCAATGGTCTGTACTTGTAATCATGATGATATCATAGACATGCTAGTAGAAAGCTTTTTGAGACTACTAGATTAGATTCTACTTGGAGTTTCATGACATGATCTCTATTGTAATGTGCGCTTTCTTTTGGTAAATGTTGATGTTCTATTGGTAAATCTGAAAGCTCTGAGGTCAAGTACGTGGTTGAAGATGAGATGGAGATATATTCAAAATGGTACTTGGAAATTGCTGAGATTTGTGACGGAAAAGACATTTTGAAGGTTTACATGTATCCTGCATCTAATAGTTTTATGGATTTTGGCAAGCTTTCAGTTTGTGGAAGAACCTTTAGTGTTATGTCTACAAGCTCTGGACTTCTTGCAATTGGTTGTGATTATATCTTCTTAAGACTTTCCTATGCAATCTCTCTACTGCATGAGATGAGGAGGAGAATTGGGACCAGGACCATTGGGCTTCCTATTGTAATATTAGAGGGGATGTGGAAAAACTCAGGAAGAAGAAGAAATAGAAGCAAACCCATATGGACAAGGGTTTCCTGAGGGGATGGAGTTGGTGGGTGGCCTACTTTTATTGGTTGTGCTAGTTATTTTAGTTAGAATCTGGTTAGTCCATTTTGTCAGTTTTTGGTTTAAGTATGACTTTGGTCCCTCTACTTGAACCATTTTCACAATGTATGTATTTTATTTTATTTTATTTCTCCAAAAAATTTAACCTTCAACCTATAAAAATCAGCGATGTTCACTTGTCTTACTAGAGTCCTAGCAAATTTGACCATGTTTAAATGAAATTTGCCAATTTTTGAAGGATTTATGATCCATATAGACAAATGATGGGCCTCATGAAAGTGTCCGTTTGACCATATCCGCAAAGTTTCCCAAGAAACTGAGTTGGAGAGACCAAATTAAATACATTGCGAGTTCAGAGGGATAAAAGAACTTTGAGAGACCAAACTTGTACTTAACCTTGCTACCTTTGTGTCTATTTTCTCCTGTGGTTGCAGAGATAAAAATCACGTTGCACCAAGGTTTAGGTAAATATGACATTTCTGCATTCTGTCTCAAGTTCTTGATACTCCTTTGAGTCCTTCCTCCAATCGGTTCTCCCTTAAACTCTGCTTGCTTGATTGCAACACATCAACCAATAACATCAGTTAAAATACAAGGAGGTGTTAACCATGTGAGCAGCGGTGGAGATATTGGACTGTGTCGATCCTTGTTGAGCATATGCTGGTACCTTTTCAAATGCATTCACATAAAATGAAATTTATTATGGAACAAATACTAAGACCCAACTTATGTGACTGAATGGTGTGCCTCTCTCAGAGAAAAAGATCATCTTGAGAAGGCTGCCTTTTACTGATACTATTACTTGAACTTGTGATTTTTGCTGCCATCTAATTTATGACAACTTTTAGTCATTTCTAACTTCCAACTTTTTATAGATGATGCTTAAGATTTACCAAGTTGGCACCCTGATAGAAACGTCAATTGATTCTGTTAGCTGCAGTAAAATGATAATAAATTCTTGTTTCATATGGATATCTCAATTAGTGACATGCAAACTGTATGCTACTTCAACTTAATTAATGATATTTTTCCCTCTGAATCGGTGACCAGTTCTTGATCACAAGTTCTTTTGTAGAATTAGTTACTGCTTGCTTGGCAGCTGGCCTTTTGACTTGTGTTGTATTTTTTTTTTTTTTTTTTCCCGCAACAATGCAGGTTATATACATTTTAGTGAGAATGCTTATCTTTCACTCCTCTTTCACCTGGAAACATTGGGTTGGGCTGCTAGTCACATCTGCATCATATGCAGTTCCATACCTGCAACTTGCTAAAATGGCCCAGCCTACTTATGCTGATGGAGAACTTCTAGATGGTGGATTCGACATGAGTACAGGTGGAGTCTGTGGGTAAGCTCTCTCTCTCTCTCTCTCTCTCTCTCTCAGACACACACACACACACATGCATGTGTGCCCTTACCTAGCTGCACATGCAGACAGAACATAATGATTACCTTCTTATGTTATGGTATATTTCAATGTCATGTTGTCATTTTTTTTTCCCTTTATTGGTGCACATGGTAATGATCTTAAATATAAAGCTCGATCATTGCACCATAGTTGCATTCCTTCTCAGGGGAGACTTTAAGAAAGATCTCATGTAGTTTTGTAGGGAATTTTCAGATATGCTATATGAAAAGTTGGACTGCTAAATCATAACTTTTCTACAGCATCTTGCAATATGTTGGAAGACTTAAACAAAGAAATAAATATTTAACACAAAACATTGCTTAGTTTTCATACCTTTCCCATCGCCAAGATTAGCTAAATTCAAGATTCATGTCACTTCTCCAGAAATGAAAAGATATTTATCTAAATGTTAAAATGCGTTTTGTGTGTTTGAGAATGGTGATATTCCAGGTTCCTAATTAGGCAAGACTCACTGATTCTTTACGTAGGAATTTGTATAACACTTTAATCACATAATTGCCTGAAGGATATTCAAAGGCATGCCTCATTCTTCTTTCCAGAGAATGGAAATGAAAAACAATTGTGCTAGTCAAAGGTGTTTTTTATGTACTTGGGCTTTACTCAGCTGAAGCGAGCTTCCTTTTTTATAGAAAATAATATTTAATCATGTTATGCCCTATCGTGCAAAATTAGCAAATCTTATTGTGCCAATGAATCTTACTACTGGATCTGGGGTAACTAGATGGAGGTGATATGTACTTGGATATTCCTTTTTCACAAATCTTGAGTAATGCTTGGTGGATATCGATCAAACAGATGAGTATATGAGTGTTCATCGGCATTTAATTAAATTATCGAAGAGGTCACCTTTATAGGTCTCCCCATGCAATTGTTATATCAGCAAGATAGAAGCCAACATTCATTTCCAAAACCTTTATTTATGTAGAGGAATCTTTATTTGGACAAATTTCTTGAGAATTCTCTTTGTTGTCTGTCCTGTCCAGTAAGAGGTCTTGGTGAAGTCTTTCATTGATGAACCAATGGTAATGCAAGCTTGGCATGGTATTGTCACAAATGCACTTTTGCTTCAAGTTTTAGAATGTACTATTTCTGCTCCTTAAAATAGTTGCTCTATAACATGTCATTTTTGACTCATCAGGATGCATTACCCTGAGGTTTATAAGAGGTGTAATATGATTGTTTTGTAGTGAATTTATGCAATTGTCAATGAAGTTTCAGAAGTTAGATGGCCATGCTACTTCTGGGTTCTTTCGTTTATTTAACAATCTTATATTCTTGAGCATAAATTTTGCCAACTGCATTGTTCTTCAATGATATCAATTTGATAAAAATGACACAGTTTTCTTTGCTAATTCTTGCTCCGCAGATATCTGCATGACGTGATCTTCATTACAAGTTTTGTGCAAGTGGCATCCATCATTTCAGGGAAATTCTGGTACACATATTTGGTGGTATGATTCGTTCTTTTGTTATACATACCAAATGGATTTGGTGGCAAAATCTTTTGTGGAGGAATCTGGTAACTCTTTGTGCCAGCTCATTAGATAGTCTTAGACTCTTAGTTGCCTCTAGTTCCTCCTTCAGGTTATATATTTGGCTCCACCAGTCTATGTGACCATTTTCACAGGTTTCTTCATGCATGCATTCTTAACTTCTTGTTTATTTTGGACAGAGTGTTGCTATAAAGTAGAGAAGGCAATGCTTGATCTTTGTAGGGGTCTAAGTGTAGCTTATTTAGTCGAACTGCATTCCTCTATTTTCAGGAATGCTGTAAATAAACTTTTTTTTATGAGACGCTAATGATTAATTAGTCAGCTAAGAGGTTTACAAGGGATGCTGAAGTTAAAGCTATATTAACAAGCATCTTGTTGACATAGAAGTTGAATAAAGAGGTTTTCTTGCGTAGATGTCATGGATCCATGGTGGTGAAACTCTATCTACTTCGTGCCTCCCCTTCCTTCAGACCTCAACCCAATTTTCAGTGACATTATGCATGATAATATATGTGTAGGGTGAATAACGATGGGCACAAAAGAAACAAAACTCACAGGTGCTGATGTTATGACAAGTGGAGCAGTAGGCCTTGACAAAATAGGCTGAGAATGAGTGTTCATCCAATTTTTGCTCAAAGCATTGAATAAAGCAGTGTATTTAGTCTAATGGTAGTGTCCACTTGCTATGTAAACTGAACTAGTCCTGCCAACTTGTAACGTAAATGAACTCTGAAATACATGGGTGAGTATTAGAGCTAGGGCAGATACATCTGTTTTACACTTAAGTGGCTCATTTCGTAAGTCGATACTTGTAGTCCTTTTAGCGAAAGTCTCAGGAACTTTTGTATAATTTCTGTTGATATTTCTGTGTGATCGGTAAGGATAGGAAAAAAAGAAAAAACCCTCACAACTAAGACTGCTACATAACATTGTCCTTACACAGATTCCTGCATTTGGAGCATATAAATGTTTTGGCTTTGTTAAGGGATTTCTGCCAACAGGTTCTGAGGTGTGTCCGTTTTTGCTTTAGCTTCAGCCATATCTCCATTGAATGGTTTATGGATTCATTCATAACATGCGTTTGCATGATATAGGATGCCTTGGAAGATGATAAAACTCGCAAGAAAAGAGAGAAGATGGACAAAAGAGCTTCAAGAACCAAGTTTGTCAAGACAAGAGCTAGATAGATCTAGTAAATGATTCGGCAGATTCAGTGGATGAAAAATTAGCAGTTGGACTGTAGTTTTGAGGTCACCAAACCATTTTCTGTTTGTTGGATTAGCAATATAATTGTTCATCCAGACCGAAATCGAATTCAGTACTCTCTCTCTCTCTCTCTCTCTCTCTCACATATGCCATGGATGATACAATTTTTGACATCTGTCCTTCATGTTGTTCATGGTGCTAATTCAAAATGAGAAATACTCCGGTGGCCTGCTCTTTTAAATTTTGATTCATTCTGCTTTGGCATTGCTTTAATATGTATCCCTAGTTTTTCATACTCCGGTGGTAAAGATGATTGTAATGTTCTTCATACAACAATAATATTGTATTTGTAGTAACCTAATTGTTGTCGTTGTCGCTCTTTTGGTGTTATTTTGACATATGTTTTGGTTGCGCATTTTCCTTTCCTAGTAGAAGGATTACGTGCTTTACAGGTTAACGTCCACCACTTCATATTGCATTCCATGTTTCTTTCTTTTCCCTCTCTTTTCCCTTTTGATTGGAAAAGATGTTTGTTATTATTAGGACTATGTTAATGAGTGGTTCGGAGCACATTTGAAGCATTAATTTAAATTGATTCACTTTCCAAAAGCGATCATACATAATATGAGTCAATGCATGAATAGCTATAAAATTTCTTCAATTATTGTCTTGGGGGAGTTCTTTTGAGAAAACCCTTGTTAATATTAGCATAGGAAGTTTTGGAATCTGATTAAAAATGGCCTTCATCGCAAAAAATTAGAGAATAGATAGATTGAAGTGGATATATCACATTAGTAAGTAGATTTGTCCACTAGTTCAGATCAATCACAACCGTTGCGCATATATCAAAAGTTGATGCTATTCTTGTCAATACAAAAAGGACCCTCTTTATGTCCGACTTTAATGCTTAGTTCCATGTTTTCTGTTTGAGACCAATATTGACGACTCAAATTAAGGTCTTCCTCATTATGGTCATTTCTCTGGTAGAAGTCTGACAATTCATGTGGGGAGTTGGATCTGACGATGGAATTGGGAGAGGCATAGATGATGGCGGCAAGTGTGTAGGAGTCCATAAGACGCAACAGATGCCTAGTGTGGCGAAAAATGACGGTGGGAAGTGGTGCGATGTGCGAGATATATGACTACTATGCATTTTTTTTTTTTTTTTTTTTTGAATTCAGGCGCTCAAGTGCAGAGATCCGACTACCTGAAAATTTATACAACATCCTAACTTACATTAGTTTTCACATAACTGATAAAAATATGAAAGGGTGACCTCCAGCACTTAAAAATGGAAAAAGATCGGCGCTCCAATTTTACTACCCGAAGCAGTGTAGGGTGAGTTTGATGGGAGTGTTGTACCGAGAGTAAACATCAATCTTTTTGCACAATAATTCTTCTCCCTCCTGGCTTGCTACGATTCCATCGTTGTGACTGAGGGCTTTAGCTTTTGTTCCCCGCGGCTGGTCGGGATCACCCCACGCACACCACATACAGTGCATCCGAGGTTGTTGGACGTCAATACTCCAACCCCATGACTCATTCCTCGTCATCTACACCACGTCCACATAAAAGAACTTGTTCCTGTGGTCTCTCTCTCTCTCTCTCTCTCTCCATACACACCTCCCTCCTTACTCTCATCTTCCTTAAGTGCTTTTCTTCCCATCAACCTCCCATTTTATCAGCCATGCTGCTCACTGCACTCTTGCTGTCCCTTATCTTCATCGCTACCCTTGGAAACATACTCTTCCACGTGCCCCTAAAGAAGCTCCCTGTGCTACTCAAGTCTCTCTTCGCTGTTGTAACGGCCCAAGAGCAGGAGCAGCTGCAGAAGAGGAAGGAGCAGCCGACTATGAGTGCCAAGAGGAGGGAGGAGCTGAAGAGTGTGTTCGCGATGTTCGACAGGAACCACGATGGGCTCATCACGAGAGAGGAGCTGGGGGAGTCTCTGAGAGGCCTTGGGATCTCCGTGTCGGATGCGGACTTGGAGGAGGCAGTGATCGGTTCTGACACTGATGGCGATGGCCGTCTTGACCTTGATGAGTTCTGTGGCCTCCTGGAGTCCTTATCCACGGCCAATGCGAATGAGAGGGAGGCCAGGAGGGTGGACGGTGATTTCTGTGAAGGTGACGGTTGGGAGGTGGAGCTGAAGGAGGCATTCGACGTGTTTGACAGGGACCGGGATGGGGTTATAACAGTGGAGGAGTTGGGGCTGGTCTTGTCATCGTTGGGAATGAGCCAAGGGATGAGGAGGGAGGAGTGCCAGGAGATGATAAGGAAGGTGGACGCGGATGGAGATGGGATGGTCAATTTTGACGAGTTCAAGAGGATGATGAAGGGGGGTCAAACGCTTCTTCCCTCTGCTTATTGAGGCGTTGCTGGCTGTCTTCTATTTCTCTATTATAGTCGCAAGTGTCATGCGAAAGATTGTGTACAGGCAACGGATATAACCAGGAAGATCAATCACTTACGCTTTTAATGGAGTCCCTGCCAGGATCATATGTCCAAAAGGGCCCCAACAAGATGGTAAGATTTAGATTCGTATTAGGACGACGATGATTCTATTTCTCCGAAAACTCAGTTAAGTGATCAGCCATGGAGTTCACCGTTCACCTATTGAGTAGAGATTTCAGGAAATTTTGTCACATGCATTTACCGCGTTGAGTAGAGTTCCCCAGGTGTTTCTTTCTAGGGATCCGAATGCCACGGTGCAAACTAGAAATCCGGAGTGGAGGTAGTTGACTAATAGATCTTTACTATAAGAATCTCTTGTCAGGAACAAAGGTAGAAAAGTCCTAATCCTATTGTATTTGCGCCAATTTAGTTATAAACCTTATAGTGGTGTGAATCTACTCTTAAACCTTTTGACTCAATGTCAATTTGGTCTCTCCAACTAATTTTGGTCGAATATTGCTTACGTGGACGTCGGTTGGCCTATGGGGCGGGTAAATCGTCTAAAAAGTCGTAAACTTTTCAATTTCACTAATTGAGTCATAAACATTTCTACTTTTTGCTAATTGAGTTAATTCGGCCAATTTTGGGTAGAATTCACTGACATGGGCACCGGCCGTCCTATGCAATACGATTGGTGCTGGGGTGGACAAAATTTATTATTTTTTTAATTTTTTTACTTTTAATTTCTTTTTTTTTCCTTTTTCTTTCCTCTTCGCCGATCACCAGCCTTTGGGGATTTGCTAGAGGCTACAATTAGGAAGGGTCACCCTCACTGGCCTCAAGCAAGGGTTGGCCTCATCGGCCACCTCACTGGAACCTAGCAAGTGGCGATCTCACCAACCTCGAGCGAGGCTCTTTTCGCCAAATTCAGTGAGTTTGAGCCTAACCAAAGGCCACTAAGGGTCGGCCTCAAGTGATGTTGCCCTTGTCAAGATTTGGTGAGGGATGACCTCACGGGCCATGGGCGAGGCTTGCGGTTGGCAAGGTTGCTAGAAGTTGGCAAGGGTCACCCTTGCCGAAGGCTAGTGAAGGTGAGCCCTCGCCCTCACTTTAAGCAGGTGAGGGGCAACCTTGCCTACCGGCGAGGTCACCCCCTCGCTGGTTGTCGCCCTGGTCGCTAGAGGCTAAGCGACTAGTAGAGGAAAAAAGAGTGCCAAAAAATAAAAATAAAGAAATAAATAAATATTAAAAATTAAAAAAATAAAATTTTGGAAACAAATATTTAAAAAATAATAAATTTTGTCACGTCGCATCGATGTCACGTCAATGAATTCTTAACAAAATTGGTTAGATTGACTAAATTAGGAAAAAGTAAAAAGATTTAGGACTTAAATGGCTAAAGTGTAAGAAATTTATGACTTTTTGGATAATTTTCACTTTAATGTTATATAGATAATTTTTAATAATATTTAGTATTTTGATTTTTTATTAAAATTTTCTTTTTCTTTCTTTTTTTTTCTTTTTCTTCTTTCTTTTGCCGATGATTGTCATACATGATAGCCTAGTGGGAAAAGTATCAAAAAAGTCCTAAATTTATTGCATTGGTACCAATTCAGTCATAAATTTTTTAATTGTATCAATTTAGTCATAAATATTTTTACATTGGTACCAATTTAGTTAATCCGGCCAATTTTGGCCATGTTTGATGTGGCAATTTAAAAAAAATGATTTTTTTTTGAATTTTTTCATTTTTCTTTTTCCTTTTTTTTTTCTTCGTTCTTCCTCCTTGTACTATTCCGGCCACTAGGCGAGGGCTCAAAGCCCTCACCCACCACCGTGAGGGTCGTAGCCCTCGCCTGCCACCGGCGAGGGTCGTGGCCCTCACCCGGCCTCTCCCAAGGTCACGGCAAAGCGGCTACACCCGGCCTCTCCTAGGGTCGCCAGCGAGGTGGCTTTGCCCGAATCTGAATAAGGCCAGCCTCATCGAGATCCGAGCAAATCCGCTTCGCTCGCAGCCCTAGGCGAGGCGAGCAAGGGCTGCGACCCTTGCTGGCAGTTGGCAAGGGCTTCGAGGCCCTCGCTCGGCCTACCTAGGGTCACGAGCAAGGCGGCTTCGCCTGGATCTGGCGAGGGCCGCGACCTTTGTCGGCCACTGCCGAAATAGTCCAAGGAGGAAGAAGGAAGAAAAGAAAAGGATAAAGAAAAGAAGAACGAACAAATTCAAAAAAATCAAAAAAATTAAAAAATATTTAAAAAATATTTAAAATTTGCTACGTTAGCGTCCGGTCACTAGTCGATGTCCATGTTAGCGCGAATAGGCCAAAATTGGCTGGATGGACTAAATTGGTATTGATGTAAAAATGTTTATGATTAAATTGGTCAAATTGAAAAGTTTAAAACTGAAGTGGTACCAATGCAATAGATTTATGACTTTTTTTGTACTTTTCTCGATAGCCAACCACTGGCTATGGCCAAGCGGGCTTGCCTTACCTAAGTGAGGATTACCATAGGTGAGGCTCAGTTGGGCAAGAGCGAGCCCCAATAAGGGCTCCCCTGGCTAGATGTAGTGAGGCCAGCCCTCGCCGAGGCCCAGCAAGCATCTGCTTAAAAAATGAGTGATTGTGAGTCTCTACGGCTTGGTTATGGGGAGCCTACTTTGGCTTGGGTTCATGTTGGTGGCAGAGAGGTCCTACTCCACCACAAGCTTCAAATCCTGAGCACGCATCGCCACTTTGTCCATGAAGGTTGTTGGCAATTTGCTTGGTCCGATTAGATCCGCAAGACTTCTCTTGAGAGTTTTCTTGAAAATTCTATTTGTGGGTTTTGATGGAATCGAAAGCATGTGGCCTCTTCTTGCCGTTCTCAGCGAAAACCTTTCAAAGTTTCTTGCTTGTTCTTTTGTAGCTTGTTCTTTTGTACCACGGCCACCTGGATCGGAACTCAAGCTTCTGAGCCTGGAATGTCAGCCCTCGCGCTTGCGGCGATCTCCTTTCGTAACAACCCATCTGACAGTGGTTGGCCCAAAAGTGGCGGTGACGATTGTCTCCTTCTCCTCACCATGATCAAAGACGGAAGAAGCGAGACCGAGCTTTCCAATCGGCCATGGCCTAGGCGAGGGCCGGCCTTGCCATTCCTAATCCTTTCTCATATTTTGACTTTTCATACACTTTCTGTTGTTTATCTAGAGTTACTTTCGATGTTGTAGAGTCCTTTTCCTTTTTCATGTTTGACTTATGAATGTGACAGGAATCAGATACAAATATAGGCATTGTGTGGGAATTGTGTAATTTATACCCGGTAATCCCCCCGTTTTAAATGTAATTCCTCAGCTCAGCCCAGCAATCACGTGCATTTAAATTGGTCTTTTATATGGGAAAAAAATATCCATACCAAATATGAGAAAAGAGGATCGAAATGTATATTTTAATTTTCTTTTTTTAATTTCAAAATCAAATCATGGTGCATCACTTCTAAATTTGTTGGAAGAATTAAGCGAGTAATCTTCTATAATTTAAGTCAATTTCAATTGATAATTGTGACTGTACTAAATAAACGTTGGTGAATGATCTTACAAGTAACTTATAATGATTCGAGGTTATTTCGATAGATAGATCCATAACTAACTATATAAAAACAAAAACAAAAATCCTAGATCTTTCAGTTTATATGTTTAATTCTCATGCCAAGTTTAACCCAATAATTTAAACAAGAGGATGCTTTGGAATGTCAGCTTTTGACAACACACTCAAGGAATGGAATTTTTTAAGGCTACGTTTGGTCGTTCGGATTTTTAATTGGGATAGGACTTGATAGGATATGATATGAAATCCTAGTATTTTTTTATATCCCGTCCCTTGATTGGTAAATCGCAGTATTAAAATTGGATATATTTACATCATATCATGTACATTTTTTTTTTTGATATAAACGGCGCATCATTGTATATGAACATAAATGTTCATAAATAGAGATGGTGAAAATCTCTCGTAACACTATTCCTTAATCTATTTTTATTTTATTTTTCCTCTTTTTTATATTATTTTCTTTATTATTTCTTTTTTTCCCCTTTCATAATTCTTTAATAAAATTTTATCAAATAGTAAACTGTATTAACATACCTAAAATACAAAAATACCTAAAATATATAATAAATAGAAATATTTAATTTATAGATTGAATGTTTATTATAAGATGGAATTAAAGTTGAATATATAAATTAAAATAAGATTAATTAAAAATTTTTTTTTTTTATTTTTTATTTCTTAAATTAGAATTCAAATATTATTTATATTGAAATATATTTTCAATTTTGTTAATTTAATAAGTTTGTCATTTGGAAGAAATAACTTTCATATTATGGACATTATAAATCTTATCCATATTTATCCCATCCCTTATGAGATAATTTTATCCTATCTATATCCTCATTATATTCGACTTGATTCTATCTTAAGCATGCACCAAACGTAGGATATGATCAATCATATTCTATCCCAATTGTACAATGCATGGATTATGCTTTGCTTGAACACATCAAACATTATCATATCACTTGTCAGGGTTAAAATGCTTCACTAAAACACAAGGTATAAGCTTTGCGTAAAATGCATGATGTCAGATTCGCTATGCAAAGTTGAAACTTGCAGGCTTCGTTAAGCGTTATCAGCACTCTAGTCAGATGAACTTGGAGCGAATAGGTGAAAAACCCGTAGCTACTTGGGCTGAGACAAACCAAAAACCGCAAGAGAAAAGACTTTCCTCCCTACTATAGAAGACAATCCATGGATCAAACTTGGAATCTTCAACAATTGTCTCTTAACGTTGCTGATTACATGAGCAGGTTCGATAAATTGATGATGTGTTGAGACATGAATGAAGAAACTATGGCTCCTTTAACTAGGTTTACTAATGGCCTCAATGCTGACATTGAAGGTAAGAGTGTTATAATATACATGTGAGTTATGATAAAGAAATCTCAAATCGAAGAATTAGTGTGGTACAAAATAATTAATATATCATAATTGGCCTATAACTTACTAGTTTAAGCTTTTTAAATGAAGATGAGTTCAACTGAATATGTTTATAGGCTTGGACTTAGGGTCTCTTTTGGCAATTTCGCAGGTGAAAGGTATCAAATTTCTGCTGTTCACTCATAACAAATAAGAATCAAAGCCGATGGTCTGTTCTAATGTTTGGTGGATGAAGTTGGACGTAATTTCCAAGCAATGGCCGTTTTAGTTGAACAATGTAGGCCCGGTGGCGAACTTCATATCTTGATGTAGGATTATATTTGAATTAGGAGGGATTTCACATGTGAGGGAAGATTTTTATGATATACATGTGAGTTATGATAAAGAATCCCACATTGGAGAATAGTGTGGTGTAGATTAGTTGATTTATTCTTGGTTGGTACATAACTTACTAGTTTAAGTTTTTTGAATGAACGTGCGTCTAACTGGATATGTTTATAGGCTCAAATTTAGCATCCCTCTAGGCAATCTCCCCAAGTGAAAGGTAGATTGCCAGGCGAAATGTATAAGACTTTTGCTACTTCCCTCCCAACACAAAGGGAAGCTTATTAGATGGCCTTCGTATATGAGGCTTGGTGTCTTATTGAAATACTCGGTCTTATGCCTTGCCTCTCATTCTTAAAGAGCCTCATCTTCTACCAGTTGTCTAGATGAAGGTTGCTATTTTTTCGGACAAACGAGACGATTTTATCTTTGCATGATAGTCACCTGGTCAAGTGGAGGGACTAGTTTCGCTTGCTTGATCAAGTTCTTTGGGAGGTGTATTCTCAACCGAGGGGAAAGAAGAGAATGGAATAAATTTTGTTTAATCTGAGTAAAAATTAGGAATTGAGCCAAACCCCTAAGTAAAAATATTAGTTATATTACATATAGTCATTAAGAATATATTTCACTAATAAATAAATTCATAAAAAGCATCTAATTGAACCGGCAGTCATTTAAGGTTCTAATCTTAATTGAATTATCGAAATGAGAGAAATACTAGAATTGAAAATCCTAACATGCAAATTAAAAAAGTAATAACAACTCCTACGCAAAGGAGTGTATGAGTAATTAAAATTCTCCTACTCTCAAGTTTTGTCGATGGCAAACACTATATTCTCCTCGAACAATTCAATCATTCCTTCAAGCATGCCATCTTTTCCATTGGATCAAATGGTGGATGCAATAGGCTTATCTACCTCTCCCCATCTGGTAAGAACAACATTACATATGTCAATGTTAGCACTTGGAGGCTTGGAATATTAAACACAAGTATTGATCACCCCTTCTTCCTCATGCATCATCTTCGTAGGCCTAGGGAATGTCGACCTAATATGGGGCATGGTGAAGCCAGTTCGTCCTCTTCCTTTGCGGGATCGTCCACCCCTACCACAATAGCCAAGTTCAATCGTATATGATTTATGCCTTGCTTCAATTGGTTGGCAGGTGCCCTAACCATATCAACCTAAACCATCACCCAAAGCAAAGCCACTCCCCACCATGATCTTGCCTACCATGACCACCAACTTTGATACTTTTGGAGCGGGTAGGGTAGTGCCTCGAGAGATGTGAATGGTTGAAGCCAACTTGAATGCCCAAAAACTAGATTCTGCTTTACAATCTGGTTTAATATAAGAAATAGCTATCTCGTGGTAAATCTTGAACTCATTTTCTCTTCAAACTGTAATAAGTTTTCATTTCGTCACAAACTTCACTTTCTAGTGGAGATTTGAGGGAACTGCACTTACTGTATGTATCCATGGACGACCTAACAAAAAGTTGAATGTTGTAGATATATCCAGGATTTGAAAAACTGCATTAAATAGCACTGGTCATATTCACAAGTCTAAATCAACTTCTCCAACCGCTTCTTTCTTGGTCCCATCAAATACTTGAACAGAGCTTTTAGTTGTGCAAATTTTCCTAAATCATACCCAAGGCATTTTAGAGTTGCTAAAGGGCCTATTTTTAAAGCTGATCCATTGTCAATGAGTATGTGGGAAACCTAGGTATTCCGACACTTGACTAAGATATAAATGGCTTTGCTGTGTCCTCTTCCTTCTTTTGGGAACTCCTCATCTGACAAGGCAATTTGGTCCTTTAATAAAATGGCCCCCACGAATTCCTTCAACTTCTTAGGTTTAATGGATTTTGAGAGGTGTACCTCGTTAAGGACTTTCATGAGGGACTTTTGATGTTTCTACGAAGTCAGGAGCAACTCTAATAGGAAGATTTGTGCTGGCATTTTACGAAGTTGGTTCACTACGTTATACTCACTTGCCTTAATTACATCTAAGAATTTCTTAGCCTCCTCGTCAGCGACCAGCTTAATAGGTTGTGAGTTGGCCTGAGCATAGGTGCATCCCAATCGAGTGACCACATCTATCTCCACATCATAGCACTAGGGGACCGCTTTATCATTCATATATACATAGGGTTGCATAACATCGAGAATTATTTCTTCATCATTAGATAGTGGCATGTTGTTAATGATCATTCCATCATTATCCAACACATATTCTAATGGTTACATATCAAGAGCTCGGGAATTGATCTTGTTAGCTTTGATATTCAAGTCAGTAAACTCATTGTCAAGATCAGTAAACTCATCCTCCAGATCAATAATGGTTGGAGTGATAGTCAAAACTATGCCGGTATGATCTACATAAACAATCATCCCCTCCTTGGACAATGTCTTAACTTTTTACATCTTCTAGAACATGGTGGGCTTTTCCACACCTAAATAATACCCAACTTGAACTAAACCATTATAAATATCGTCTACATGTATTTTCAAGCTCCTCTTTCTAGCATCAAAACTAAAGATGGCATTCACAGCTTCTGCATGGTCAAGGAGCGAGTTATTCTGAATGTTCGATTGTGCATCATGGAATGACACCACCTTGGCATTTAGAAGATTTTGGATTTTGTGTCTCAATGTATAGCAACCGTCAACAGAATGCCCTACCTCTCCCATATGGTAAGCACATGTCTTGGACGAATGATAGTTAGGGAAACGCTCAGGATTTGATTACTTATGCTCTTTAGCGAATAATCCTTTCTTTTGAAGGGTCGGCAAGATCTTGGACAAGGGTTTAGGAAGTGGCGTGAACTGACACCTGGAAGAGTTCTTCTGTTGGCCAAAGAATGGTCGTGCTCCTCCCTATTGGGTGTTTAGGGTAGAGAGAGATGGTTGAATATAAGTTGCATTAATCTCCGCAATAGGTTCCTTATCCTTCTTTGTTGAGAATCTCCTCTACAAGTTGGTTTGATCAAACGCCTATCCATCATGCAAGCTACCTCAGTTCGCTTGCTAACAAGGATTAGCTGATTGAATGACTCAGTAGTCAAACCTAGCATTTGATTTCGATTTTTGGGTGGGAGTGTCTTCATGAACAAATCCATTAGCTCCTTCTCCGTTGGCTCCAAATTAATTTGAGTGGCCACGGTCTTCCATCTCATGATATATGCCTTAAAAGATTCCGTCTTCTTCTTTTCTATGCAAAGTAAATCTTCTCGAGATGGGGTGACGTCGATATTATGCTTATATTACTTGAAGAAAGCGTTAGTCAAATCCTCCCAAGTCTCTAAGAGATTAATTTTCTACATGATGTACCATTGTGGTGCCGGCCTTGTGAAGCTTATTGTTGAATCATCAAGGGTATATTGTCAACATATTGGGTCATCCTGACAACATAATTCTATAGATAGATCGTCAAGCATGAGGTGTCATCATACTTTTCAAAGTCTGGCATTTTGAAATTCTTTGGCATCTTGACCTTTGCATAATGAGATAGTCAGTCGGCCCTTGGGTCAGTGAACCCTATATCTGCTTAAGTTTCTCCTTGATTTTTACCAAGCATTTTTCTTGCTCAGTTTTTGGTACATCCGAATTTCATCACTTGTACCTTATCATCAGCAACAATTTGAGGTGCGTCAATGTTTTTAACCATGAGGGCTTCATCAGAGGTTGATGGACCACTTGCGGATGTACTCTTGCCTTTATCTCTCGAATTAGCCATGGGAGCATGTTGTTGTAACAATACTTCAACTTGCGGAGCTAGTGGGACAATGTTTGCTTGGAGGGAATTGATTTGTTTATAGAGCTACTCAAGGACATTCAGGACTTGCTTCATCTCCGTTTCAAGGATAGCAATGCGAGCTTGTTTAGCAACATGCGTTTGTTCGGTGTTATCAGTCATTGCTGCTCTAGAACAAGTACAGATTGGCAATCTTGGGCGAGCCGTGTTGTATCAATGTTACCTAAAAATGTAAAAAGTATAGTAAGCATCATGATGAATGAGATTGGTCCATGACAATGGTTGATCGCGCATTTTATTAAGTGAAATCAAATTCCAAAGACATCAACTTAAGAAATTAAAATAGCTCCCTAGGAAATTAAATTCCTAAAATATCAATCTAAGAAATTGAAATAACACCTTAAAGCTAGAATTGAACTCCTAAATCTAGTGACTATTTTCCATATACAATTGAGAGATCACTGTCTTTTGAAACTTTTTGTTCTATCAAACCAATTCGGAGATACGAGCCTCATTCATTTTCACCGTTTCTTCAATATGTTCAATTTGTGCTTTACAAGTGGGCTTTACAGTCACCTCGGGTATCATGGGAAGTAGAGCTGGAAGGATTTTATGCTAGTGGATATAATAATCCGAAGCGTGAAAAGTCTTCTCTTCTCCCTTCAACCTTCTAAGCACGACTATCTTTTATGGGTGGCATTCCTTTCTCACATTTTGAAGCATTTGATCTCGTCCAAGTATTTATGATCCATATGCATGAAGCAAGCTTGAAATAGGTCTATCTAGAGAGGAGGTGAGATATTTTGGAACACTCAATACTAGTGGGCCACTTTATAAGGGCAGTAAGATGTCGCGCCAATGATTCCCATCAATGGAACTAGATCATTTGTCTTGTGAGAAAAATGAGCCACACTAACATGGAACCGTTTAGCATACCAAAGGAAGCCCTTGGGATCTAGATCTTTTAGAAAAGTTACCCAATCGGAAAATGACTTCTTTGTATACTTTTTCTCTAAGACTAAAAATTTCTTTATTGGGGGATTAGAATCATCAATTTCACATCGACGCATGAAATGACCAAATTCCTTCATGTGAGAAAGAAACCAAATTTGTAAAAGTTCAAGAGAGGTAGTCATGATTTTTGCTCCATTTTTTTTTTTTTAACAATTGAGGGATAAAAATGTCTCAGCTCAAATCATGTTTATAAAGTTCATGCCAGCACATACTTGTCTAACCACCATGCAATCTAAGGATTAATAGCATTTTTTCGATGAGAAAAGATTATAAATCCAAAGAATACTAAGATGAATACCTACCCTTTTGCCGCATTGAAGATTGATTTAAAAAATGATTAGCCAAAAAGGAGAATGGGCATGCATTACAATTAGCTTTCAACATTTTCCTAACCTCATCAATTTTAATTCTTAAAAACTGAGACAAAATTGATGTGGGCTCCATACCAAGAGGTAGCATAACAAGTTCAACCTCAAGGGGCATTCTTATGATAACGCTATATTCTTCTAGTGTTCGAGTTAGCTCATTATTACCAAAAAAAAAAAAGGTAGCTGTCCTAGGACAACAAAAGTGTGATATGGCTTGCAAAACACCACTATGGACTCCAATATCCAAAAGGGGAATGAGTCGTCCCAATATTGACTTCACATAATCTTGGCCTTCTTTACTTAGTTTAGTCCACTACCCTTTGAGCTCAATCTTGGGAGTTGGAACGAATTGAACATTGGATTTCCCCATTGTATATAGATTAAGACCCACAATCGACCTTTTGTCATCAACCAAAATAAAGTGCGATAAAGTAAATAGATTGCATAGTATAAGATAAGACTACTTACTTTACAAAGGAAAGATGACAACCACATAGACAGGTGCATGAGATGTGAGGCTCGACACCTAAACTACAAGGCTTAGCATGTTAGAGCCAAGAGAATGGTCCAACTAGTTGCAATCTCGCGTACGAAGGTTGGGCCTCTTAGCTCTGCCTCAATCAAAAGGAAATCATATAATCACGTCTTTCACAGACAAGGATAAACATTTTGACACTAGGAAAAAATTTCGGGGTTGAGAAAGGCAATCTCTACATCGTAGCCTCACGTTCAAGGTTGGCTCATTTCTCAACATCATCCTAGGATCCTTAAATGCAGCCCAAGTCCGACGTTAGGTTCAAGCAACACTTCAATATATAAGAAAAACATTAAATCTTAACACATTCCTACAAAATAAAAGGTTAGTAAGCACTAGTCCCCTTATAACTCATTTCTGCAAAAATATTTAACACTTCATGTTAGGAGCGTACCTTGTTTGCATGCTGCCAAACAAAAATTTATTTTTGAAAAGAAACAAGTTTTATGTCCACTATGAGTTTTAACTCTATCCCCAATGAAGTCACCAAGCTACTATGACCTTCCCAAAGGTGAATTACCCAAGGGAAAGCTAATGGATTACTAAGTCCGAAGACTTAGCACGGACTCCTACCAATCGTAACTTGACACTCAAAAATTTATCCATTTAAACATGCAATTTGACTCAATTTGGAGCTACCACTAATCAATTAGGGTTGATTAGAAACCCAAGTAAAGTATGGGAGAATATTTTACCTTTGTAAACTAGAGATTCAATAGGTCCGGGGACATATTTATACTATCGCTTTCATTACCTTTTCATTTTAATTTCAAAAAATATTTTGTAAGCAGTCTTGATTAATTTGAACTTAAGTCACTAACATGCAAAGGGTGGTCATGCGGGTATACAATCACTGAGATAACATTCAATAAATCAAAGTGATAAATTGAAAAAATTATGACTAACCTAAGCAAAACAAACTACGACTTTATCAAGGTTTATTCTATTAAAAAAAAAAGCTTACAAAATGTTAACTAAAAAATGCATGCCCTAAACATGATTTCTAAATGATATGACACCTAATTTTTTTTTTATATATATTTAATGTGAGAGGCAATTCATATGACATAACTTGAACCATCACATGCAATTCATATGACATAACTTGAGCCATCACATTATGTGTGCAGTCTAATTTACATGATCCTAAATATGCATGTGCTACATGATATAGAATGGATGACGTGATAATTCTATATGAATGTTCTTTTTATGATTTTTTTTTTCTGTTTCTTATGACTATTCTGTTAGAATCATATTTACTATATTATCATCTAAACTAAGGAATAATTAAATATATCTTAACCATGAAATTTCCTACGTTCCTATATTATCCTTAAAAGGCAATTCTTATATGAAATGAATCTGACCTAAAAAATTTCATAAGAAAATTTATTAGAAATTAACACAAGAAATGTAATTAGCCACATAAAAGATAATTCACCCGACTCAAGATAGAAGATCACGATAATCAAAAATCTAATCCAACGTCTCTTAGCTCAGTATTTTTTATTATCGTGCCTCTCAACATGACAATTTTCACACTTGGATAATGTCTAACAAAATTATCAATCATGATTAGAAGCAAATAATTGTAAATTAAAAAAAATAACCAGCTTAAACTCGGATGAAGAAATTACCTAGTTCAGAAAATTTACTTCTAAAAGCGGAACCGATAATGAAACAATGCAAGGATGAAGATGAGTCCACAGATTGACGATTACTGGCATGTGGTGCTTACATCCATGGTCAATCCGGCAGAATTCGACAATGATAGGAAAAACCGAACAAGCGAAGGATGACTTGGAACTTCAACAGTGGCATCAAACTTAGCTGGCAACAACAAGCGCAAACACTTGGGGATTATTGCTTGCTGGAAAAATTGCTAATCACTTGAAATCCTGCCAAAAAAAAGGTTTGACAAAAGTTTTGTCCAGCACGTTTTAAGCTGCGCGCTAACGATTGGAGAAACTCTCCGGATTGTAGGTGGTTCGCCGAAAAGTTCACTGAGAAGCCTGAAATAGTAATGTGTTGCGGACACCGCTAGAAACTCGATTGACGTCTATGATGACTTCGGGAACGCAAGGTGCGGCGATTGAAACGTGTGAGCAAAGTCGATCATGATGATTGGGGGCAGGGCTGGTGTGTAGAACGGAAATGCAAGAATGCCAGGGAACTCATCGGTGCGGCCCAAAGGAGTCTTCACAGGAGCCAGGCCATATCAATAGATAAAAACAGCGTCGCCCGAGTTGCAAGTTGTGTCAAGAAGATGGTGGCTGCGATGGGAGACTACAATACGCTAAGAGTGACTGCAACTTACCTTCTCTCTTAAACGAAGCCCCCTTGAATGAAACCTCACGAGCCTTTGCAAATTTCTCTCCCCCTTCAAACGAAACTCCACCAGCACTTTGCCGATTTCTCTCTCCTCATGAAACCACACGAATACTTTTGCCAATTTCTCCGCCCCCCCCCCCCCCCAAAAAAAAAATTATTTTGCAAGTGAAGATTTTCCAAAATAATTGCATATATTCACTCAACGGACGACGACGATCATCTTTCGAAAATAGAAAATACGCTCAACAAGAAAATGGCTCCATTATTCAAAATCTCAAATCTTTTGTGAAGATTTTCCAAGATAATTCACTCAATCGCTTACAATCATCCTCCAAAAAGAGGGGATATGCTCAAAAAAAAAAAAAAAGGGCTCCGTTATTAAAAATCTAAAATCTTTCAAAATCTCCCCCACAACCGAATTATTTTTTTCTATACTCTCTTTTCTGTTTTCTATTTTTTAGAACAATTTTTTTTTTTTAAAGATAAGTTTGGTCCTAAATGTTATTGTTACCTAAATGCAATGTTTATGAAATGCTTAATGTAATTTTGACATTTTTATATGACAAACATTTAAGTAAAATAGTCAAAACTTAGGTGTCAACAAAAGTAGAAAAAAATAATATTTCATATAATATGCATTAGAAAATTAGTCTATGGTTTTTTTTTTATTTGACTTTGGATTGCATCCATACATTTAAAATATGCCTTCTTGCACATAGAATTTAGATTGTATCTTCATGTTGTATCTGTTGAAAAGACATTCCTAAGTATTCCTTAGATGATTTTCAAAATATCCTTAATATAATATATACTATGGTATTTGCATATGTTCAAGATAACTATCAAGGACTATATGATAACCATAGTGTGATCCATTGGGTGATGATCGCAATGTGTCCTAATACGTCTTTTTTTTTTTTTTTTTCCAAAACAGCGAAAACAGACCTAAAGATCAACCTACACCAATAATAGATGCTATTGATATCAGGTCAATGGTGATGTTTCAACATCAAAGTGCTCACGGGCTTATTAATATTGCCGCTGTCGAGTGGATGTGCATAGCAAAAGAAATCAAAAGTCAATAGAAAATGGAAAATATAGGTTATCTGACAGACTTGTCAAAAGCTGTAGCGATAGGATAGCAGCATAAGCTATTCTTGGATAGTATGCAAATGTTCAAGAAAAAGGGTTATTTGGGCAGCACTATCTTCGGACAGCAACATCAACGGTAAACTCTAATGGCTCCTTGCTACTCTAAAGCATCTCCAATGGAAAGATTAAAGATAGATATTAAAGAGAAGATCTTTGAAACCACATGTTAGAGACGTGCATATACAAAAGACCAAAATATGCTTGAAGCTTTGTTCTTAGCAAAAAGATCTTATTTGTTTGTTACCTTGAGCGTTGTACTCTTGCCGCCATTGTAATCATATAAAAGATCAAGTGGACCATTTGATAGTATTACCTAATTTCTCATAATGGATCTATCATCTGACAGGATTGGCATGTGTTGTGTGTAACTTCTTCAGCATATTATTAGTGTAATTCAGCTCAACTTGGGGCTATTAGTGAGGAGAGTGGACGTAGGCTTCGAGAAAGATCGAACCATTATACATCATTGTTTGCTGCTGATTTTCTCTCTCTTTAATTACAAAAGTACATAATTTGCACATGAGCTTTGAAATATCAGCTTAACTTGGTCTTTACTTAGCATCGACTAATTTTCGTGAAAGTTCAACAAAGGTTTCAAAACAACTTATTCATCCAATTCTAAAGAGTATTGTTAGCCTCAATGGCAACTTGGGTCATACATTTTAATTTAGTTAGTAGGAATCAATACATATTCTTTTGTTTTGTGGACTTTTAGGGTTGTTTGCTTTGTGTTGTTTAATAAAAGGAAAATAACAACTTGAATTAGATTATATCATGTAAATTGTATAAGTCAGGAATATATATTTTTTAAAACTTCATATTGCGTGATATTTAGTGAGTCACTTGTCATCTACGATTAAATTTCTTTAACATCTCATGTATTTTTTTTTAATTACTTTCATAATGTGTAACTTAGAACTTATCATGCATATCAAATGATCACATCGTTCATGTCACCTAGCCTTTTAGTTAGCACAGTTTAATTAGTCATTCTTGCATTTTCTTAAATTAAGCATGTTAATTTTTTTTATTGGTCCTACTCTGTATCTATCCCATTCTCATTCTCAGACTTTTTCCCTACTTCCTTGCCGAGCATGGGAGTTGAAACCCACACATAAAACTAAAGTGCCCCCACCCCAACTCTTGAGAAGGTGGGGATTTGAATCCCCCACCCCCTTTCCCATGTGGCAAGGGTGATGAATAGTGATTTATTTTGCTTTGCTTAGCACATCCACATTCTTAAAATCTTCTGCAATCCATTTACTACTTAGATTATTGGTGTTACTTAATAAAATGTTCACCGGCATCATCATCCTTTACATATTAGTGGCATAAGATAAAAATTGATAAAGATTGCGTGCAAAACATTTTCAAAATAAAGAGAAAAGATACCGAAAATGTTTTAGATTAATGTAACATAATCAAGTCTCTAAATCCATAAATATCTTGTTCGTAAAAGTAAAATATACTTCTGAATTTTGTTTAGATGTCTAATCGACCCATAACCAATTAGTAACAATTCCAAAAAGTAAGATAAGTTGCATATTTAAATGTATCAAGTTGTGCTTGGTAGACCTTGCAAGAGCCTATGTTGAGCATTACGCTTAGTAATTCATTAGCTTTCCACAGGTAGTTCACCTCCAAGAAAGTTGTGACATCTTAAATTGCTGATGTGGTGATTTAGTATTGCTGGTTGTCTTATTGATTTCCAATGAAAATTTGTCAGAAAAGACTACACTTAATTTTGCACAAAATCTTTGTGACTAAAGTGCTAATTTTTTTTTTCTAAAGTAGGATTGGATTGACAACCATATGATAAATTTAGGACTGACTAGATAATTTTTTTTTAATTGAAGCATGTGGTCCTCTTGGGTTAATTAGGTATGAAGGTATTCCTTCCTCCTCTATAACCCAATTTCTACTTTCTTATGAACCAAATATCTGAAACAGATCGGTTTAACTTCTACATCTCGCGAACACAAATAGAAGCGAATGGGAATAGGTTAAAATAGTTACAAGTAAGCAATCTCTCTGAGTTTGATTGAAATGAGCTTGCTTTGCAGTTAATCTACCAAGGATCCAAGTTTCACCTTGAGACTCCAGTTAAACCCCAATTTGGAGCTCCTTCAAGCTTCCAAGGCCAAGTCCAAAGTCATTACCACTTTCTTCAACTGCATTCTCAAGAAGCTGGAATGCATCATAACAATGTAAAGATCTTATTAACAAACATGGGAGTTATCATTTCTGTCTAATGAGTATCAGATCATTATCTGGGGAATAAATCCAATAAAATCTAAGCAAACATCAAATTTAGAGCAAATATAATTACCTTCACAGAAGTAGATATGAGCATAGCATAGAGTAAAGAATAATCCAAAAATTAGACCTAAGGAATTTCTGTATATTTTGGTAATAACATAATAAAAAACACATCAGTCTATTTATAAGATTTTAGATAACATATTAATCAAAACATACATAATCAGATGGAGATATACTCCAAATCATGAGAAATATGAATAAATCATGTCTAATATAGGAAAATATCATAATTATCCCTAACATCCTCTCGAACTAATGTGTATAGAAGTCAGCTTGACTTTAGATTAAGAAAAACAAAAATCCGAAAAATGCTTAGTCGATTGCCGATTCGGTTTGTCGAAGAGAGAACCACCTACCGTCGACACAGCTGCTCACGTGGCTGTTATGGGTTGTTGTAGTTGTTGTGCAAGCTACATAGTCAGAGATTATCGTCGGAACAGGAAGCCGCCGTTCGAGGCAAGAGGAGGCTGTTGTCGCAACGAGAAAATATTAGGTACCCTAACAGTGCCACGCAATCCGTGCTCTGAACCATTCATTGCGTGACACCTGTCCATGTGTCAGTCCACGTCGGCTCCCTCGGCTCCCTCTTCTCTCCGACGTCGTTCCAGTTTAAACCAACGCGCGGGCAATTAAAAAAAGTGGAAAGGGCATTCTCTCTCCTCTGTCTTCTCTCTTCCGACGACGACGCTCCTTCCGATCTAGCGATTCCTCCGACGACCGTCGCTCCCTCCCGACGACGGCCTTTCTCTCTCCACTCAACGGCCTCATCTCAGGGCTCCATTCTCTCGGCGCACTTCTTCCTAAATCGCGCTCTCCCCGACGGCCGATTTCGCTCGCCTCTCTCTGTCCCCCGACTCACGACCGAGAAGCAATCGCTCGGCTGGTGCCGTGGTTTCTCTGTCGTTTTCCGAGAAGCCCCACTTCAATTCCTTGCTCTGTTCGTCCAGCGAGTGCCATGTCCGAAGACCCTCTGGGCTTTTAGAAAGTGGGTGCGTGAAAAGGTGCGGCCTTAGGAGGAGCCTGAGCAGCTTCGTGACGTCTGCCATCGCCACGCCGAACTCGGTGCTGAGCGAGGAGGCTTTCAAGAAGTTGGGGACCGGTGGGTTCTCGGAGGGCGAGGTTGACGCGAGTGAGGATGAGGGCGGCTTCATGTCTGAGGGCGGCGAGGCCGAGAGTGTGAGCGAGGACGAGCTTTTTCTCTCCAAGCTGGGTTTGCCTCAGAGGCTCGTGGAATCTCTTGAGAAACTTGGCATTACCCATCTCTTTCCCATTCAAGTATGCTTTATCCTTTGTTTCCTTCCCCTGTGTTATCCAATATTTTCGCTTTGGTATGAATTGCTGTTGTTTATTGCTGGCTGAGTTTTTCTTTGTTTGAGCATACTTAGTTGGCTGGAAAATTAAGTAGAAAACCTTGACCTTTGTTAATGTGCTAGGCGAACCAGTCAGGTTCGATTTTATTTCCTGGGTTTTTATGTTCGCATCTTTGTTTTGGGGGAGAAAGGTTGGCCTAGATCTGCGACCAGAAGTTTGCTGGTTTATTGCTTCTGATTCTAAGCGCAGCAATGTGAGAAAGCTTAGGCGAACCATTCATGACAAAACGACAGTGATTTAATTTGCTTGCTGTCCGACCATTGTTTTGTGCAGATACTTGAGCACTTGGCAGATCTCAAGTCTCCTTGGAACTGCCCTGATGGAAGGGCGGTCATGCATCGTTGGTCGACTTGACGGCAATAAGCAAAAGGTAAGACAAGGACTCTGCTTATTTCTGGTGATTCATGACTTGATGCTGCCGTCAAGTGCATCGTTTCCTGCAATGTTGTTCTTACATAAGCGAACATTTTACATATGCTGGTCTCACCAGTGTAAGGATGGCAGCATATATCTGAGATGTCGCTCAATTATTTGCCTCTACATTTAGCATTGCCTAGACTCTTTCGATTATTTACTTGAATTTTAACAGTGCTTAGTGGCCAATTTTTTCAATAATCCAAAGGCTAATTGAGTCTACCACTGTAGCAATGTAAGGGTGTTAAATTGATATTTTGTCCTTCATGAAGGACGGACGACTTGCTCGTGAGATGATATTAGTATAGTTGTGGGTGTGAATTCTTCTGCTTCTTCTTCTTCCAACAATCAAGCTTGATGGGTGAACGTGCTTATGTCCTGAAAATAACTGGGAGTAATTGATCATGCGTGTTCAACACATTGGATGAACTGTCTTTCCTTTATCTGTTTCGGGAGAAATATTATTTGATCAAGAGAGCACCTGATCTTTGAACCTTCAACGTCTTTGCTGTTCTTTTTTTGTTTTTATTGTGCATATTTGGTTGTCTGATTATGCTTTTTTATGTTTCCATTTCTTCAGCAAAGCTATATCATTTTAAAGGAGGAAGACATACGACAACGTCAAGAGGATGATATAATGAGAGTTGCAGGCGTCCTATCTATACCTAGAGTTGCTGCTATCACCCTGCTGCACCATTACAATTGGTAAGGGGGTCCTTCGTTGGTGCTTTAGCTGTCGCACCTGATGTGCTATATGATGTGGCTTTCTTGCCATTGTTTGTTTCTGGTGGTGCTTGGCATTATAATGCTTTTGACAGTCAACCTGTATATGTAATTTATTTTTGGAAAATTGCATTTATCTCCATGCTGCCACTTTTAGTTGTGGTAATTGAGTTGTCTATAGAAATGCTTGATGTCGTGATGTTTAGGTGGTGAGTTAAAATTTAAGTTTCTACCATTCCTGCTATGCTTTTTAATGGATTAAGTTGGCATTGCAGGAACGTAAGTAAAGTTCATGATGCACGGTTTGCTGATGAAGACAGAGTGCGAAAAGCAGTGGGCTTATTGGAAAGACCGGTTGTTGAGCATCCTAATTTAAGAGAAGTATGTTGTCTTAATTGTCTGAATTGTTTCCAGGCTCAGTTTCCACTTACTTTCACTGACTATGGACCGCTCTCTTTGCAGCTTACCTGTGGAATCTGTTTTGAGTCCTATCCACGTGATAAAATTATGTCAGCTGCTTATGGTCATCCTTTCTGCAGTACATGCTGGGCAGGTTTTGTCTGATTTCCCACTCTTGTCATCCCGATGTTTGGGTTTTTATATGCAATGTCTTCACAATCTTCACTATCTATAGCTAGTTATCTAAAGAATGACTTCACTATCTATAGCTAGTTATCTAAAGAATGACTGTTAACATATCTTGGTTCTTTCGTTGTTTATTGTAATCTATGGTTCAATATTGGGTCTTTTGCCTTTTGAAGTAATCTGAGATTTTGGGGCATGTTTGGTGATTATGGAAGGGTTTCTTCCTCAAGAACTAATGTGTTAGAGCTGTTTTTTATGAACTTCTTTATTCATTTAATAGATTTTTCCGTTGCTATCCAAAATGATGTTATATTTTCTTTCCATCTAGTTCTTTGAGAATATAATCATCAATTTAAGATGGTGCATACGTGTTCATAGTAAGTCTCTGACCAGCAGGCCTCAGCTAATGTTAATTTTGTTTTTCGGATGTGTATGTTTGCAAGGTGACAGCTAGAATTTGTCTTATTATCCCTTGGTCATATCTTTCTGAGGGTTGCTTCTTGGAAAAGCTGCGGCATGCAGGGGCTTTGAGTTCCTGTAGACTGTAGAGCAAAATGAAAATGTGTGAAACGTGAGAGTGGGACTGGAAAAGGCAATAGCACTCTGTAGATGATCTTGGAGATTTGCTTCTTGGCTATTGTATTTTGAAGCAGTCCTCGCTCTATCATTTTGGTGAAAAGGAGTACCCCAAACAAAAAGATGTGTGACTATTACCAAACATCATCTGTGTGTTTGTCTTTAGCTGATAGATATGACTCTCTTGGAAGTATTTCTTTGGATTAACTGTGCACCTTAGAAATTTACATGCTTTTACTCCTGCGTCTTTCCCCAATCAAGATGCTTATTTGATTCGCTAACATTTGCATATGGATGTCTCCCATTAGGCATATGTCCTGAATTTCTCTATCATGCTGTTTCTTAAGATTCTTCCTGCTTAATGGAAGAAGGCTTTGATTTTGTTCTTGCCTACATGCTTTATGGTAGGCTTTAATAGATTGTGCTTTTACTAGATAAATGACCTTTTTGTATATCTATCTTACGTGTATGCGAAAGGTGGGAAGACCATTGTTTTCATACAGAGTAAAAGAGATGCAGATGAGGTGTCAATGGCATTAACGAGTATCATTGCCTCTGAAGCATTGCATGGGGATATCTCTCAGCATCAGAGGGAGAGAACTCTTAATGGTTTCCGGTAGGGGAAGTTCACTGTTCTTGTTGCTACTGATGTTGCATCTCATGGGCTGGATATCCCTTATGTTGATCTCGTAGGTTATTTAGTTTTTTACATTTGTTTACCTGCACGATTAGTTAGTCCTCTCACAAAGCTACGTGTATAAGATTAACAAGAGTATGCAACTCCTAATGCCAGGTCATCCACTATGAACTGCCAAATGATTCAGAGACTTTTGTCCATCGGTCTGTTCGTACTGGACGCGCCGGGAAAGAAGGAATGGCTATATTGATGTATACAAGTAGTCAAAGGTGAACTGTCAGATCCATTGAGTGAGGTGTAGGTTGCACATTTGAGTTTATTAGCCCTCCAGCAATGCATGAAGTTTTGGAGTCATCCGCTGAGCAAGTTGTTGCGACCCTCAAAGCGGTTCATCCTAAGTCTGTAGGGTTTTTCACTCCAACAGCACAAAAACTAATTGAAGAGCAAGGTGTAAATGCTCTAGCTGATGCTTTGGCTCATTTGAGTAGTTTTTCGCAACCTCCTACATCTCGGTCTCTTACAAATCATGAGCAGGTAAATTAGAGACATCGGTGGCAATTTTGCTAGTCATCTGTGCTTCTATAACCCTACTTTTTAATAGATTCATTTCAAGATTTAGGAAAAAAAGTGGTTGCTTATTGGAGTATGGACCATTTATGTTGGGAAAATAATTTCTGTTTCCTCTTAACATTGATCTTTATTCATTGCTGCAACTTTCAGCATATCCATGGGTCAGAGAAGGAGGGAATGCATCAGATATCCCTATTGATATATAAGTTTTGAACAATATGAGACAATTTGTGAAGTACGGTCGACTGAAACAATTTGCTTTACGGGTAACAAAACTGCTCTGTAAGATTTGAACAGGATATTATATCATGTCAATGTCTAACGAATATTGCTTGCAGGCACTAGCAAGCACACTTGATGAAGAGGAACTTGCTGACCTCAAGGATCAATTTGCTGCAATTGATGTAGATAAAAATGGTTCTATTAGTCTTGAAGAAATGAAAGAGGTATCCATTTCTTTCTCATTCCACATTCACTCTGATGAATATTTTAATTACATCATGATCATGAGTGTTATATGCATGCAGGCCCTTGCTCAGGATCTTCCCTGGAAGATGAAGGAACCACGTGTCTTAGAGATTCTTCAAGCGGTAACTTTATCTTTACCTTTGTTATGGCCTTGTTTTCTCCTTGTGTTTTAGCAATTGAGATTTGTTTTTCTGGTGGGTTTTGTGGAATACCATTTCTGTCAGTTTCACGTTCTTCTTTTATTGTTTTGGTGATTCTCTTTTGTTCATATTCGATGCTTGAAGCTTCCATTTAGTTCTTGCTTCATGTTTCATCATTTAGAAAACTTGGTTGTGTTGTTAGCCAAGAAATGTTGGACTAATTTTTTTGTTCATAAGATGAGCTGCTGCCAAGCTTATAGATTTTGCACAAACATGTGAGTCCTGAATGGTGCATAAGAATCTCTTTTATTTTTCCTTCATGTAGATCGATAGCAACACGGATGAGCTAAGTGGATTTTACTGAGTTTGTTGCAGCTACTCTTCATGTGCATCGAATGGAGGAACATGACTCAGAGAGGTGGCAACTGCGGTCACAGGCCACTTTTTGAAAAATTTGACATTGATCGTGATGGTTATATAACCCCAGAAGAACTTCGACTGGTAATTTTGACTATCTTCATTTATTCATCCCTTCCACATTCATTTGCCCTCTAGTTCTCATTTGTGTCACTATGGGTATGGGTAGAGTGAATTAAATTACGTAGACAGGGCTAAATGTATTTATTTTAATTTGTAACTGAATTTTGACCCTGTCTCTTGGGAGCTTGAAGTTTGTTTCTTGCAAAATTGCCCAAAAGTTGGGATAAGTTCTGTCTTTTTGCATATATATTGGCCACAAAATAGTAGCATAGCTACTTTCTGTTGCAGCTTCACATAAAGAAACTGTTCAGCTTGTGACCTTGATAATTTGGTTATTGTCTCATCTGAAAATACTAGCCGAATGTATTGCCTCTTGTTGTATATTCTGCTCAAAGTAGTGGCGCAGGTTTTTTATGTTGCTTGCTACAAAGAAATGGTTAAGCATGTTAACGTGTAACCTTGACATGATGCTCCCATGCCCTTTTTAGCAGACAGGTTTGAAAGGCTTCCTCGGTCCTCTGCTAGAGGAAGCCAACGTCGACAAAGATGGGAAAATAAGTTTATCGGAGTTCAGAAGGCTGTTAAGAACTGCAAGCATGGGCTCTCAAAACTTGCCGAGCCCATCTGGTTATTGGAATTTGAGGAAGATACAGATCCATTCTGGAGCTTTTGGGTGTTAAAAAGAGAGGAGGGAGCACGAGACAGGTTACGTATTTTGGTTACTCAAGATATACCGAGCCAACCATGATGACCGCCTCTGTACTCCGCTCCATTGCCAGTGGAAATCCCTGTACAAAAGTTAGTATCAAGGGATTTTGCATGGCACCCCAAGTTAGCCGAGAAGTGCTTGAGGATGAAGTTTGGAGAGATTGCTGGCTGTGGTCGTTTACTTTGTGAGAGGGAAGGGCTATACGGGCGTACGTCTTCTAATGAGTGTGGGATGTGTAGGCTGCGAGTGTCTATTTAACGCCCTCGAATTTGGGGGCCTGTTCTATTATAGAATGGGCAATGCTTTTTTACTTGTAAGGCCTTCTCTTTTCCCAATTTTTTTGGCATCGCAAATGAATTTAAGTGTAAACATTTTTCAGTCTCTCAGAGATGGGCAATGCACCTGCTTTTCCTGTGAATTATTTAGAGATGTATGCCAGCAGCCATTAACGAAAATAATTGATCATATTATTTAGGGTGACGCTTCTTGGTTTCAACAGACACGTTGAATCATGGCCAATAGAATAGCGAATGTAGGAGGTGATGCGCAGAACATAAAGAATTCGCCTTTTTCTGCTCCGGTCAATGATGTTGGGAATACCCAAAAGCATATGCTAGCTCACATCTCCATCGGTACACTGATTCGTTACCTCTTGACGACAGCATCTCTAGAGACTTTTTATCTAATAACCACCAGGGCATCACAAATACACGATGCGAATGACTCATGCAGGAGTACAACCTGGCTTTTGCCTCATGGCAGGTCAAAAGTCGCAAGATCGTTTGGATGCAAAACAGAAGCTCCAATCAATTATGTCATGGTTGCTGGAGCTAAACCCTTAAAAAAGTAATGAATGTGCCCTTCATTGTTCAAGTTTCAGGCATATGCTCTGAAATCTGTATAAACGAAAAAAATTCCCCGTAAGTTAAGCAAACGCAACATAATATACAACTGACCAGCCTCGGGGTACAAACTACGAAAGGACTAGAAAATGAGTTAGGCCTGTAACAGGAAAAGAAAATTGTGGCATTAAGATTTTCTGGACTCAACTCTTCATCTACTGGACTTTGGGTTGTCACTAACACTATTGGAGGAACTATCTGGAAAAGCCTGAGATGAGGAAAGCTTGCTCGACGAGCTCCCATCAGTAAAATACTTATCTCCTTCCTCTGGGTCTGCTTGCCCTTCTTTTCTCCGGACGTCAAGTCCTGCATAATATATACTGTTATGCATATTGTGCCAATTTACAGAGTAGATCTAGCTCTGGTTCAGAATATTAAAAAAAAAAAAAAAAAAAACTGATGTGATGATGTTCCAGGCATCTTAAGTTCAAGGTCCATTGCCACGTCATTTGAATCTTCGTCTTGCTCTGCAATGCTGCCCCTTTGATGATCTGAAGACTTGCTTTTGGAGTCTTTTTTATTTGACACGTGAGAAGTGGAAGCATATTGGGTTGACTGCTGTTCAAATGTGGGATTGGCAGGCATTGAATTTGGGATAAAGGTAGAACACGGAGCAGGAATAGCACTTGCATTCTGAATTCCAAAAAAGGGGAAAGGCTGAAGTTGTGAGAGCATGGGTATTGGACCTGGAGTGACGGGTATTGGAACTGGATATGAGTAGGCTGGACCCATGACGACGGATGGATCCATGGCAGCCCAAGGGTACATAACCCTCGTCCTTTGCTGGTACTGGACATTAAGATTTTCAACTTTAGATTTTAAAGATGATTTCTCTTCTCTGAGCTCATTCTTCTCCTGCATCAGCTGGTTGTAATGCAAAGTTACTATTAGCATCAACGCAAACAATGGACATTAGAACCTCAGGATACTGGATGAAGATAAAATCACCTCACGAGATTCTTCAATAAGAGCTGCACATTCAGCTTTCAATTTGTTAACTTCCGTGGTTAAATCCTTCAGCACCTGGATTGTGTCCGTAAGAATGGTTGCCTTGTCATTCTTAGGTCAATCAGGATCTGTAGTTCATATAGGAAAGGCAAAAGCAGTTGTTCAAAAGTCTAGCATGAACAAAAGGCAGCTCTAATTACAGAGAAACGGCACATGCTAAATAATATAACCACAGCATTTATGTCCCTGCAGTAGCAAACCAATGCAATGATTTTGTATAATGCCTCCTTCCCAAATACCCTTTTGATGAGACTTCAATTTTGTTTCTCCACGGTTCATCTGGATCAGATTAAGAAGCCATGGGTGGAACATCTTTTAGCCTCTGAGAGAAGAAAGTTTGTCTTTGAACATCTTCTGGCTAAGCGCGTTCAGCATCGCTCTCAACTACTGGCGTGAAGCCATTTTCCAGTCCATGACCGTTTTCATCATTGCCTTGAATTCATCGCCCCAATCCCGTGAGTCAAGAACCAATGTCGTCTATTTCGTCTTAAAGATTGTTGCGACTTGACATACCACAAAATAAATCTACCACCAAGAAAAAAAAAACATAAGTTTTCTCATTTTGGTCTACCAAACTTCCACAAATCAAAATTAAACATATTATTTGTAATCGAGCATTACATACAAACATCTCCAAATTCTAGTCCCTCACCATCACCTAAATCCAGATATGAAAAACTCTCAATTGTCCATACCGTGGCCTTTTCATGCACTCATGCAACTCTATAGACTAAAAAGGCCATGTTAGCACGGGACCTTGCTGGTTCTGTATCCAACCAACCTAATTAAGCAACACCATTAAATTTTGGGACTTATATTGTTGAAAACTTGCTCACTCCTTTTTCTTTTTGGGTACTGTTTCACCATTGTAATGATAATCTATAAGACATTATCTCAAACTCAAGACAGTTGCAAGTAATTCTCAGCAACATCATTTTATTGCTGCAGTTGTAGTATTCAATAGATACTATGTGATGCTGCAATTGTATCGCTGCACATTTAATAAGCCACATCAATTAAGACTAAAACAATATTAAAATAAACCACATAGACAACTACCTCAAATTTTCAACAAGTAAAAAGTTTGTTCCAGGCTAATGAAAAAAATATTGAAAATTGAGTCACCTTTAGTGCATTTTACCCTAGGCTTAAAAATGCGAAAGTCTGAATAGAGAAGCAGTTGGAAGAAAATGTGTCTTACAAAGAGGCAAAGGACAAAAAAATTGATGAGCTACACACATTTTAAAGGAAAGATGTAACAAGTGAAAAGTGAAAGCCATTTGTTCATGTGCTTGACGAAAAGTTCACAAACAATTCGACTAATTCCCTTTACGGCAAAACCAAAAAAGAGAATGAGAAAACAAGAAAAATGGACACTAAAGTCAGATACAAAGCATGAGCAGAGGAGCAGAAAACGCTTACCAATAAAAGAAACGCAACCATTTAATTCAATTCCATGGTGTTCATGAATCTAGATACACCCACCAACTATTCCAAGAGATCTCAAGTAATATCAGTTTCCCCATGTGTTCAGTTCATCGAAAGAGTCACATTAGTTCAGTGTCTACTCTTCCTATAATTTTTCTTGACAAACAGCATCTAAGATTAACTAGCTTTCAACAAAGAGAAATGCCGTGACTCCCAACTTGTCCAACTTCAACAAAATCAAAATTTTCAGCAAAACCCACTTTCTTGCTCGTTCCCCACCAACGCTCATAGCTCATGCGAACCCGCTTTCTTTCAAAAATCATACCGTTCGCCATATATGGGACGTGGGGTCAACCACTCCCGTGTTAATCTCTCACAATTCAAGTGAAACCTCACGGCCCGATTCCTTTCTTTTACTTGTAACATCCCCACCATTTCCTGAAACCAAACGACGAGGGAAAAAACGAAAGCAGAGAAGGGATGACGACATACCGAGAGAGGACAAAGGAGGCGGTTCGGTGTTGGGTGATTATTGTGGGCACATTTCTTCTCGCCTGGAAGTCTGCAATGACGGAACAGGCGATTGCCCCCGGAAAATCTTGAAACCCCCCAGACACAAGCGATTCAACAGCTTGGTGGAGCGAAGCAGCGAGATTACGTCGGGCTTCGACTTGACGGGTCGGCTAAGATCATGTATCCAGAAGTGGGCTCATCTTCGAATTTGCCAAGAACGGAAAAACCGGACAAGGGTAGAGAGAGAGACAATCGCAGTTTCACTTCTCACGTTGCTGCGCTTAGAATCAGAAGCAATAAACCAGTGAACTTGATGGCAGATTTAGGTCAAGCTTTCCCCCCAAAACAAAGATGCGAACATAAAACCTCGGAAAATAAAATCGAACCTGACTCGCAGATTTAGGGCTTCTCGAGCGACTGCTTCGAGCAGGGCGGAACGATTGCTTCTCGGTTGCGAGTCGGGGGACGGCAACAGGCGGCTCGGCGACGTGTTGGGACAGCACGCGGGTCGTCGGGGCTCGCGGACGGTGGCAGATCTGGAGCGACGCCGTCGGGGCAACTCCGGTGCGGCGGATCGTGCGGCAAGATCGGTGTCCTCCGTGGGGCGGCGCGAGCTGGAGTGCTGCAGATCGGCAGCAGGGCGGCGTGGCAGCGCAGGGGATTGGGTCACAGATGCTGCGAGGACCTCGGATTTGCAGGCGGAGGGACTCCGACGGCTGGATTTCGGCTCGGCTGCGGTTGCGATGCAACGGCGTCGGACGCGGCGCGGCTGTGGTGGAATGGAGCGGACTCGCGGGTCACCGGCGGAGCGGCGATGGGCGGCGAGCGAAATCGGCCGTCGGGAGAGAACTCGATTTAGGAAGAAGTGCGCCGAGAAAATGGAGCCTTGAGATGAGGCCGTCGAGTGGAGAGAGAAAGGCCATCGTCGTGAGGGAGCGACCGTCGTCGGAGGAATCGCTAGACCGGAAGGAGCGTCGGAGGAGGAAGAGAGAGCAAAGAGGAGAGAGAAGACAGAGGAGAGAGAATGCCCTTTCCACTTTTTTTAATTGCCCGCGCGTTGGTTTAAACTGGAACGACGTCGGAGAGAAGAGGGAGCCGAGGGAGCCGACGTGGACTGACACATGGACAGGTGTCACGCAATGAATGGTTCAGAGCACGGATTGCGTGGCACTGTTAGGGTACCTAATATTTTCTCTGTCGCAACAGGCTGCTATGGATGTTGTGCAGGCTATGTGACAACAAAATAGGCTGACTTAGGAGCTGATGTCACCATTGGACGATAAGAACAATGCCGAAATCGATGTTGATTGGAGGATATTACGACTTGCTGAGAAAAAAGGTCATAAGAGGCAAGATCAAGTGTGCCGTCGTGCACTCAGAAGTGCAACGTGTGCACATTAGGATCGCGTAGCTCTTATATCAAGTTGAGAATAATGCAGAAAATAGATTTAACGAATTTTTGTATATTTCGATAATAACTTAGTGAAGAATAAGCCAATTGTATTTAATTTCTTATAACTATTTGTTGTTGTTTCAATTTTCTCACATTTTCAAGTGACATGGATGGCTCAAAAACACTATAATAGATATTGCATATCCAATCTTTTTCCGTGCTCATCCATGGACGGTTCTAGTCGGATTGGATATGTTCGCGATAGACAAAGTAAGAAAATAATGTAAATATCACAGCATTGTCTGATCGAATATTCGACAGATCGATACATTTGGACAAATATCATATGCTTTACATGATGAGCTTTGGAGAAAAAGAGTCATGGTTGCTGGAAAATCAGTGATTCTCAGAATCGTCATTACTATTGAGATTGTCGTTTGGTTCTTATCCTTCCATATCCTGCCCCACTCCCCGAGTGTCAAGTCCAGGCAAAAACCAATCCACTGCGACAAGTGATTGCGACCTGATATTAATGTTATCTAGCTAGCTTTATTAACCAATAATTAACCATTATCAAGGGTTTACGTTGCTTATAGAATAAGCAAAGCCGAAGTCTGGAGCGATCCTCTAAAATGTTGTGTGAACATAAGACGTGACTCATCACATTTGTTTTTCCCAAAAGAAAATTATATTCATTACTCAAAAAGATACATAAGAAGTACATAGTTTTCATAACAAAGCAAATCAAAACATAGCAATAATACCAAAAGGCAAAGCCAAATTCAAAAACCAAGGAGAATTAACAGAGCACTGGTAAAGATAAGAATGAATGGTTCTATCAAGCAAAACAATCTATGGCTAATCACTAGATCCCATGTTTTTTCCAGTAATGAGCACATGCCAGAAATTTCTTCTCCAAAACTACGATGTTGCCAATTGTAGCGCGTGCCTAGGTTTGATTTCCATTACACCAACATCATACCGAAACAATCAAGATAGGTTGAACAAACAGTATCTAATAGGTGGAGGAACAAAACTTCGTGATTCAATGAGACACAAAAGCTTCTGCAATCATCATTGAAGCTAGAGACAAAGAATCTACACACAAACAGGGTAGAGGGGTATTAAATCCCCAAAAGTATATTTAGTAAACTTCTAGATCTAAATTGAGAGAGAATAGAACCTAGAACTTGATCAAGAGTGTTCAAACTCTCAAATTGAAAACTAGATCGGGAGAAAATAGCTCTCAAATCTAAAATGCGAGAGAAGAAAATGGAAGAAAAGAACAATAAAAAGCAAACAAAATCAATAGAAGAGGGAGGGGAGGGTGAGACTAGCCCAAACCCTCTCCCATTGCTGAAGGTTGAAGAAGATGATATACAAAAAAGAGAGAGAGGGAGAGAGAAAAGACTTTTCGGTTCTCAAAAGCAATAGAATTATTTTAGTTATTGCATGTTCACTTGCAGTAGATGCTACTTAATCTTTTGCCATAAAATTGAAAGGGTTGATATCTTCACGATGTATATGTGTTCACTCATCTAAGCAGCTAACTGGACATTGTCACGATGTACTCCGCCGGAGGGAGTGGAGACGCGCCTGACACTTGTGGCCCTCCGTCCCAGGGGGATCCCCAAAATTTATGAAACAAAAAGCTTGTCGTCCGACGTACTTTTTTGCCATCAATGAGATGGCGGATCATTTAAAAAATGTCACTGATTTCAAGGAAGTTTTTCTTATACAAAACTGTAAAGATTTTCTTACACATGCTTGTTTGGGGTAAATTACAAAAAAAGTCATAAATTTATTATATGAATACCACTTCACTTCTACACATTTTTATTTAGCCAATTTTATCTTAAAACTTTTGATAATTTATGGTCATGTGGGTTAATTTTGGCTGATAAGGGCTAACAATTTGCATTGTCTTTTAATTTTTATAATTTTTTTAAAATTTTTTCTTTTTCTATTCTTACTTCTTCGTTTTTCCTTCTCCCTTTGCCATTCACCAAGCCTCAGCAATGGTTGGTGACCAGCCGTAAGCAAGGGCTGATGAGGTTCAACCTTGTTAACTGCGACTGAGGCTCAAGCTTGCATGAGGTTAGCAAGGTAGACCCTTGCTAGAAGCTAGCAACAAACGAAGGTAGAAAGGAAAAAAAAAAAAAGATAAGAAAAGAAAGTAAAATTTTAAAAAATTATTCATGTTATCGCTAACTATCCTATGATCATGCCACATGGGATGGCTAGCTTTTATATCTACGATTGTCAACCAAACTTGGTCAGAAGAATTAAACTAGCAGATCATAAATAAATAAATAAAATTAAAACCAATAAATTTAGGAGTTTTTGGACAATATCTTGAGCCTCTAAATTGGTATGAAAAATGGCTTATTCACCCGCTTTTCCTTCGCCCTGGCAAAATTGTAATTTAACTGAATAAGAGGGCTATGTCGCAAGTGAGAGAGAGAAAGCCTAGGGCTCACTGCGAGAGAGAATGAGAGGGTCGCGATGTTCCTAGCCTTAAACACGGCCATGTTCTTAGTCAAGTTGCTTTTGGAGAATAAATGAATTAGAGGTGGAACCCATAAGTCCCCTATTTTGTCTTTTGTGATGCGATTTACACTGCTATATATTACGACCATTTTTACTTATTTTATTTTATTTCATTTTTATCTTTGCACAGATCTTCTTACCTTATTTCGAAGCTCAGATAATATATTAAACCTTCGCGAAAAAATAAAAGGGCAGTTTCCTTTTAATTTAAAACAAGTCTAAATAGACAGGACTCAATTATTAAAAAATAAATTAATAGAATTTTTGGAGTCACATATCCGGGTGAAACTCAATAATTTCATTTTCAAAACTTATTTGTATAACTCGAATCTCAATCTTCAAAAAATGTTTACTACATCAGATACATGATTTTAGAATGGCTCTTAGAGAAACAAAGTCGACCGTAGTTAGGAGTTTTCAAAAAATGAAATGCAAATTTCCTCGAGATGATTGGTTGGTATGACTGATCGATTACACTATTTAAACTTAAGATCCATAAATGATAGGCTTTCTCCCTCAACCTTGTGTTTGTCATACTCTTCATCAACCTTGCCTTCTGGAATCCTCAAACACGATGGAATATGGAAATTCCTTGTGACATTTCTGGAATCCTCAAACACGAAGGAATATGGAAATTCCATGTGACATTACCTCAATCAATTTTGATATTTGCCTATGAATCTTTATTAAATAACAACTAGCTAAAATTCTCTAAAGGAAATTTGAGGAATAACTCGGGGCCAATGGGCCCATTCACTACGGGGTCTACAAAACTATTATTTACCATTCCATCAAGAAGTGGAAAGAAGCAAAGTGAAAGACACAGAAGACGTAGAAAATTGCAACGCAAATGAAACATTTCAAAAATAATTGAATGGCGCGTGTCTAAGTGAGATAGGTCCAATCCTACTATAAATTAACGTGACTCCTCCTTCTCACCATGCAAGAACCGCAGAAAACATGTCTCCGAAAAACATCCTTGCGTTTTTCCTGCTTCTAGTGGTGCTCACCACTGCCGCTCTCGCCGACCATGGCCCTCTGCATAAGCCTCCGCCACATAAGCCGCCACCGCATAAGCCACCTCCGACAGAGGAAAGCACCACCCTTGACCAAACCCTTACCACCTTTGATGGTGGCAAGAAGAAACCACCACCAAAAAAGAAACCTCCAATGGAAGAAACCGCCACCCTTGATGAGGAAACCCTGACCACCTTGGACAGCGGCAAGCCTCCCAAGAAGAAGCCTCCACCAATAAAGCCACCACCAAAGCACAAGCCTCCTGCAGGTGTTGATGACGCCCAAAAGCCACCTGGTGGTCATAGCCGTAGACCGCGGCCACCACCTTCGAACTAATCATAAGTAGCCAAGTTCGTCTCATGGCATATGCAGAACGTGGTGTACTAGAATAAGAGCTTGGATTCAATCAGCTGGTCACGACTACTGTAATTTCATGCTATCAATATCGTCTCGTCATGTAATTCACAGTCATGCAGTCTGGCCTACTAGATCTCGGGCAAGTTAATGTGCATGAGACGTGTGTGTATCCATCTTCTGAGTGTTGTAAACTTAAATATAAGTGGTTCGCTCTTTATGTTATTAACTTCTTCTCTCGCATAATTGTAGGTGTTTCATAGCATTGACATGGGCACACGCCAGTCGTTGATAATAACTTTCATCTCATCCTCATGCGATTAAATGCTCACGGCACGGTTGGCCAAAAATGTCTAAAAGCAGTCTATTCAAATATATACTCTCCTCACTTTTCTCTTTCAGTTTACACCAAAAACTTAGCTAAGTCCACGGCGTAATACTGATTCAAATAAACGTGTAACCTGTACAAGGTGTGACCATTGGTGGGACACCGACACGTAAGCCTTTATCAATGGCTATACCGATCGCAAGAACTCCTGTCGATGGCTATGCTTATCAATGACCATGATCAGTTATTGACATAGATAGTGGTTGGTTGCCGATTAGCAAAATTGGCTGCGGAAGATAGTGATTGAAAGGTGTAGATAAACAGTCAAATGATTTTTTTTTTTTTGGACGAAATAGCTGATATATTAGATAAAAGGAGAAATACAACCAGCTAGAAGAGCATCACTGAGTACAATATTCAGGAAAGGAGGCGGAGGGAAAACGATCCAATTACTGGATAAGCCTTGGGACCTATGGGCTTTGGCGGCCCAATCCGCAGCTAGGTTAGCCTCTCGACTAGCATGATTGAGCGACACATTAGGGCACTGGGAGAGGAGATCGTGGAGAGTGGCGAAAAGGTGTCGTTCTTCCTAGGGCTGCGGCCGTTTCTGATGAAGGATCTCCAGCAGTATGAGGCAATCGGATTCAAAAGCTACACGATGGAGGTGCAGACCCTGCTTGATGAGATGCTGGAGAGCCCTGATCATGGCGAAGATCTCTGATTGGAACGCCGACTTCGCAGGTACAGTATCAGTAAACATATCAGTGAGTTCACCTTTACTATTTCGGTAAATACAAGTGATAGCTCCATGACGATTGCCTGATACAAACGCCCCATCGATGTTGCATTTGATTATGCCTATATCTGGTGGCTTCCATCGGTGATCCATGCTAACTTGAGATTTTGGAACCCTAGTTTTTGGGGATTGAAGGCTGGTGAAGATTCGACACTGGGATATTGCATTATCCACCGCCTGGAGGGGATTCGGAACTTTCTGCCGGAAGATGGCATTGTTGCGATGGCACCAGATCTCCCACAACAAGTTAGCAATGACTTCAAAGGTCGGGGAGGAGTGAGGATGAGTGGCGCGAGAAGCCAACCAGGCATCCAATCTTTTTACTAAGGTAAGAGAGACAGGTATTCTAATCTGGGCGTTTGACCATATGTTGCGAGTCCAGTTACAATAGAAAAATATATGTTCAACGGTTTATGGGGTGTTGTGAGCACAAAGAGTGTAGTAGGGATTGGGAGATAGATGTCTGATGTATAGATTTTCTTTTGTTGCAATGGCATTTTTGCAGGCCAGCCACAAAAAGACTCGGATTTTAGGAGCTGTGTTCATATGCCAAATTCTTTTCCACAGTTGATGAGGAGGCTGATAAGAAGATGAGGCCATTATAGGTAAGTTTCGGTATGTGGAAAGTAAGTAGTGATAGTAGCTCTTAACTGTAAAAACTCCTGATAATGTGGCTGTCCATACTAATTGATCTGAGTTGAGCGATGAATTGATGGGAGTGTTTTGGATAGCTTCACTAACCTAGTCATTGAAATAGTTTGTAATAATCTCCAGTTTCCAAGTTGCTGACGAAGAGTCTAAGATATCAGCTACTTTGATAGGTTCCCCTGCAGCTGCACAGCCTCCTAATTTACCAATAGATAGCCAATAATCTGTTCGGATGTTGATGTTGGATCCATCTTTCACCAGCCATCGAGTTTTAGGAAGGATAGCATCCCTGCCCTTTAATATGCTTTTCCATCCCCACGAAGGTCTATAGCCCAAAGTGGCATTTTGAAAAGAAGAATGTTTAAAATATAGACCTTTAAACAACTGAGTCCAAAGTGCATGTGGTTGCTGAAGAAAACGCCACGCTTGTTTGCCGATCATCGCAATATTGAAAGTAGTTAGATCTCTGAATCCCATTCCCCCATCTGTTTTCGATTGCTTAACCTCTGACCATTTCATCCAGTGTATGCCCGACTCATGTTGTTGTTTACTCCACCAAAAACGTGATATCTTGCTTTCCATTAATCTGCAGAGAGACAAGGGGAGCAGAAAAAGGGACATCGCATATTGAGGTAGGGCCTGTATGACTGCCTTAAGTAAAATCTCCTTACCCCCTTTAGATAAAAACTTTTCCTTCCAACCTGCTAATTTTGCATTCGTTTTTGCCAAAATCCAGGAGAACATCTCACATTTGGAACCCCCCAATCAGAAGGGATGCCCAGGTACTTGCCGAATCTTCGCACCACAGGTATTCGAAGTTCTCCTTGTAAAGTCTCCTGTAATGTTAGAGGACAATTCTGGCTGAAAAAAATGGCAGACTTATTCTTGTTAAGAAGTTGACCAGTGGCATGGCAGTACTGATGCAATAGATGAGTGAGATTTTGGCATTCAGAGAGTGAAGCTTTGAGAAAGAACACTGCATCATCAGCAAAAAATAAATGGGAAAGCTTAGGGCAAGTTCTGTTAAATTGGATCCCCTGTAAATGACCCATATTGATTGCTTGCTTGATAACTATTGATAAAGCATTAGCCATTAATATAAAGATGTAGGGGGAGAGGGGGTCTCCTTAGCGGATTCCTCTAGTAGGTGTAAAATATGGTAGTTGTTCTCCATTGAAGCGAATACTATAGGAAACCGTTGTGATGCATGCCATAACCATCTTTACCCATTGATTTGTGAATCCCAACTGTGTTAGATATGCTGCGAGGAAATCCCACTCCACACGATCATAGGCTTTCTGCATGTCTGTCTTGAGAATAAGATTGAATTGTTTTGTTTTAGATCGAACTTTAAACTGGTGGAGTACTTCCTGAACCATCGGAATGTTATCTTGAATCTGTCGGCCACTGACAAAAGCTGCTTGTTCTGGATTAATTAGACTGGGGAGCCAACATTTCAATCTGTTTGCCATGACTTTTGCAATAATCTTGTATGCAAAGTTACAGAGACTAATAGGACGATACTGATCAATACTTTCAGGGCGATGAACTTTGGGGACAAAGGTTAGTATCGTTCGGTTTAAGTGAGGAGGCATGTGACCAGATTGGAAAAAGTCTTGTACAGTCTTGACTATTTGTTTTTTGATGATGTTCCAGTGATGCCGGTAAAAGAGTCCATTGAGGCCGTCTGGACCAGGAGCCTTGGAAGGACCCAATTGAAAGGTAGCATTGGAGACCTCCTCTTCTGTTACTGCACTCATAAGATGAGTATTCATTTGAGAAGTAACTATTGTTGGACATTTGCAGAGAAATGGAAGAAAATCACAGGACCTGAGTGATAAAGTTGAATAAAGAAACCCAAAGTGTCATTGTTTTAAGCTGATCGGGCTCTCTATGCCAGTTCTGGTCTTCATCCTTAAGTAAGCAAATTCTATTTCTCTGTCTCCTTTGCATAGTACAAGTGTGAAAAAATTTTGAGTTCTTGTCTCCCCATGCTAACTAGTTAAGTCTTGAACGCAGCGCCCAGTATTGTTCTTCCTGATTCCAGAGTTGGTGAATTTCAGCACGAATTGTAGTGGCTAACTCCTTATCGCCACTTCGATAGGATTTTTGATTTGTAATGGTCTGAAGCTGTTGCTTTAGTTGCAGAATCTGCTGCCTGGCATTACTGAAGCGAGAACGACTCCAGCTAGTTAACTTGTGAGATACTGCTTGCAATTTTGAAGGTAAGGAAGAGTGGTGTCTCTCCCATACTGCCTGAACTATTTCAGTACATTCTGTATGTTGACTCCAGTAAGCTTCATAGTGAAATCTCTTTTGTGGCTTAACAGGCAGATAATGGGTATGCAACACAAGTGGGGAGTGATCCGAGCCAATCGATGGTAAAGCAAACACCGTGGTTGATGGGTATAGAAAATGCCAGTCCGAAGAGCAGAAGGCATGGTCAAGCTTCTCCTTCACTAACTCATTCCCTTCCCGATTGTTAGACCAGGTAAACTCACAACCTTTACTATCCAGCTCTATTAAAGCACAATCATCAAGTAACTGCCGAAATGATGACATTCTGTGATAATTAGCTGGTTTCCGTCCCATCTTCTCCCAGGGGTATTGGAAGTCGTTGAAATCCCCGATACATAACCAGGGTAAGTTAGTGGATTCATGAATTATTCGGATCGTATTCCAGAAATCCTGCCTAGGAAGAAAGGAAGCAGGAGCATGAAGACAAGTAACTTGCACGGAGATTGATGTCAGAATATCCAAAACTAACATATGTACATAATACTGACCTGAAGAAAGAATCGTAATGTCAAACAGGTCATTCCAAAATACTGCAAGACCTCCAGATAAACCTTCAGGATTCCTCAAAAAGGAGTGGGAGAGAGAAAAGTGACGCTGTAAGTGCTGCAATACTGAAGCTTTATTTTTCGTTTCCATTAAGAACATAAGATCGGGCCTTTCAGAGGCTGTTAAAGCCTGTAAGGCTTGAATTGTCAGGGGAGTGCCCAACCCCTGACAATTCCAACTTAACATTTTCATTTTGACTGTGGGGGCTGTTTAGGGCCAGCCGCCAAAGCCCAAGAAGAGTGGTCATCGACCTCAATAACAGGGGTGTCTAGTAAAGAGGATTCATCCAACTCAGGTATAGGATTTGATCGGATCTCATAAGGGGAGTATCGCTTTGGTTTCTTACTAGATCCGATTCCTAGCTGTGATCTAGGAGATGTATGTTTTGTCTGATGTATAAGGCCAGAGGATGAAGTTTGAGTACCCTTCAACTTTGCATCTGCAGGGACCAAATCAGTGGTTCTGGGATTCATCACGGCAGTTGCAGGTGGGATAACAGAGGAAGGGGTGGGGATCGCAGAAGCTGAATCTGTTGGAGGTAAAGCTAAGAGAGGGGGGTGGATAGTGGGAGGAGTTTCAGGTATGGTTTCTTCCATTGGTTCTACACATGATAGAGGATTGTAAAAGGCATCCCAATAGAGGCTGTGCTGTTTAAGCTCTGCTCGTAACCAAGGGCCATACACCATTGTTTCACGGCCCTCAAATTGAGATTCCTCATAAGGGAAGTCCTTACATGATGTTGCATAATGTCCTAATTTCCCACATGAGTAACAATAATGGGATAGTCGCTCATACCGAAAATCAAGCCAAAGAGGTTTTCCATCAATACTAATAAGCTTCCCTGATTTTAATGGTTGTTGCAGGTCAATCTCGACACAAATTCTCCCAGATGTATCATGTTTAACTTCCTTCACACTACCCAGTTGCTGAACAGCGCGGCTTAAAAGTTGTGGGGTGTTCCATTCCAAAGGTAAACCTATTACATGAACCCAGAATGGGCAGGTGGAAAAATCATAACAATGTACCGGGGTATTTGGTTTCCAGGGTCGTAAATTTACTAGATGACCAGAGAACAGCCAGGGGGTTCCATCTAATGCTCTTCGTTTTTCTGTTTCAGTGCGAAATTTGATTATATAGATGCCACCATCGCTTGAAGATATATCCACATGATCAACACGCCAAGCCTTCGTCATAGCAACTTGAAAAGCAGGTAAATTTATAGTGGGGTTAGTAAAGATATTACCAACCAGGATAAGGCGACACTCTTTAATTTTGTCGGTGGCTTGTATGTCTTCCTAGGTTTCCATTTCTTGTTCCGCACAAAGTCTTCCGAGTCGGTGACACAAGGAAGCGATACGGGATGAGTCATCTTTATCATCCGTAGTCATGGCGTTGATGGTAAGAGAGATGAAGATTAAAGGAGAGGGACCCAGACCAGAATACAACAGTTCGAGGGTTGCATGTCGAGGATCGGCAACATGCAAATGGAAAATCGGCAGAATTCCACTAGAGATACAGTGCAGGATGAACAATCCCAGAGCTATGGTGGGAAAAGGTGAAGCAGAGAAACTTGATAGAGAACGGGAGCGAAGATAGCAGAAGAAAAGAAGAAGTTGAGTTGAGGAGGATCGGAAGAAGGAGGTTGAAAAAGAAGAACTCGAACATAACGCGAGAGAGAAACTCGAACATAACGCGAGCGTCAAATGATTGATGACTCAAAATTTAACCATTCGACAAGTAGAAGTGGAAGATCAAGATGCGATTTTAAAGAAAAACCACCCATGGATAGAAAATCGTGGTAACGTTTAGATATGGAGCTGGAAATTTCGGAGATGTGAAAACATAGCCAGATCCGCTGGAGATCTGATTACGGATAGTTATGTTGCGAGTACTGTAAATACTAGTGTTTGTGTACTGTAAGCCTCCCCTTCCCCACATATAAAACAAACAAATCTTGTTATCTTTCAATTATATTTCAATTCCTACATCATAGTCCTAGCTTTAATTTTGAGATATCTCATAGTCAGTTAAATTCCAGCATGTATTTTAGCCGTCTCATCATGTTTTAGCTGCTGTAATTTGCAAAGTGTACGTGTTTTGGGTCCGTGAGTTCATATTCTTATGTTGGTGAAATGCTTCTCTAATATGTAAGCCCAGAAAAGATGCGCCTTAATATATTCCAACCTTCTAGTGATAAGTTCGAGCCACGTGAAGGTTATTTTTTTATTTAAATATATATCAAATCCATTTTAAATTCGACATATAAAAGGCTAATCTAATTTCAGTCATCTAATCGACTAATATCTTCAATTAAATTGATCTATCATGAAGACTATCGTAATTCGATTGGACAACTACAGTTGCAAATAAGAATTGCAGAGCATTGGATTATTTTGCAGAATTCTGTGTTTGGCTCAAAATTTTTGCTGTTCATGATGTATTAAAGAAACTACATTGAAATAAGTCATGTTAGGGAAGAGTATAATTTAACATGCTTTCTCTAGTTCATCCTTTTCTAAGTTTGAACGCAATAAGTGATAAAATCTTGATATACTTTCTCTTTACCCATCTTCTAACTTTTAAACTGTACATAGAGAGAAAATCGAAATTGGGAGATGATGAAGGATAATCGACAACGTTTTCTTTAATTTATTCTTTTGTTAAGGTTTAAAGTCAATAAAATACAAAATTTTCATGTAATTTCTCTTGATGACAAATCATTTGTCCCGCCCACGCCTATTGAAGGATAAAAAGATAAAAATTTTATCCTCTTGCCATTTACAATAACCAACCAACACTCTTATGTAGGAAAAAACTCATTCACATAGCGACATAAATGATTCAACAGCATGCAAGGATCTTCCCACAGACGAAGTATTGATTCTCCCAGGGCGTCCTAACTCTGCTTGACGCCTAATTTGCGTTAGAATCGCAAGAATCTTCACTCTTCAAAAGCGAAAAGTATATCCACACACCTAAAGCATACCATAGATAAAAAGCTAAAGTTGCTACCCTTACCTCGGGTAGAATCAACAAACTTACTTTGCTAGTTGTACAAGGTTCTGATAGATGTTGTCCGAATCGTTTTTTTGCCTAATTTTGTGAGCTTTTGTTTCGATGGAGGAGCATCATCCTTGTGGCCAGGCTCTAACAGTTATAGCGAATGGTGATGGTGAATGGCTCTAAGGCAAGCAAATGAGAGCTCGGTAATGGAGCAAGTTTCACTCACCAAGTTCTCTAGGGTGCTCGTGCAAGGCCCTCATCAAAATCTATAAAAGCAATGTGATATTGTATTTGTACAATCGGCTTTCAGGATCATCATACAATTACACACGAACGCAACGAGACTACTGGCATGACATGCAAATTTTGTTGAGCTTGCTTCAGGTGCATTTTGAGTGCATCGTTTTTTCCTAGCACGGCATCTCGCATAATACTTTATGAACAAGATTCTACAAAAGACTAAGGGTTACGCCTGACAACACGATGGATCTAAAATCTCTAGGAACCATCACTAATCATTAAGGAATCCGAGAAGAAGCTAGATCCAGGATGACAGCATCGGATCCATGCCCACCCCCAAGAAAAGAAGAAAGGGTGCACCATAAGATCAATGTTGTGATGAAGAGAGAGCCCCAAAGCAGGTAATTGAGGTCAAAGCAAAATTGGAGGTTCATCCCATCTAATGGGCTCTCACATGCCACAAGCCAAATTAAAAGGGTAAAATTATCCCAATCAGTTTTATACTTATTGTATGGATACTAATTCAATTTTAAACTTTTCAATTTTGTTAATTTAGTCCCAGTGTTTGCACAAAAATCTAATATCATCCTTCCGGTCAATTTTTACATATTAGTATCTCAATTTTGACAACCAAAATTTGTCACTTATTGCATAGGAAAAATTAGGAATTGGTCCCAATCTCTAAATGAAATAATTGGCATTGCATAATCTTTTCATTCTCATTGCTTTTAGTAGATAATATGTCTGTATGGAGTATCATCTTAGACAAGATCACTAATTTCTTTCAGCTAACTCGTCATGTGACTCGTCCTAATTTTTTCATACGCAAAGCGTGATTCAGGCTCGCGTTTTCAATTGCGCCCAAAACATTGGGGCAACTGAAATTGACATGACAGAAGGAAAGACATAAGCTTCGGGAAAAAATCCCATGGAATCCACATGTGGACGTTCCCCCACAAAGGAAGAGGATGGTAAGAAAGGATGAGGGAAATAGAGAGCGGCTGGTTCTTCTTTGTGACTGCAATTGCCTTGCCATCGCGCATCGCACACTGTCGCCACCCCCTTGCTGAGTTCCTGCCATCCACTACCCTGACGTCCGACTGCTGTTGCCATTGACGCACCCACCTAGCTCCGTGGCTGACGAAGCCTCTTGCCGCTTCGCCATCAATGCCCAACAATTGCAAACGCTCCCAGCTTCCCTGGGATGCACAGTGCTTCTTCGGGCTCCTGCACTCATCACTTGCTTAGCCGTAATTAGTAACTGCTGACCTTGTTTCCTCACTCCTCGCGAGCCCAGCAGCCTTGCCATGCCTCATCTCCATCCTCGAGACTGCAAACCTTTGTCGACAATGTTGGAAATTTCCTATAATATGGGCTTACATTAATTAATTAATTTTCTATTTTAAATAATTGGGTTAATATATATTCCAATATTTGTAGAACTCTACAGTGATATGATTAAATAAAGTATTAACATCTATTAATAACAGGCCTAGTTGAGCAGCAAAGTGTAGGCAATTGTGTTTAACTGAAGCTCGTAATGGGAAGGGCCCAGTTGACGCACTATTAATTAGGGTGTACTAGGTTCCCTCTCTAGCCTATAAAAAGGTAGGTTATACCTATCAGTTACTTTAATTCCATTAAAAGCTGCTATACTAAAATAGGTCATAGAGAGGAAGATCTGGTATTCCAATAGATCACTAGTTATCAGATTAATCTATTTTCTTCAAGTGAAGTAATGGCTCAAATAAGTACGCTTTAATTCCGCTGTGTTTATTGATCTCGGTATTTTACAATCATATATGGATCCGATTCTTCTTGATTAATTAATTAGTCATGTGAATAATTTTCTACATGTGGTATCAGAGCTAGTCATATATGATTGTAGAACCCAAATTTTATCTTTTTATGGACAAATTCAAAATTTTCCTCTTTAAGCCAAATATAGGCATTATCTTTCGTGTGAATTTTTTGCTTGATTGATCTTGAAACCATAGGGCTTTCGTTCTACATGTCGAGATCTTTCCAACCATATATAATTTGTATAATTTCGTTGAGAATTGAGAGAGAATTTTAAATTTGAAATTCTAGGATTTATACATGAAAAGTTCTAGAATTTTCAAATTACTTGTTCGTTGTAAATCATTACATGGGTATTGTTATGTATGTGTTTTAGCATCCTTTTGTTGCATTAAAGTAAGCCCCCATCTTCCTCTCCGTTCTCTAGATTTCGATATCTTAATTTGGAAAACCATTGCTTCATGTTTGTTCCTTCAGTTACATGATTGTTTTGGCTTGATCGTTCGATAATCGATTTGGTTTTTCTCGGATGGGTTGGTATGGGAGGGGTATGAGTATGGATTTGGATTGCTTTGCCATTGATAGCCTCTTATGCGCATGTTTCGCATTCTTGTTTCGGTGCAATGACCCTGTTAGATGCTAACATTTGGTGTTTTTGGATGATGGGTTTGCGGAGATTCTTTTGTTTTGTGAGCCTGTTCAAGGGTTAAATTAATCTCTTGAATCAAAAGTTTTTTTTTTTTTTTTTTTTTTTTTAAAGTAATGTTCTGGAAACTGTGGAATGAAGGGTCTTCCTTCTTTTATGCCCTGGGCTATTTTTATGGCGGGGGAGGAGCGGACGGTGTTTGTTTAATTAAATGAAAATAATGCATTCACATTGAGTAGATTGGACATCAAAATATTAGATTTTCTAATGATCCATGCACGAAACGCCGGAAACCCACCGACGACGAGCACATCCGATTCACCGTGCGAGAAGGACGATGTGATTGGGTGCAGTCCCGCACCCCCTCGCGAAACCCTAGGGCTCCTATTTCAGGTGTCAGGGAGTTGGGTTTTTTTTTTTTTTTTTTTTTTTTTTTAGTTCGGATTGGATTGGAATGTGATTCGTCGAGGTGGTTCTCCGTTTGCAATGTGGCGGGTGGATGTGGATTTACTTTTGAGTATTGTTCTTCTTTGGCACTTTAATGTTGCTAGGACTAGGGATTTTATTACTTCAGGTGGTTTTGCATGAGAATAAGTGTCATGCTCGCCGGGGATTTTGATTTGTGTGAATTGAGTGTATAATTTGATATTTCTTTATGGGATATCCATTTTGGCTGAGCAATAAGGAAAAGTACTCAGAACGATGGCTTCTTGAGTAGTTCTGGTTTTGCGTGAGGCATTTGTAGCTAGATGGAAGCAGATGATTCCGTGGGAATCGGAGACCGTTAGTGATGTTTTTTCTCGTTGTGGTGATGGTCTTATGGTTTTTTCAGGGTTTGGAGATTCTCTTTATGATGTAAAGCTACATGAGTTTTGGATTCTAGGTGGGGTGGCAGAGGCCAATTACGGTTAGGTCATGTTAGCCAAAAAAAAAAAAAACAAAAAATTGTGGCGGATTCAAGATCAGTTTTTTCAATGAAATTTAGACGAATTCCATTAATGGTAATCGTGAGTACTGCTTATGGATTGATGAACTTGGCTTTCTTTGATGGATGGTGAACTTCTCATTCGATTATGTCTCTATAGGCAATGGTCTGTGATGGTATTTTATGTGAACGATCATTGCGTAGAAGAAAAGGGAAAGTAAGCTTAAGAGGGCAATTGGATTAGAGATCTTCTTTTATATCAATCTTGATTTTTGCTAGTAACAAACAATATTGCTTGTGCCATGTGCAGGATCTTACTTTATTCACACTCTCTCGCATAAATTGACATTATGATAGAAGATATTGCACCCCATTATCATAGATTGAATTCAGAAACATTTAAAAAAAAAATTGTGGAAGTGATGCTTTCTTTCATAACATATTGCAATTCTTGCTGCAGAATCAGTGTTCACTTTTCTATTTGATGTTTTGTCTTGGTCTCTTGCCTATATGTACTTGGGATTTGACATGAGTGCTTAAGATTGCTAGTGGGACTTTTATTTATTAATTTAAACATGATAACCTATTGACTAAAGGTGATAGAATGGTGGGTTTTTTCCCGACTGTAATTGGTTACAGTGCTTGCTTATAGTGTTCTTCATTCTGTTTAAGTTGAGGTCGAGTACGCAGCTTGGGTGCCATTCTTTTTCTTGTAAAGATTGTAGTTCTTGCCTGGGTGTCTTTGTTTGGTATTTGGTGCACGAGTAATTTAAACTTAAATACCAAACATGCTGACTGAAGTGCTAGATGCACTTATCCCTTCTTTTGTTGGGTTAATTCAATGATTTGGACTAAAACTGTTTTTTTGACCCCCCATTAAAAAAAAAAATTGTGGGAAAAATTGTTGCTTGATAAATGCAATATGATGATCTTGGGAAGCACATATTGTAAAGTGCTTCATATTATTTGATGAATTTTGGGCATAAATTTTATTAAAGTTCCTTATTGATAAAAATTAGTATATACAATCACCTGCCCAAAGGGGGTTATTGTGTATATTAATTTGAAAATTGCATGAAGATAAATTCCAAAATTAAAAGATGGGGATGTATAACTTAAAAAGATTTATCTGCCCAAAGGAAATAAATTTTTGAAAGTTATGTGTAATTTTCATCTATATTGATATATTAGAGATGAATTATGGGGATGTGTGACTCAAAAGGTTTATCTGCCTAAAGGGGATAAATTTTTTTAAAGTTATGTGTAATTCTCCTCTATGTTGAGATAATGGAGATATATAATTTAAAGGATTTGTCTGCCTAAAGGGGATTGATCCTTGAAGATTATATGTAATTCTCCTTTATCGTCTCTATATATTGATATCATGGAAATGTATAATTTAAATGATTTGTCTGCCCAAAGGGGATGGATCATTGACAATTATGTGTAATTCTCCTTGTTATCGTTTCATAATCTTCATGTTGTGGAAAATAATTGTACATTATACACTTTGCCCAAAGGGGAGTTTGTGATGTGCTAATTATTTTGTTGAATTGTTCATTGTCCATAATTGATCTTATTGCATTATATGTAACAACACTATGCTGTGTTTCATTTTAAAATGACAAGATTATCAATGCGTCCAAACACATGGAGATCAAATATTACACTGTTAAGGATTTGGTCAAAAAGTGAGATATTATGATTGATAATATTAGAACCAAGTCCATGTTAGCTAATCCTTTAACAAAAGATTTACGACCCATTTTGTTTAAAGGCCATGTATAAGAGTATGGGTGTTTTAGACTCTTTTAATCTCTTTTGTTAGTGGGAGCTATGTATAGTTTGTCTCTCTGAATATTGTAGTTATATGCAAAATGATAATGCTTTTACGATCTTTATTAAAACATTTATTTTTTATGATCATCACTGTTGTTTCTATTGTTATCATTTCTCCTGTTGATTGAAAAATGAAAGTATAAAATAGTATCTTTAAACAAAATTTATTTTAAAGATGACTAGATGTCACAGATTATGAGATCTCATGTTTGATTGTGACATAATTGTGCAATTTCATGTTGTTTAGAAATCACATTGAGATAATTTCATGTTGTTTAGAAATTGCGCTAATGCAGTTTAATATTGTTGAGAAATTGCATTGAGGACCAATAAGAAATAATGTATATTTTGATCACATGTTGGCACTATTTCTTACTACACTACTAGGCCCATAATCCATGAAAATATAGTACTTATTATATGTGATTATGGAAGGTCTTGTGTTGTGATATTTTCTTAACACATTAATCTCCATAGTCCTATACTAAGGTTATATATGATTAGATTGATTTTGGGATGCCGTTATTGGAATATTATTTTTTAAAGTTGTGGCCATGTAAAACAAAATTTTCAGTTATTAACCTGATAGTGTCGTTTTCAATATAAAATCATTTTCAAAATAAAATAAGTTAATTAATGTAGCCCAAATGCAAGAATGTTGGAAATTTTCTATAATATGGGCTTATATTAATTAATTAATTTTCTATTTTAAATAATTAGGTTAATAGATATTCCAATATTTATGGAACCCTACAGTGATCTGATTAAATAGGGTATCGGCATCTATTAATAACGGGCCTAGTTGAACAGTAAAGTGTAAGCAATTGTGTTTAACTGAAGCTCGTAATGGGAATGGCACAATTGACACATTGTTGATTAGCATTTGCTAGGTCCCCTCTTTAACCTATAAAAAGGTAGGTTATACCTATCAGTTGCTTTAATTCCATTGAAAGTTACTATATTGAAATAGGTCATAGAAAGAAAGATCTGGCATTCCGATAGATTACTAGTTATTAGATTAATTTATTTTCTTCAAGTGAAGCAATGGCTCAAACAGGTACACTTTAATTTTGCTATGTTTATTGATCTCGGTGTTTTACAATTATATATAGATCCAATTCTTCTTGATTAATTAATTATTCATGTGATTAATTTTCTACAGACAATCTACATCCTTCCCTGACATATACCAGCCCATTCCGAGCCGGATCTCAGCCCACGCCATCACGTGTGGTGGTAGTCCAAGAGCTTAGAGGTGCTCTCTCAACACTTCCAACAAGTCCGGCAGCTTGCTTTACTGATTCACTCCCGTAAACGCCAGCATGCTCGGCGTCCTTTACGACCTGAGCAAAACTAGGTTGATCACCGCCGAATCAAGCTTTTCCTTCGGCTCAGTCCATGGTCCTATCAAGTTGTTGGCTTGCGCTGCTCCATCCGAAGCAATCCATTTCATTGGTCTCTTGCTGGACCATCACCATTGGTCCTTGCTTCATTTGTGTTTTCCCTCATTGGCTATAGTGGGTTTCGTGTAAGGTGAGTTAATTTTTGTCATGTTTATATGATGATGATTATATCATACAATGCATGTTAGTAACTACGCTTTAGGTTATGCTAATTATACTTTATTTTCTTTTTGCATTAGTCAAGGCGTACTAAGGCGTCAGACCTTTAAGCCCAACAGTTTAAGCCCAATGGTCGGCTATCATAGAAGATGGATTTTTTCCCTTATTTAGGGCTGTATTTTCTTGGAGCAGTCTTCGTACCAACCTTTGTTGTACCAAAATATTGTCTTTATATTTTAATGATAAACTTGGGTAAGACGTATATTTTGGTACCTCATGAGATTTAATATTCATCATGTACATATGACATGTCACATGTCACATACATCTTTAGAATTAAGGCACTTTCATAATTCACATTTTAGAGGTTTCATAGTTAGAGTATTGCATGTTAGTTTTGGAATGCATATAGATTTAGGGTAATCTATAGTTTTCATTAAACAAAAACCAGACAAAAATTGTTTTTAGAATCATATAGATTGCATGTATATTTAAAGTCAATTAGTCTTATATCATTCATACCATATAATGCACATCACTTAAAATTAATCTTTCGATAATCATATCATATAGATAGCCTTAGTTGTTAATTGCATTGCATACATTATCCGCATTGCATATTTTCATATAGCATGAAAAATGCTTATAAAGAAGAAGTTAGCTTTGCCTCGTTTAGTTGTTAGTCTTATAGCATTTGTATGTTAGTTCGTGTGTAGAGTCTAAGGTCCTAAACCTTTAATTTCAATAAAAGTAGAATAAAAATAATATTTCATATAGACTGCATTATAAAATTAGTTTATGGTTAATTTTAATTGACTTAGGATTGTATACATACATTCAAAATATGCCTTCTTGCACATAGGTTTTAGATTGTATCTTCATGTAGTAACTGTTGGAAAAAAATCCCAGAGTGCTTTTTTGAAGATTTTCAAAACTACCCTTAGTATAATATTTACTGTGATATCCTAATTTTCAAATTCTGATTTCGATTGAATAAGTTGAGCTTTTAATCGACATGCCTATGGTACTCTTCTTGAAGTTGGCTACTCACGAGATAACTGGCCTACCGGTTGAAGTCGTTAAGGGATTTTAATGCAATAGACTGGAGAATTCAACTAAGATTCGACTACTCGACCGTGTTAATCTACAAAGGTCATTACAACATAATAAAAAAATCAATCAGAGACCGAAAATAGGTCGATTGGACTGAGATGTGTGATCAAAATGTGGGTGATTTCACTTGATTGCAAAATTTTCATTGATCGGTACTAAACCGATTTTCTATCGTTTGGAGTACCCTGGGTCCATATTTGAAATCTCGAGATTTTCACGACCATCCAGAGTCTCCGATGTGTCAAAGAGGTATGTTGTGGGTCGAAGAAAATCGACCATGGGTCAATTGCATCAAAAATTCATAAAAGCTACCCGATAGATTAGGTCACGTTAAAATCGCGTTTGATTGAAATTAACTGTGAATTTGAACTTGATTTCAGAAATTGAAACTTCTATCATGTCACGAGTCATTTTAGGAACGTTAACTCATATTTCGAGGAATTTTTTGAAAGTTCGGGATTTTTACGGAAAATCGATTCAAACGATTCAGAAAATGAACGAAAATTCGGATTGGCCAAATGGAAGGGATTTTGGCCTCGTGTGTAAACTACTTCGCAAAAGGAAGTTATGTGGGCTTTTTTTTCAACAAAATTAGACCTCAATCGGAGAGGTTTGCTCAGAAATCGGATTTCGAGAAAAAAGAAATAGAATTCGAATTTGAAGGAAATTCGTGAGATAGAGGGATTGTCTTGGTCTTCATTTAGAATTCAATTGTGCAAGTTGACATTGAAATTGGCCTTGGATGACCAATTGTTCTTGTTGTGAAGTTGATTAAAAATATAATTGTGTTTATTTAAATTCCTCCTCCTCTCACCTAACCTCTCCCCTACGCTTACTGTCCCCACCCCCACCCCCTCCCCCTTTCGGTCTCTTTCTTCCTTTCTCTAGTAATCATACGTTTCCCTTTTCTTTCCCCCCAAATCGACAACCCTACATGCTGGTCCCCTCTTTGCTTTTTATCTTTGACTTTTATTTCTTCTTATCCTTGCATGCACGTATCTCCCTCTCGCATGTTCTTGCTCCTTTTTTTTTTTTTTTTTTTGGTCGAAAGAACTGCTTTGATTAATACTAAGAAGGTGGAATACAACTATTAGGAAAGTCAAAACATAATATAAGGTAAAGTTCATGCGGGGGGTTAGTAACCCAATTACTAGGAAGGGAACCGGTATTATGGGATTTAGCAATCCAGTCCACGGCTCGATTGGATTCACGCAGTTCAAACTGCAAAACAACATTCTTCAATTGGCCCAACACCTATCTGCAATCAAGGACAAAAGGCCGCGAAGCCCATGGGATGACTGTTCAGCCCAAGATGGAGTTCACAGCCAGGAGACAATCGCTGGATATGTCGAGAGTTGCTGCAATTTGCGTGTTTGGAGCAGTTCGTGTCAAAACAGTTTGCATCTCTCTCACCCACATGAGCGTCCATTGGATGGCTAGGGTTTTGGCCATGTGAGCCATTTGAGCTCGGATTTTCTGCACAAAACCAGCGGTACAGACCCCATCGGCTCTCTACAAAGTGTGGCTACGGATCCCTCCGATTTGTTCTCTTGCCATGCGCAATCAACATTTATCTTCCAATCGCCCGGATCTAGAGGTACCCATGAGTGCCGTTCTAAGGTAATCTCTTCCTTCCGTGGTTGCCACTTCTCAAACAGTTGTTGGGAAAGAAGAGCTTCACTAATTAATTGGTATTGTTTGGTTTTCGGCCTTGAAAGATGAGGGCGTTGCGTGCTTTCCATATGTACCAAAGAGCAGTCACGAAGATCGCCTTTTGACTTGCCTGATTTGCTAGAGAGAAGGTAGTCACAAACCCATTAATCTATTTGTCTAATCGATGTTGGGAAGGTGTTTATTCGGTCACTGAAATTCATCCACAGTTCATTTGTCCACTAACACAGGATAAACAGGTGCTTGGAGGACTCTGGAAACTGTTGACAAAAGGGGCATGTTGGCTTAGGTATTATTTTCCTTCGGCATAGGTTAATTCTCGTAGGGAGACCTTCATTGCATAAACTCCACATGAAGTGCCTAATTCTGAGATTAGTATGTAGATGCGATATTGATGTCCATAGCCGTTTTGGAACTTGATATGAAGATGATGCTTGGTCTCTGTGGTGTTGATGTTTGCTGTTTGGAGTCGATGGTACCCATTTTTAATTTTATAGTTTCCAGAGTAATGCCCTGTCCATACTAAGCAGCCAGGTCTGGTATTTATGCTGAGTGTTGTTTGTTGGATTTCCTCTACAATGTTGCTGTCAAATAACTCATTTATGAGTTGACTATTCCATGTGCGCGAATATTAATCAATAATACCTGCAACTAGCTTCGGGTCATGTTGATTTGCTGGTCCTCCTGCCTGATATGAGCCAACGATCTTCTCTCAAATTAATAGATCTGTTGTCCCCAACCTCACATTTCATATCAGGCTCAAGGACATCTCGGCCAAGTAAGAGACTCTGCCAACCCCAAGATGGTCTGGCACCCCTAATAGCAGTCCATAGATTACCATTAGGGAAGTAGAGGCCTTTAAAGATTCTGCTTCATAAGGCCTTTGGAGCTTGATGTAGTCTCCAGGCTTGTTTCCCCAACATCGCCTTATTGAATTCGATTAAATCTTTAAAACCCAATCCTCCTTGCTCCTTTCTCATCTTTAAAACCTCCCAACTCTTCCAATGAATACCTTTCTGTACTGCATTATGCTTCCACCAGAAATTTGAGATTTTCCTTTCAATCGCTCGGCAAATAGATAGGGGTATTTTGAATATATTCATGGCATATTGGGGTAGAGCTGAACAACCATTTTAATCAATACTTCTTTCCCCGCCTTCGAGATTAACTGCTCCTTCTAGCCCTCCAGTTTTCTGTCCACTCGTGCCATGATCCAATTGAACATCTGTTTTTTTGTTGGACCCCAATCTGATGGTATCCCTAAGTATTTTCCAGTTTTTTCTAAGATAGGAACCCTCATTGCAGATGCAATGTTTCTTTTCAAATTCTATGGACAGCTTGCCCCAAAAAACACCCCAAATTTGTTAAGATTTATTGACTGGCCAGACACAAAACAATAGCAATTCAATAAGTTTGCAAGATTCCGAGCTTCTCTGACTGTTCCATCCAAAAAGAAAATGGCATCATCCGCGAAAAATAGGTGGGAAAGAGTAGGGCAATGAGGGTTCAATTTGATACCCTTTAAGCTTCCATCAGTAACAACATTATGCACCATGTGTGGCTAAGATTATGAAAAGATAAGGTGAGAGCGGATCTCCTTGTCTTATTCCTCTAGATGGAGTAAAGGTTTCCCCTGATTCACCATTGATAAGGATTCGAAATTGGGTTGAGGAAATACAAATTCTGACTAGATTCACCCATCTATCACCGAAACCCATCTTTTTCATGCAATTACATAGAAAGTCCCACTCTACTCTATCATATGCTTTTTGCCTATCCAGTTTCAGCACGGCCTAAAATTTTCTTCGCCTTTTTTCTAACTCGTAGCTAATGTAGAACTTCTTGGACTATAAAAATGTTATCTTGTATCTATCGACTACTAACAAAAATGCTTTGTTCCGGAGAAATAATAAGTGGGAGCCAAGGTTTGAGTCGATTCGCCATGACTTTTGTGATAACTTTGTAGCTGAAATTGCACAAACTAATGGGCTTGAATTCTGTTATGCTTTCAGGGTGTGTCACCTTGGGGATAAGTGTTATATGGGTTTCGTTTAGTTCTGGACCGAAGGTGCATTCATTGAAAAAAGAGTCTACTAGCTGGAATATGTTTTCATGGATGATATGCCACTGACTTTGACAGAACAGGCCACTCAAACCATCTGGTCCTAGGGCTTTAGTAGCCCCCATCTGAAAAATAGCCTGCTGCACTTCTTCCTTGGTGACTTGTCTTATTAGCATCTTGTTCATTTGTTCGGTTACCATGAGTGGACATTACTCTAATATTGGCTAGTAGTATCGGTATCCCATAGATTGATATAGCTCCTTATAATAGCTTGTGATGTGCTATTTAATAACCCAAGGCTCACGACTCCATACATTCTCTTCAAGTTTAAGCATGTTGATTTTATTTCTATTTCACCTCTGAATGGTTGTTGCATGAAAGAGTTATGAATTCCGATCACCTCACTTTAGCCAATTAATTCTGGATCTAATGTCCCAATACATTTCTTCTTGACGCCACAATGTGCCGATTTTCTCAGTTAAATTGTAGTATTCCTCTCCCATATTTGTTTGGACTACCCTGTTCATTATCTGGATAAGCTGGTTTCTGAGCTGATCAATCTGTTGAGATGCATTTTTAAAGGATCTCTTGCTCCATGTTCTCAAATCTTGAGTCACTTTCTTTGTTTTTCTGACCAAGTTTCGATGCTGGCCATTCACTGCTTTCCAAGCCTTGTCTACTACAACTGCACACTCAGGATGATCTACCCAGTAAGGTTCAAATCTGAACAATCTTTGGTGTTTATGTATAACTGAATTTAAACAAAGCATAAGAGGACCATGATCAGAACCTATAGCTGGATAGACAAAAGCTGCAGCATTAGGAAATAGGAGCCTCCATTCTAGGTTGTAAAATGCTCTATCAAGCCTCTTTTTGACTAATTCCTCTCCTTCCCTGTTATTTGTCCATGTAAATGCACACCCCTTACTTTCAATGTCTATTAGTGAGCACGAATCAACAAATTCCAGAAATGCCATCATTCGGAACCTTTCCACTGGTCTTTGGCCCACCTTCTCCTAGTGATATAACACCTCATTGAAATCTTCTAGACATAGCCAAGGGGCTGCTGTATTTCCATTTCGTGCTTGAAGATCATTCCAAAGAGATACTCTCTCTTGGAAGTTAGTTGACGCATGCAGCAACGATATTTTCATTTTAATTCCAATTCCAGCATTTGTGCATGAAAGATCAATCATCTCTTGGCGACTATACTCAATAGTAATTTGCACCGTCTCATCCCATAATAATACCAGTCCTCTCACAATGCCTGTAGGATTAATAGCAAACATAGAAGAGAACTTTAGTCTTTTTTTGATATTTTCCACCACCGTATATTGATTTTTAGTTTTTGTAAGAAAAACCAGATTAGGTCTCTCACAAGCCACTAAGGCTCGCAGGTGCTGGACTATCAAGGGAGAGCCTAGACCTTGACAGTTCTAGCTTAAAAATTTCATGGCTCCTTTGGTGGCTTATTAGGGTTAGCCACCAAAGCCCCTGCAAGTTCACCTTCCCATACTTGAATTGGTGTGTCCATAAGTTGGTCCATATCAACAAGGGTTGTCAGTGAGACCCTCTTCTCATAAGGGGCAAATCATTTTAATTTTTTGGGTACTGGTTTTGTTGGACCAGGTTTCGCTTCCCCTGAGACATGCAATTGATATGTCTTTAGATGTTCTGAACACTGTTGTGTGCATTTCCATTTCTTTTGTGCAGCAAGCTCTGCTAAATCTGACACTTCCGGTGTTGTTTGTGTCACAAGTTAATAAAGCACGAGGGCTTGACTCCCATCAAAGGAACTTTTCTTGTTCGATTCATCACAAGAGGGTATAACAAGGGTTTCAGGAACCATATCATCTTCCACTAAGGTAAGATCTATGTCGCCATAGAAGGTGTTCCAGCAAGGACTAAGATCTTTCACCTTTGCCTTAAAATAAGAGCCATATCGACCTGGTTTGTCCTGAGAAAGTCCGGATTCTTCATATGGGAAGGTCGAGCAATAGTTAGCATAGTGACCTATATAACCGCAGGAATAACAATAATGTATAAGTCTCTCATATTTAAAGTCGATCCACTAGTTTCAATCTCCCACATGAATGATTGTGCCAGTTTTAAGGGGCTGCAATAAATTTAGCCTCACTTTTGCTTTGCCTATTTTTGAGAACCATTGTTCCTAGCATCAATTCTAACTTCCTCTACCTCTCCCATTTTTCCAGCAATCATTCTAATGCAATCCTCTGACATTGCTGCTCTTGGAAGCCCTATCAAGTGCACCCAGAATAAACAAGATTTAAATTTATAGCAATGTTTAGGAATGGTAGGGTCTCCTTCCTGTAAAACTAACAGATTGCTTGTAAACAACCAGGGGCCTGTGTGGAGTATTCTCTTATGATCTTCCTCTGATTTAAAGATGAAAACTAAGAAACCCTGTTCTATCACCTCACACCTTACTTCTTCTACCTTCCAAACCTTTTTCATTGTAGCCCAGAATGCTAGAAAATTAACATTTGGTTTCGAAAACAATTTCCCAAATAACAGATGCTCATCGGCCTTCTTGTTTACCTCAGGGATATGGCCATTCAACTCCGTAATATCATCCGCAGCCCATAGATTACCCATTCGTTTGCAGAGGGCCAACAATCCGAGCTGGTTTTCTTGGCTACCCTCCATTGATGTAGCTGGTCTTTTGACAGAGGAGGGGTATACACTGCGACAGGATAGGGATTCCGAAGATGGTTGGGGTTTGGTCGGAGGATGGGTTTATTAAGAATGAAGGGAGCTATGTGGATTACATAGGCACTGACTGGTGGATCTGGTTATGGTAGGTTAGGGTTCCAGGGAATGATTCATTAATTTTTTGGTTTGAGAAGAGTAAAAGGGTTGATTAATCAGGTGGGGAATCTGTATCAATAGCCATTGCAAAGAGGGATTCCAAGTCTGGGAGAAAAGGAAGATCTATCACTAGGATGGGAAGAAGGACACTCACCTTCAGTGAGAGAGGGAGCCACCGTCGAGCAGGGAGAGCCTCCAGCGAGGAATGACGCTTTTTTTTGTTCTTGTTCTTGCTCCTTGACCGACCTTCCTCCTTCACCAGATTCGGTGGACCTAGCTCATCCACGCAATTCTCTCTCTCTCTCTCTCTCTCTCTCTCTCTCTCTCTCTCTCTCTTCAATTGTCTCTTTCGTTCAATTCTTCCTCGCTAGCTGCCCCACAATATTTCTCTCTCTTTTGTCCCATTTCCACGGCAGCAATTCACCGAAGCTGCCACCAACTTGCCTATTCCTCTGCAGTCCCATTTCCTTTCCTTTTTGGTTTTATTGAAAACTGCCGTAGCCCATCGACGCCCCCACCAAAGCTGTCCCCACATCCATCTTTCCTCTTCATTTCATGCTTGTTAGTCAACTGGTCGAACTTCATCAGCCCGTGACCGTGATCCACTCATCGAAAGGCCCAACACCCGTCAAGCTCTCTCTTCTGCCCAAGACTTTCATGGCCAGTCCATCTACAGCCCCATTCCAGCAAGTCCAGCAGCCACAACTCGGATTGGTTCATGGCCGTTTCAGTCACGGCCCGCACCACCAACCACGACTGCCAAACCTAGCTCGAGCCGTGCCCGAACCAGCCATCGTTGTAGCTCCGAACCAGCCACCGTTGCAGCTCCTTGGGCCCAAAGCTAAAGCCAAAACCAGCAAGGGTTGTGGGTTTGGCGAGGCCATTTTCAGGCCCATCTCGGCCCCGCTTGGCAATCCCACTTTGAAGTTTATCGAGCCCCTCCACATCCCCATCGTTTTGGTTCGAGTGGATCATAAATCAAGTAAGTTTAACTCACTAATCCTCGCTTAGTAAGTCAATGATGTTTAAGTGTTGATTAATTTAAGTTAAACATGGATTAGGTGGTTAGTTAGATTAGATTAGTGATTTAATTAGCCAAGATTGCATGTTAGGTGGTTAGAGTAGTGTAATTAGAGCATAGACAAGTTCTAGTATTTAACTAGAATGATTCAATAATTTTCTAGGCCCATCTCAGCTTCCAATTAGGCTTTACAGGCCTAAGTATGCATTTGTGCAATTTATTGGCATTTATTTATTATTTTTCTTAATTATTTAATTATTTATTCATTTTCCGGAAATTAGATCAAGATAGCCGATGACATGAATTTTATGTTGATTGCAATAATGTGGTCTATTTATTTAATTGAGCTCTAATTTGTGCTAATTTAGTGTGATTTGTATTTTTGGAAATTATTCCAAAAATAATTAATTTTAGTAATTAATTAGAAAATCACCAGGCGTCAGTTTACAATGCCAAAAATGAGTTTAAGGATCAGTGAAATTAGTGGGATTTTCAAGTGTGAAAATATTATATTTTTGCTAAGGTCAACCGTGTACCCACACACGAGTATTTTTATCGAGAAGGATAAAAATGATGATTTGATCAGGTGATCATAATCAATAATTGCGGCAGTTTCTGGTGAGCTATAGTATACTATATTGATAATTGTGGCAGCTTCTGGTGATCATAAATAGTATACTATATTGATAATTGCGGTAGCTTCTGATGAGCATAAATAGTATACTATACTGATATTTGTAGCAGCTTCTAGTGAGCATAAATAATATACTATAAAGTATTTGAGGCAACTTCTGATGAGCTATACTATCTATTATCAACTTAAAGTAAGCAGTCCTGGATTATGATCGGACTTTAGAGATAGTATTGATTAAGATGGCCGGGGAATGATCTTAATGACATGTAATCGACTAAGTTGATTAATTAATGATTCAATCTGTCTAGATAAATTGATTGTGAAGTGATTGGTTGTGATATAAACCGTACTGACTTGTAGGAAGGAACTGAGGCTAAGATAAGTCATCTGACTCATGATTGTGCTTAGGCAGCCCATTGGGCGTATTTTCTTCCTAGTCGGGTCTTGGGGTATTGAACTTGTTGAGACGTAGTCTCACCCCATTGTGGGATATCATTTTTAGGTCCCTAATTGACAATGGTGGAGGACTCGAGGCCCGAAGTTTAGAAGGTGAAGCCCGAAGAATCGGCGATCTTGTTTGACTAGTTAGTCATAGGACAACTCTCTTTTGGTTGATAGTCAATCCCTTTTTGTAGGCTTCTGTGTATAAACCTGTGTGTTTATAAAAATGTATTTTGTGAAAAATTGGCCCTACCTTTCTATCCCATCTTGTTGTTGTTTTGAGATTTATTAATTACTTCCGCATGCGCATTAAAATGAATGGGTCGGCGATGCATTATGGGACGTCGCTATTAATCGACTAAGAATGGATGAGCATGGGCTCGGAGATTCGGGATGTGACATTTACTATGGTATTTGCAAAACTATCATGGATTACATGATAACCATGGTGTGATTCATTGGGTGAAGATCAGTCATATACGTTTTTTCAGTAAACAACACCAATGGATCTAAAGATCAGCTTATGTCAATATTTGCATAGATTCTACTGATATCAGGTCAATGGTGATGTTTCAACAACAAAGTGTTTGTGGGCTCATAATTATAGCCTAAATAGCAGAGGAAACCGAAAGTCCACAGAGAATCGGAGAATAGGCCATCTGCCAGCCTTGTCAGAAGCAATAGTGATAGGATAACGACAAAAGCTATTCTTAGGTAATTAGCAAATGTTTAAGAAAAAGGGTTGTATGGGTAGCACTAGATAGCAACGCCAATAGTAAACTCTTAACAACTTCTTACTACTCCAAAGCTTCTCCAAAGGAAAAATTGAATATAGATTAAAAGATAATATCTTTGAATCCACAGGTTAGAGACACAATATACAAAAGAACAAAAATTGCTTGAATCTGTGTTCTTAGCAAAAATATCTTATTCATGTATTACTTTGAGTGTTGTAATCTTGTTATCTTGTCATCATGTAAAAGATCAAGTGTATTAATAGATAGCACTACCCAAATTCCTAATAGTGTGATTTATCATCTGAAGGGATTGGTGTGTGTGCTGTATATAACTTATTGAGCCAATTATCACTGCCATTTAACCCAACTTGTGGCTATTAATGAGAAGGGTGGACGTAGGTTTGAGGATAAAACCAAACCACTATATATTATTGTGTGCTGCTATTTTCCTCTTTAATTACATAAGAACACAATTTGCTCAGAAGTTTTCAAATTTTAGCTCAAATTTATCTTTACTTAGCATCTACTAATTTTTGTGAAAAGTCAACAAAGTGTTCAAAGCAATCTTTTTATCTCTAGGTTGTATCGTTAGCTCCTACAGTAACTTGGGTCATCCATGTTAATTTAGTTAGTGCATGATTAGGAATCAATACATATTCTTTTATTTTATAGACATTTAAGGTTGTTTGCCTTTTGTTAATTAATAAAAAGAAAAAAAAAACAAAAACTGAATTAGATTATACCATGTAGATTGTATTAGTTAGGAATATCAATTTTTTTTTAAACTTCATATTGCATTATTTTTAGAGAGTCACTTGTCATCTAGGATTAAATTTCATTGACATTTTATTTATATTCTTTTAATTAATTTCATAACATGTAACCTAGAACTCATCATGTATGTCATGTGATCACATTATTCATGTCATCTAGCCTTTTAATTAGTGCAGTTTAATTAGTCATTTTCACACTTTCTTAAATTATGCATGTTAGTTAAAGGAGAAAAAAATAGAAACAAATTTAGAATAGATTGAATGTTTGTTAGTCATTAACTCATGCACAATCATGAATACCATTCATGCAGAATGTTTGCATATTTTCCTAATTATAGTTTGCAAAACATTATGGTGATGAATAGTGATTTATATTACTCTGTTTAGTGCATCCACGTTTTTAAATCTTCTGCAATCCATTTACTGCTTTGATTAATGGTGTTACTTTATTAATTGCACACCAGCTCGATCATCCCTCACATGTTAGTGGGCATAAGATAAAAATTGATAAAGACTGCATGTAAGACATCTTCGAAATAAAGAGAAAAGGTACTAAAATGGTGCTAAATTAATCTAGTGTAATAAAGTCCCCAAATCCATTAATCTTTGGTTTGTCAAAGTAAAATATACTCCCACATTTTGCTTAAATGTCTAATCCGCCTATAACTGATTAGTGACTATCACGACCCATCCCTCCAAAGCTATTACGATCCCAAGGAATAGGTTTAGAAGCATTTGTTTATAAAGTCAATCCAAATGGTTTGTACAAATGGAAATCTCAAATGAAACACCAAACAACCCCTCAAACGGATGTAAAATCTGAATTTTACATATGAACGATAGCTTCAGATGAATTATCCAATTAACACAAACTGTGACATCCCGAATTTTCAATGCTATTTTCAAATAAATTAAATCGGGTCTTTCATCGATGTGCCTATAGTACTACTCAGAGAGCTGATCACTCGTGAGATAACTAGATTATCTGGGAAAGTCATTAAGGAAATTTAACACAATAGACTTAAGGATTCGACCAGTAATCGGCTATTCGACCGTGCTCATCTGCTGAGGTCATTACGACACAAATATAAGTCGATTAGAAATCAGAGATAGATTGGTTCGACTGAGATATGTGGCTAAACATGGGTAATTCAACTAAATTACAAAATTCTCGTCGATTGGCACTAGACTGATTTTTCTGTCGTTTTGGTACTCTGTGTCTGTATTTAAATCCTCAAGATTTTTACGACAAACATGTCCCTAAGAAAAGCAATTAGAAAGTTTTAGCCATTTGATAAGTAAGGATAACAATTTTATAGGAATGAAGCAAGTTCGATGTCCTTGGGAAATGGATTCCAAAACCCGAGCAAGGATAATGTCAACACACTAATTGGGCTCCTTGGACCATTAAACGAGTGTAAAATCTAACAAAATTAGTATCAAAATGAAGTTTAGGGTATACCAAACAACTTTGTTGAAGAAAATTTCTCAAGATTGGCATCACATGAATTTATAATAATTTCAGAACAAGCAAAAGTCAAGTCAGGAAAATGGATTTCGCAGAAGCCCTGCAACTTTAGAGAGGTTGGTAAAAATACTCAAAACAAGTTTTTATTTTCTGAAAATTTATGAGAACGAAGTTTAATACGTTGTTAACAAATCTCATGAAGACATCCACAATGGATTCAGCATGCAAAAATTTCTAAAAATCAGAGAATTCATGTATATCATTCTAGAAATAGAGCATCACAGAAGCATATGTCTATAGTTCGCAGCCATTTGCGTAATCTAAAAATGATCCATTCGATCTGAAATTTCTACAAAACAAGATATACAATGTCCTATCACTTTTATGAAGACATCTAAGGCAAATTCACTTCACATGAATTTATAAAAATCACAACATCTGCACAGATCATTCAGGAGAGACAAATCACAATAGCAATTGCATTTGGTTTACACGTGATAAACTCATACAAATGATGTTCAATCCTTCATGAAAATTTTATATATTGTTCACAAAGATGTAACAAAAAACTTTCATGAAGAATACATTTCAAGATTCACACATTTCAAGATTCACAACACGTGATTTTATAAAAATCGAGGAATTAGTGTAGGACAATCAGTAACACAAAATGGCAACGGGAAACACGATCAGTCTATGACCCATCGACCATACCAAATGATACTAAAATACTTTCAAACTTTTATATGTTGTGAATAAACTTCAAGAAGACACTGATTTAAAATTTGATCCACAAAAAAATTGTATGACAATGACAAACAACAAAGGTCACTGGAACAGGACATGAAAATAGAACAGGAAAATTTTCCAGATTGCTGTTCAGTTTAGTTAAAAAGTTAGACCTAGTAAATGATCTTCAAATCATACAAACAATGTATCAAAAGAAAGCTAATGATATCTCATACGAATCCTTAGAAAGACCTCAAATGCAATCGGAATCATTTTCCAGCTCAAATGAAGATAGCTAGCAAATAGGTCAAGTCTGAAACAGAGTTTAAAGATTTATGCCTAAAAAACATGAGTTTAATTTGACTAAACGATTCGCAAATTCTATGAAATTTTTATATGATTTAGAACTAGATGTAATGACCAATCTTTATTATGACATTGGGTCCAAAATCATTATACAAAAAAATCATACAAAATCAACAAATCAAGTAGGTCGGTTAACCTCAACACTGCAGCAGAAGATAAATATTCCAGAACAGATTACCCTAATTGTGAACAAGTTTAACATAGCAAACGAGGTCTGACTTATGCATGTAATACTTCTATGAGAAGCTCTTGAAACCAGCTTTGAATCTCATGAGGATCTCAAAACCTATAAACAACATTATCAAGCTCAAACGAAGACGTTTATTAGATCAGTCCAATCAGGCCATTTGAATTGCAAAGTAGACAATCAATCAAGTAGATCATCAATACAAACCATTCTAAGCTTCCATCCATCATCTATAGCCATTTTAAGCTACAATGATCATCAATACAATCACAGAACATCATCTTAGGGTCTAGCTTTAGTACTGATTGCATAAGGCAATCTCGCTTCATGGAGCTCAAGATTGAGAAGTTTACCTTAGTCAATCTCTATGCGAAGCACAATCGAGCTAAGGTCACTATAAACAGGGGCTAGGACATGCCAAGGAAGGTCCGACACCAACTAAGGACACCGGAGTAGCTTCGGAATAGTCGTTGAAGTTGTTGGATTACAAAATTGCGCTGAACTGATCGAGAGAATCGACCTTGGACAGGGCAATCTAGCTTGAAACAAGACTCATAACAACACAAGATCAACCTCACGGATGGCTACAGAACGTCAATGAGGCTGGAATTCATCGAAAAATCATCACAAATCGTCGAAACGAGCGGTTGAAACTGTCCATCTCAACACTAGCAATGAACACGGTGATCGGCGTCCAAAGAAAACTAGGCCCAATCGATGGCTTCTAGCAGTCTTGAGGCCGGATGGCTGCTGTGACCGATGAGAGGGGTGGCTAATGATGATCAATGCACTGGTGGACACACTAGAAGTGGCTCCAACAAGTGGTGGTGAGGGGACGGTGAAGTGGCGTGGCCGAGCAAGAGAAAGGCTGGGAGAGAATGGATTTAAAATTCAAGACCCTGAGAGAGAGAATGGATCTAAAATCCAAGCCCCCTTGCATTTTGGAGGGAAAATGGCTTATATACCTCCTTGCAAGATCAAATCTTAGTCCTTGGATCAATCCAATGGTTAGGATTTGACTTCCTAGCTTAAATAACTTACTGAGGCACTAAGTTTGATTTTGACTAGATGATAATGTGTCCATGTCAATTTGAATGGCTATGATGAACTTTTCAATGAATAATCATGATTAATTTTGGGATTAAAGGGCAACCGGGGACATTTTTATAATTTCACATATCTTAGGGCAATTTCGTAATTTCACTATGGTGAATTTGTAATTTGTGCAAAATGGACATGGGAGAGTTGGCCATGGCCTGAGCTTGTCAATGATGGCTGCTGGCCACCGAGGATCTATTGAAAAATGGCTGAACTGGCCATTTCCACTAATGAATGGTCGAATCGGTCATATCAGTCTGAATTGATTTTGATTGATTCGATCGGTTTTGGCTAGTTTTTGCAAAATTTTATGCAATTTAAGGAATTTCTATCCAATTTGAAATGAAAATAGGCTAATTTGAAGAGGAACAGTCCAAAATCGCCTATATTAAACCAATTAAAATTTTCAAAAACTTTTCAATCAATTTTAATTGGTTTAATTAATCCAAGAATATTGAAAATTACACTTAAACTTAATGCCGTGAACTTGGAACTTCTATCCGATTAGTGCAATTTGGGCAATTCCCACCTTTAAAAACTAGATTGACCAAAATTGAACCTAATTGATAGAATAAGATATTAATTGGTTTAATTACTCATGTTAATAATGACTTAATGTATCCAAATTGATACTAAAATGGTGGTATGAACTTTATGTCAAAATTAGAGCAAGGGCCAATGAATTTTAACCCATCAAATTAAACCATAGTCTAGAATGGGTAACTTGAATTGCACCAATTAAAGCTCATTAACCTAACTTTCCAAAATTCAAGTGAGCTAAATTAATACAATTGGAAATTTCCCAAGTGAATTAGCTAAAATTGACCTCGAGTTTGAATTCAATTTGAGAAAATGAATTGATTTGAAGTGTACGCATGCAACTCATGAAGAATCGATTAGGACTTTGATTAGGGCTAAAAATTGTGATTTTTATCCTAACATGCCAAATCATTGAAATGGTTGCATAAGTTATTTCAAAATAGCCTCTTGATTAAATTTCATAAAAAAAATAAGTCAAAATATGAACGAAAAGAAAGTAGTTTTATTTTTTGTCATTTCCAAACCTAAATATGAAAAATTCGGAAAATAAGGTTCTAATTCGAATTTTGCAAAATTTTCGATAACAAAATCAATAAAGTGAGATGATTTGTGAGTTTCTACATTTTTCAATTTTTTTGGTCAAAATGTTGACCAAAAGGCATTAAAAGATTGATTTTACGATCAAAACTTCGAATTTTTTTTCACATGTTTTGTGGCCAAAGTGATATTAAGATTAATTAGAAACTTTTTGTGTAAAAAAACTATATTTTGATCTAAGATTGACTTTTGGTCAAAGGGTTGAATTAAAAATTAACTCTAAAATCAATTTTTTAACTTTTTTGGTTGTTTTGTTAAAAATGAGTAGGAAATTACCTACAAATGACAGGCCAAAGAAAACGGAATAAAAATGACACTTTTGCTTTGAGCAATAACCTCTGTCATAATCAAAAACCTTAATCTTGAGTTTTTACTTTTAACTACATGTCGACTAAAAATCAATGTTTCAACAGTGATGACTCTAAAAGGTAAGATAAGTTGCAATATTAAAATGAGTATCCAATTGCGATTGGTAGTGCTTAGAAGAGCATGTGCTGAGCATTACACTTAGTAATGGATTAGTTTTCTATTGGAAGTTCACATTCGGGAAGGTTGCAACATCACCTTAAATTGTTGATGTGGCAATTCAATATTGCTAGTTGTCCTATTGATTTCCAATGAAAATTTGTTAAAAAGACTACATTGAAATTTTATGCAAATATTTGTGAATAAAATGGCAAAATTAAGAATTTTGGGACTGGGCTGACAATCATTTAATAGGTTTAGAACTCCAATTAAAGAACGTGGTCCTCTTGGGTTAATTAGGTATGAAGAATGTATTCCTTCCTCCTTTATAACCCAATTTCTACTTTCTCATGATCTAAATATCTGAAATTGATCAGTTTATCTTCCACATCCCGCGAACACCAACAGAAGCGAATGGGTGTAGGTTTAAAATAATTACAAGTAAGCAGTCTCTCTGAGTTTGATTGAAATGAGCTTGCTTTTGCAGTTAATCTGCCAAGGATCCAAGTTTCACCATGTGACTCTAAGTTAAACCCAAATTCAGAACTCCTTCAAGATTCCAGAGCCAGAATCCAAAGTCATCACCACTTTCTTCAACTGCTCTTTCAAGAAGTTGGAATGCATCATAACAATGTAAATATCATATTAGGAAACATGGGAGTTATCATTTCTATCTAACGAGTATCAGATCATTATATGGGGAATGAATCCAATAAAAGTCTAAGCAAACATCAAAGTCAGAGCAAATACAATTACCCTCACAAAAGTAGATATGACCATAGCATAGAGTTAAGAATAATCCGAAAAAGTAGTTTTAAGGAATTTCTGTATATTTCGATAAAACCATAATGAAGAACACATCAGTCATTTATAGGCTTTAGTAGATAATTATCTAAGATAACATATTAATCAAAACATACATAATCAAATAGAAAAATACTCAAAATTTTGAGAAATATGAGTAATCAATAGAAACATCTTAATCGTTTTCAATATAAGAAAATATCATAATTATATCTAACATCCTTTCAAACTCAAATGTGCATAGAAGTCAGCTTGAGTCTGGATTAAAGAAAAAAATTCCGAAAAATGCTTAGTCGATTGCCGAAACGGTTCAATGTGTTGAAGAGAGAACGATTGCCGTTAACACGGCTGCTTACATGGCTGTTATGGATCGTCGTGGCTGTCGTGCAAACTACACGGTCAGAGATTGTCGTTGCAACAGAAGGCTACCGTCGAGACACGAGGCGGCTCTATGTGACAACAAAATAGGCTGACTGAGGAGCTGATGTCACCATAGGACTATAAGAACAATGCCGAAATCAACGTTGATTAGACGATATTAGGACTTATTGAAAAAAAATCATAAGAGGCCAGATCTAGTGTGCCGTGGTGCACTTGGGAGTGCAACGTGGGCACATTAGGATCGTGTAGCTCTTATCCAAAGTTAAGAATAATGAAGAAAATAGATTTATAGGATTTTTGTATATTTCGATTATAACTTAGTGAAGAATACACCGATCTATTTAATTTCTTACATTTTCTTTTTTGTTGTTTCAATTTTCTCACATTTTCACGTGACATGGAGGTTCAAAAACACTAGAATAGATATTGTACATCCAATATTTTCCTGTGGATCATCCATGGAGGGTTCTAGTGGGATTGGATGTGTATAGTCGATGTAATAAAATAATGTAAGTATCACAGCGTTGTCTCATCGAATATTCGACAGATCGATGCATTTGGACAAATATCATATGCTTTACATGATGAGCTTTGGAGGAAAAAGGTCATGGTTGCTGGAAAATCTGTGATTCTCGGACTCGTCATTAGCTATAGAGGTTGTCGTTTAGTTCTTATCCTTGAAAATCCCCGCCTCTCGCTCCCCGAGTGTCACGTCTAGATGAAAGCCAATCCACTGCGACAAGTGATCGCGACCTGATATTTAATGTTATCTAGTTAGCTTTATTTACGGATAATAAATCATTATCGTTGCTTATGGAATAAGCAAAGTCCAAGTCTTGAGTAATCTTCTGTGTTGTGTGAGTGTAAGACGTGATTCATCACATTTTTCTTCGCAAAAGAAAATTATGTCCATTTGTCAAAAAAGATATTTAAGAAGTACGTAGTCTTCAAGACAAAATAAATCTGAAAAATAAAGTTAAATCCTGAAAATAATAAGGATCAATGGAACATTTGCAAAGTTAAGCACACATTCGTTTAAAAAGAATAAATCTGTCAAGCAAAATAAGTGGCGGTAGATTACCGGATTCTGTATCTTTATTAGTAATAAGTAACACCGAAAACTCATACTCCAATAACTAAGACGTTGTCAATTGACAGTGGGCACTTAAGTTCAACTTTCTCTATACCATTGTTGTACAAAGACAACCGAAATAGGTTGAATAAACATAGATTTAACATGTGGAGGACCAAATTTTTGTAATTTAATGAAACACCAAAATTCTTGCAATCGTCATTGAAGTTGAAAGCAGAGAACCTATATACAAACAAAGTAAAAAGGTATCAAATCCCTAAAAGTATATTTGTTAAACTTCCAGATCTAAATTGGGAGAGAATAGCACCAAAATCTAAAATTCGATCAGGAGAGTTCAAACTCTCAAATTGAGAGTTTAGAGCTCCCAAATCTAAATTGAAGAGAAGAAAAAGAAAGAAGAGATTAATAAAACACAAACAAAATCAACAAGAGGAAGGGGAGGTGAGACTAACTCAAATCCTCTCCCATAGCTGAAGGTTAAAGAAGAAGATAGAAAGAAAAGAGAGGGAGAGAGAAAAGATTTTTCCACTCTCGGAAGCAATAAAAACATATTCATTCGCAATAGAGGCTACTTAATTTTTTGCAAAAAGGTGAAAGGGTTGTTGTCTTCACGATGTATTTGCGTTCACTCACCTAAGCAGTTAACAGGACATTGTCAAGATGTATTCCATCGAAGAGAGTGGAGAAAAATAATAAATTTATTGTATGGATGCCAGTTCACTCCTATACCTTTTGCTTTGGCTAGTTTCTTTTTGACATTTTGTGAATATAATCATTTTGATTTATGTTGGCAGACAAGCATTGACAATTTGCTTTTTCTTTTAATTATTTTATAATTTTTTTTTATTTTCCTATTCTTTCTACTTCTTTTTCCCTTCTCCCTCTGCCAGTCAGTGAGCCTCAGTAATGGCTAGTGACTAGCCATATGCAAGGCCCAATGAGGTTAAACCTTGTTAGCTGTAGTTAAGGCTTGACCTTGCTTAAGGCTAGCAAAGTTGACCCTCACTAAAGGCTAGCAACCACCAAAGGGAGAAAGGAAAAAAAAATGATTTTAAAAAATTATTCACGTGATTACCAACCGTCTTACAATCATGTCACATAGGATAACTAGCTTTTATGTCAGTGATTGCCAAATAAAATTAGCTAGAAGAATTAGATTAGTAAATCATTAAAAAGTTTAAGACCGATAAATTTATGACTTTTTGGAAAATTTTCCGGGCCTCTAATGTAACATGAAAAATGGCTAATTCGCCCATTTTTCCTTCGACCTGGCGAAATTGTTATTTTCATCACAATAAGATGGCTATTTGGAAAGTGACAGAGAGAAGCCACGGCCCCCAGTGGGAGAGATTGAGGGGGTCGCAGTGTTCTTAGCCTTAAACACGGCCTTGTTCTTAGTCAAGGTGCTTTCAGAGAATAAATGAATTTGAGGTGGAACCCGTGAGTCCCCTATTTGAGAATAAACAATGTCGACCATAGTTAGGAGTTTTCAAAAAGTGAAATGCAAAGCTGATCAAGATGACTGGTTGATATGACTGATAGGTTATGCTAATTAGATTTAAGATCCGTAAATGGTGGGCTTTCTCCCTCAACCTTGCATTCTGGAAACCTCGAACAGGTAGGAATATGGGAATGTATAACGCATCAAACATGTCTGGTTTAGGTCGATTAAAATTCCATTTGACATTACCTCAAACAATTTCGATATTTGCCTATGAACTTTATTAAATAACAACTAGCTAAAATTCTCTAACGGAAATTTAGGAACAACTCGGCGCCAATGGGCCCATGCATCACGGGCTCCACAAAAGTACCATTATTTGCCATTCCATCGAGAAGTGGAGAAAAAGCAAAGCGAAAGATGCAGAAAACGTAGAAAATAGCAACGCACATGGAACATTTCACAAATAATTAGATGGCACGTGTCTAGGTGAGATAGGTCCAATCCCACTATAAATTATCGTGACTCCTCCTTCTCACCATGCAAGAACCGTAGAAAACATGTCTCCGAGAAAGATCCTTTTGCTTTTCCTGCTTATGGTGGCGCTCACCACTGCCGCTCTTGCCGATCATGGCCCTCCGCATAAGCCTCCCCATAAGCCGCCACATAAGCCGCCTCCAATGGAGGAAAGCACCACCCTTGATGAAACCCTTACCACCTTGGATGGTGGGAAGAAGAAACCGCCACCAAAAAAGAAACCTCCAATGGAAGAAACTGCCACCCTTGATGAGGAAACCCTGACCACCTTGGACGGCGGCAAGCCTCCCAAGAAGAAGCCTCCACCGATAAAGCCACCACCAAAGCACAAGCCTCCAGCGGGTGTTGAGGACGCCCACAAGCCACCTGGTGGTGGTGGTGGCCATAGGCCACCACCTTTGAACTAATCATAAGTAGCCAAGTTCGTCTCATGGCATATGGAGAACGTGGTGTACTAGAATAAGAGCTTGGATTCAATCAGTTGGTCATGCTTACTGCAATTTCGTGATATCGATATCATGTTGTCATGTAATTCGTAGTCATGCGGTCTAGCCAACTAGATTTTGGGCAAGTTAATGTGCATGAGACGTGTATCCATCTTCTGAGCATTGTAGACTTGAATATGAGTGGTTCGCTCTTTATGTTATTAACTTCTCCTTTCACATAATTGTTGGTGTTTCATAGCAGTGAAATGGGCATATGCCAGTCATTGCTAATAACTTTCATCTCATCCTGATGTGATTAAAGGCTTACGACAATTGTTGGCCGCGAATGTCTAAAAGCAGTCTATTCAAATATATCCACTCCTCACTTTTCTCTTTCTGTTTACACCAAAAATTAGCTAAGTCATTGGCATAATACTAATTCAGATAAATATATAACTTGGACAAGGCGTGACCATTGGTGAGACACCAAAGTGCAAGCCTTTATCGATGGCCATACCAATCGCAAGAACTCCTGTCAATGGCTATGCTTATCAATGACTATGATCAATTATTGACATATGATAGCTGTTGGTTGCTGATTAGCAAAAGATGCCGACAAACATGCTAAAGTTCATTGTTCAACGAGCAGAAGTGGAGGATCAAGATGCGATTTTAAAGAACAACCATCCCGGGATGAAAAATTGTGGCAACGTGAAGGTTTGGAGCGAGAAATTCCGGAGATGTGAAAGCATGGCCAGAACCGCTGAAGATCTGCTTATGGGCAGTAATAAATACCAGTGTTTGTGTACTATAAGCCCTCCTCCCTGCACAAAAACAATCGAACTTTTTTACCTTTCAATTGTATTTAAATTCCTATATCATAGTCTAGCTGTCGTTTCCGGATATCTCATCGTTGATTAAATTCCGGCGTATATCATAACTGTGTCGTTGAGTTTTAGCCGCTGTAATTCCATTGCAGGAGAAAACGCTCAGCAAAATTCTATCCTCTTGCCATTTACAATAGCCAAACAACTCTCTTATACAGGAAAAAACTTATTCACATGGCGACATAAATGAGTCAACAACATGCAAGCATCGTCCCAAAGAAGAAGTTTGATTCTCCCTGGGCTTCTGAACTCTGCTTTATGCCAGGGACCTACTTTCCATTAGAATCGCAAGAATATTCAGACCAAAAAAACAAAACGATCAATGCGATATTGCATTCGTATGAGCGGCTTTCAGGATCTCCCTACAATTACACATGAAGGCAATGAGACTACTGGCATGACATGCTAACTTTGTTGAGCTTGCTTCAGGTGCATTTTGAGTGCATCGTTGTTTACCTAGCAGGCATCATCAGATAATAATACTGTAAGAACAAGATTCTACAGAAGAGCAAGGGTTTATGCCCGCGGACCCCTGACAACACGATGGATCTAAAATATCGAGGAGCCATCAGTAATCATTGAGGAATCTGACAAGGAGGTAGATCCAGGATGAGAGCATCAAATCCATGCCCCATCTCGCCAAGAAAAGAAGAAAGGGTGCACCATAAGATTGTGATGAAGAGAGCCCCAAAGCAGGTAACTCATCCCATCCATGGGCTCTCACATGCCACAAGGCAAATTGAAGAAGGTGGTCCTTTTGGGTTAATTAGGTATGAAGATATTCCTTCCTCCTCTACGACCCAATTTCTACTTTCTAATGATCCAACTATCTGAAGTCGATCGGTTTAAGTTCCACATTCCACGAGCACGAACAGGAACAAATGCGTATAGGTTAAAAATAATTACAAGTAAGCAATCTCTCTGAATTTGATTTAAATGAGCTTGCTTTGCAGTTAATCTGCCAAGTATCCAAGTTTCACCTCGTGACTCGAGTTGAACCCAAATTTAAGGCTCATTCAAGCTTCCAGTGGCAGAATCCAGATTTCTTCAACTGCTCTCTCAAGAAGCTGGAATGCATCATTACGATGTAAAGATCATATCAGCAAACATAGTAGTTGCATTGTCTATCTAGGGAATGAAACAAATAAAAGTGTAATGAAATATCAAAGCTAGAGCAAATCCAATTACACTCACCAAAAAGAATACACATGAGCATGACTACCTACCATTCTCACCGTAATAAAATTTCTTGACTTCTATAAGGTCCCCATGCATCACGAATTATCAACCCAATTAAAGAGCATGCCACTCATCGAACGATACCTTATCATCCTAACATTTTCTAAACAGAAAATAATATTAATCTGCTCAACAAATCTGAAGCTATGATCAAGACTCCTGGCTTAAATATCATGTACCAATAATAAATTATGAAGGGGAAGACCAATAAAATCGACCAAAACACAGAAGTCGGGACCAGATATTAAAAGGCACGAACAAAGACACTTACGGACGAAAGCAAGCAACTGCATTTCTAAATAAAAAGCAACAACTATGAATCTTTTGTTTTTTTTTCCTTCACCTCGCATTTTCACGTGACAGGGATGGCCCCAAAACACTAGATTACACATTGGATACCCAATATCTTTCTGCGGGTCATCAGTGGACGGCTTTTACCGGGGCTCGATGCGTTCGCGATAAGCGTCGGCAGACACACACATAACTACCACGGCCATTGTCTCATCGAATATTCGAGGGGTCGCCGTATTTGGACAAACATCGTACGCTTCGCATGACGAACTTTGCAGAGGCAATCATTGTTGGTGGCAATCTGTGATTCTCGAAATCGCCATTGGCCATTGAGGCAGTCATTTTGTCTCTTTCTAGTGTCTTATCCTTGCAAGTCCCTCCGCTCTGCTGGCCACGTACGTGGGAGATTACACTCCACGCGCGTCGCATCTAGAGAACCGACGGTCCCAGCGACCAAGTGTTGCCGACCTCATTTTTTTAAAGTTATCAAGTGAGCTTCAATAGTTAACCATTATCAAGAGCATTATGTCGCTTGAGAAATCTTCCGAAATGCTGAGTGAGCGTAAGGCGTGACTCATCGCTTGCAACAGTTGCTGTTTAATCTTCGTGCTAAAGGTGAAAGGGTCGCTACTTTCACCATGAGTCTGCGTTGGCCAATCTTGGCAATCGGCAAGGCAGTTTTACGATGCATTCTGCCCAAGGAAGAGGAGACGCGCACAACGCCTGGGGTGCGCCGAGGGCATAGGTGGTCCTCGCCAGTCGCTGCGATGGCTTAGGGCTTCGTAGTTCAATTCGAGGTCCCTCTATTTCATGAATTTTGGGATGAAAAATGTCCTTGTTGAGAGAGCGAAAATAGTTCAATTTCCTGCAAAAGTACGTAACGATTCCTTGCACGAGCCTCTAAGCTAAGTATGGAAAATGGGTAAATCCTAGGGGTGAGTATGATCCTTGTTGAGCTGGTTAGGGGTCAATCGGCATGGTATTAATTCTCAATTTATGAGATAGAATATCAACCCTGCTGAACCCAAGAACAAGGAAGTCTAATCCGATTATAAAAAGACAAAAGTATTATTTCGAATTATATATCCATTAACAATGCGACATTAAACAATCAAACTACAAACACCAATTCCTATTAAACATAAATATAAGATAAGGTAACAATAGAAATTTACAAATGAACATGCAAGGTGAGGCAAGAAAGGCAAGCGGTGAGGCAAATGAACAAAGGCGAGCGAGGAGAACAAAGAGAGGTGAGTGATTAGCAAGTGAGCGAGACCAGGGCAAGCAACGGAGGCCGAGGTGAGTGAAGGGGGTTTCTTTTTTTCTTTTTGGGTCAAATTAAGGCTATGTTTCTTTCAACTTTCTAATGTACATGATAAACTAAAATGCGAAGAAAACAAAGTAGGAGGCCTTAGAATTTATAGTAAACAAAAGCATATAATACATAATATATTAAATATATAATATTTGTTATATATTATGTATAAATTGGTGCGGGTTGGATCAACCCTAACTTTTAAGATTGAGAATGAACTTGCATAGTAAAGGGTCTAGTGGTCTGAGAACCAGTGATTGACCCGCTTGCCTTAGGAGCTAGGTTAGGTTAACCTTAGACTAGTGCTTGCCCCTAGTTAATCGCTCGCTTTTCTTTCGGGCTGGCAAAATTGTTATTTAATCGAATTATAAGATGGCTATTTGGCAAATGGCAATTAGAGAGAGAGAGAGAGAGAGTTAGAACGAGAGGGTCGCGATGTTCATAGCCCACAACACGGCCTTGCTCTTTTTGTTTTTCGTAAATCCAGAGCATGAGTAAGGTGTTTTTGGAGAATATAGGGTTGGGGATGGGACCCACGAGTCCCTCTTTTGTCCTTTTCCATGGCAGTTTGCAGGTAATTCGCGAATGCTCCTGATTGCCGCTTCCTCTCATTTCTATTTTCAACTAACAGGTTGATTTATCTTGGAGCTTAAATTATATTTTTAAACTCCTACAAAAGAAACATAGGCATTTTTTTAGCAAGTCCTAATATACGGGCCTCGGTTGTTAATCACTGGAAGTTTTTAGATTTCATATTATAGTTAAACTCAGTTGTTTTGCTCCATAAACTTATTTATGACACTCAAATCTAAATCTTAATAAAAATATGTGCATTAGGTGGAACACGGAATAATAATTTTAGAGAAACAAGTAGTCATAGATAAGAGTTTATAAAAAAAAAAAAAAAAAACATTAATTGAGATACAAATAAAGAGAACAATATAATTAGCCGGTTGTACTGCTCAGAAATATAGCTTTCTTCTCCATCTCCCGTTTGCCTTGCTCTTCCTAAGTGTTGCATTCTGGAAGTGTGAAACAGGAACAAGTATGAGAATAATGAAAATAGTTTCACCATCATTTCGTAATTGCTAACGTGAGACCTATATAGATTTTTATTTTTGGGGGGCGGGGGTGGGGGGTTTGGGGTTTCTTTGGCATCTTTATATTGTCTTTGTTACTCCATCCATTAGGAATCTTTGCTTCCATTTTTGATACATAGTTGGCCCTTCTAACCATTGGTCTCAGGATGACAACAAAAGACTAAAGCCCCAATCGACCAAGTTCGTCGACACTAACTTTCAAAGGCGGGATCACTTTTATACCGCTGGCTAATGCATACCTTTCTTGAGATCAAACATATCCGGTTTACATTTCACACTACATGATGGAGATCAAGAGCACGGTCCTGCTTACTTACCTGCCCCAATTGCAACTTCCCCAATCAACGGTAGCCCCGATTGCGACTTCCCTAATCAACACTAGCTAAGTCCAACTTTTCATCTCAGTGCGTGGGACACCCTTCTCTTTTCTGTGTCCTCATCTTGAAATAAACCGCAATGCGAGATAGGCCCAATCCTTCTATAAATAACCTACCCGCTCCACTTCTCACCATTTAGAAGCCTCAGAAAATATGTCTCCAAAAATCATCTTTGTGATTTTCTTGCTTACAGTGGTGCTCACCACTGCCGCTCTCGCCAACCATGGCAAACCTCACAAGAAACCACCGCCAAAAAAGAAACCTCCAACGGAAGAAACCACCGCCCTTGATGAGGAAACCCTGACCACCTTGGATGGCGGCAAGAAGCCACCACCAAAAAAGAAACCTCCAATGGAAGAAGCTGGAATGCATCATTACGATTTAAAGATTGCATAGTAGTTGCATTGTCTATCTGGGGAATAAAACAGATATAAGTGTAATGAAATATCAAAGCTAGAGCAAATCCAATTACACTCACCAAAAAGAATACACACAGGCATGACTACCTACCATTCTCATAGTAATAAAATTTCTCGACTTCTATAAGGTCCCCACGCATTACGATCCATCAACCCAATTAAAGAGCATGCCATTCGTCAAGCGATATCTAAGCATCCTAATATTTTTTAAACAGAAAATAATATTAATCTGCTCAACCCACCTGAAGCTATGATCGAGACTCCTGGCTTAAATATAAAGTACCAATAATAAATTATGAAGGGGAAGACCAATAAAATCGACCAAAACACAGAAGTCGGGACCAGATATTAAAAGGCGTGAACAAAGACACTTATGGACGAAAGCAAGCAACCCCATTTCAAACTAAACAGCAACAACTATGAATCTTTTGTTTTTCTACCTTCACCTCGCATTCTCACGTGACATGGATGGCCCCAAAACACTAAGAATACACATTGGATACGCAATATTTTTCTGTGGGTTATCAATGATGTTGCGAAAGGCAAGCGATCAAACAATAATATAGACAGAAAAAGAAAATAAATCGGACACGGGATTTCCTTGGTTCGGTTGTAAAGACCTACGTCCATGGGAAGAGCAGTAACAAATTTCATTATAGATCAAGCAATACAAGGAGGTTACACACTTGAATCATTCAAACACTCTCTCGGTGTTTACCAAGCCCCAATTATACCCAACAACGCATGCAATGTTTAACCTCGAAATTCCTCAAAAAATAATTTCTTAATCTCACGAAGGAATTACATGCAAATCTTACCACAAGATTTAATTGGCTTAAACACTAAATCTTCTTGGATGTAATTCACAGACAAGAACGACAAAGAAAAATCCCTCCCAAGCACTTGACGACAAGACGACACTTCAAGCCTAATTCTTCATGATCAACCTCCTACCACCCAGGGCCACAAGTCTATATATATATAAGTGAGACCATTATTCTTTTACCAACTTCTCATAGGATTTTGTTTCCTATCTTAAATGATTTTATCCAAAACATATCTCTGTATGTTTTAAACAAAATCCAAATCCAAGTGAAAGTTGGACTTTCCTATCTTAGCGGCCAAATTCTCTAACATAAATTCGAATTTTGGGAAGTTGATCTTCAGATTTTCTTTACTCAATTTCGAACGTCCGCAACATATCCAATTAGGAATATTTGGAATTTCACATTGGACTCAAACTCAAGACATATTTTAACAATCTCCACCTTGGCTTGACGTTTGAGCCAAGTCGCAATTGGTCCGCGAAAATTCAAACTCTGCTGCTACTATTTCATAGCCCCTGATGAGCTCAACCGCCACAGATATTATCTAGGTCCAAGCCTCACTTGAACTTCACTATAATCGAGGACCTCATCAGAATACCAACTCCACATGCACCTTTAATTTTCGGACATAACCTCCTTAACCGCAGATAAAGCAAAACCATTGTCGCATCTATATTTATCAGGAGATCAAATACATACCTTGTTAATTTCAGCAGTTATAGCAACCATTGGCTCTATAGGCTTCACCTCGCTACAAGCACCATCTGTGTCGATTACTTTGCTAGTACTCGTACTCGCCATCTAAGAAGTTTCTAGTTACAAATCCACCACAAGCTGAATGCCGTTCAAATCCATTTGAACACTGCTATAATCACTCCCAGCCTAGAAGTACTAAAGACTCATCAAACGTAACTTCTCTAGTAATAATAGGTGAAATTAACTCCAAGCACCACAACCGATAATCCCTCTCACATTGTGCATAGCCTAGGAATATGCACTTTCTTACCCTTCCATCGACCTTACCATCACTCGCTCGAACATCACATGGGCAACCAAATATTCTAAGAACATAATAATTAGCAATGTTACCTGACCACACTTCTTCGAGAATCCCATATCCAATCGCAGTCGATGAGGATCTATTCATCAAATAGCACACCGCACTTAGCGCATCCGCTAGGAATCTTCTAGCCATACGAGCACTAGAGAGCATTTTATAGGCTGTCTCGAATAATGTTTTGCTCATCAATTCTGCAACATGTTGTGTTCATCAACATTACTGTGGTGTTTCACTATATCTTCCTTCATGCAGAATTCGTTTAACAGTTTCGAGCAAAACTCTATGCTACTATCAATCTGCACATGCTTGATTGTCTTATCAGTCTTCTTTTTTATCAAAGCTATCAACTACTTGATCCTGACAACAACATTAAACTTGTGCCTAAGCACAAATACCCATGTCTTCATCGAGTAGTCATCAACAACTATTAGCATATGTCTAGCACTCTTCATCGAAGGAAACCGCGACAACCTACGAACATTCAAGTGAATTAACTCTGCAATTTACATGGTTTCTTGGACAGTCGTATTGAATTGCACTTTCTACTGTTGATCTAAATCACAGCACCTGCATATATTCAATTCGTTAGAAATATAACCACATAGCAAATTTCTTCCACTTAAAACTTTCAGACTTCTCTCGCTAATATGCCCCAAACACATATGTCACAATTCAGACTCTCGAACAGATGCATCTGACATCTCCGTAGCGAAATTTGTCACTATCTCACCTTGAAGCTCATATGGATTATTGTGCTTAATTCCTTTCATTATTATTAAAGCACCTTGAACAATTTTTAGAATACCACATTCTGAAATATATCGATACCCAGCTGAATCCAGAGCACTCAAGGAAATTAAGTTCTTCTTCAACTCTTAAACATGCCTTACTCCAGTCAATGTCCTCACAATACTATCATACATTCTAATTCTAACATTACCAACATTGATGACATTACATTCAGTGTTGTTTCCCAGCTGTACTTTACTACCATCCATGCACCGATAAGTAGTAAACTAGTTTCTATTTGGTGTGACATGAAAAGAACAACCAAAATCCATAATCCATCCATCAAACGATAAATAATTAGTACAAACAAAACATAATCTGCATTATCTGCTACAACTGCAACATTATCTACAAAATCAATTATAATTCTCTTACCTTTTTCATTCTTCAGCTTAAGGCAATTCCTTCTAAGATGCTTTCTCTTGTCACAGCTCCAACAGACAACATCAACAGTTGTAGACTTATTGCACCTGTTCATATTAGAAATACTCATACCTACATGTGTTCTAGATCTTTCTCTATTTTCACCTACTAAAGCAGTAGATACAAGTTCGTCAGATTCTCTTCTACGAATGTCATCGCTCAGAATCAAATCTCGAACCCCATCAAACCTCAAACTTGTTGACCTAGAGGAACTACTAACAGCAGTAACAATAGTATTCCAATTATTGGGCAATGAGAATAACAGAATTGAAGCATGTACTTCATCTTCAAAGTCAATCTCAACTTAACTTAATTGACTAATAATCACATTGAATTCTTTGATATGATCTGCAACTGACGCACCTTCGCTCATCTTTAAATTAAAGAGAAGTCGCATCAAATAGACTTTGCTAATCGCAGAGGACTTCTTATACATATCTGATAGGGCTTGCATCAAGTCTCTCCTTCAAGATGTTAAACGCAACATTACGAGCCAAGGTCAATCAAATAACACCCATAACCAGTCTATCCAGCAAATCCCAATCAGCTTGCTATATCAACTCTGGTTTATCCCCAGACAGGGGTAAGTGCAGTTTTATCTGGTAAAAATAATCTTCAATATGCATCTTCTAGAAACTAAAATCATTTCCCATCGAATCTATTGATTCTCAATTTTACTTCTTCTGTCAACATCGATTTGCTTCAACTTAGCCAAATCTGGCTCTAATACCAATTGTTACGAAAGGCGAGTGATCGAACAATAATATAGACAGAAGCAGAAAATAAATCGAACACCGAATTTACGTGGTTCGGTCGTAAAAACCTATGTCCACGGGAAGAGCAGCAACGAATTTCACTATAGATCAAGCAATACAAGAAGATTACATGCTCAAGTCACTCAAACACTCTTCAGTGTTTCCTAAGCCTCAATTACACCCAACAATGCACGTAGTGTTTAGCCCCGAAATTCCTCAAGAAATAATATCTCAATCTCACAAAGGAATTACACGTAAATCTTTAATTGGCTTGAACACTAAATCTTCTTGGATGTAATTCACGGACAAGAACGACAAAGAAAAGTCCCTCCCGAGCACTCGATGATGAGACGATGCTTCAAGACCAATTTTTCATGATCAACTTCCTACCACCTACGGCCACAAGTCTATATATATATGAGACCCTTATTCTTTTACCAACTTCTCATAGGACTTTGTTTTCTATCTTAAACGATTTTATCCAAAACATATCTTTGTCTGTTTTAAACAAAATCTAAATCCAAGTGGAAGTTGGACTTTCCTATTTTAGCGATCAAATTCTTTAACACGGATTCAAATTTTGGGAAGTTAATATTCGGATCTTCTTTACTCAATTTCAAACGTCAACAACATATCCAATTTGAAATATTTGAAATTTTATATTTAACTTAAACTCAAGACATATTTTAATAAGTGAATGGCTTTTAGCGAGGCTCGATGTGTTCACGATAAGCGTTGGCAGACACTAACATAACTACCATGGCCATTGTCTCATCGAATATTCGAGGGGTCGCCGCATTCGGACAAACATCATATGCTTCGCATGACGAACTTTGCAGAGGCAATGATTGTTGCTGGCAATCTGTGATTCTCGAAATCGCCATTAGCCGTTTACTCTCTTTATAGTGTCTTATCTTTGCAAGTCCCTCCGCTCTGCTCACCACGTACGTGGGAGATTACACTCCACGAGCGTCGAATCTAGAGAACCGACGGTCCCTGCGACCAAGTGTTGCCGACCTCATTTTTTAAAGTTATCTAGTGAGCTTCGATAGTTAACCATTATCAAGAGCATTACGTCGCTTGAGAAATCATCCGAAATGCTGAGTGAGCGTAAGGCGTGACTCATCGCTTGGAACAGTTGCTGTTTAATCTTCGTGCAAAAGGTGAAAGGGTCGCTACTTTCACGATGAGTCTGCGTTGGCTAATCTTGGCAATCGGCAAGGCAGTTTTACGATGCATTCTACCCGAGGGATAGGAGACGCGCACAACGCTTGGTGTGTGCCGAGGGCATAGGTCGTCCTCACCAGTCACCGCGGTGGCTTAGGGCTTGATAGCTCAATTTGAGGTCCCTCTATTTCATGCATTTTGGGATGAAAAATGTCCATGTTGAAAGAGAGAAAATAGTTCTATTTCCTGCAAAAGATGTAAAGATTTGTTGCACGAACCTCTAAGCTAAGTATGGAAAATGGGTAAATCTTAGGGTGAGTATGATCCATGTTAAGCCGGTCCAATATCTAACTAAGGGTTCAATCCGCACAGTATTAGTTCTCAATTTTTGAAACCAAAGATCAACCCTGTTGAGCCCAAGACCAAGGAAGTCTAATCTGATTCCAGCGGACCAATAAATTATTTTTTTGTTTTACATTTTGTATTTCTTAAAAAGACAAACATACTATTTTAAATTACATATTTATTAACGATGTGACATTCAACAATCAAACTACAAACACCAATACCTACTAAACATAAATATAAGATCAGGTAAGAATAGAAATTTACAAATGAACATGCAAAATGAGGCAAGAAAGGCAAGCAGTTAGGCAAATGAAGAAAGGCAATCGAGACGAGCAAAGAGAGGTGAGTGATTAGCAAGCGAGCAAGACCAGGGCAAGCAACTAAGGCCGAGGTGAGTGAAGGGGGTTTCTTTTTTTTCTTTTTTCTTTTTTTGGGTCAAATTAAGGCTATGTTTTATTCTACTATCTAATTTACACGACAAACTAAAATGCGAAGAAAACAAAGGAAGAGGCCTTAGAATTTAGAGTAAACAAAAGCATATAATATATAATATATATATTATATATTATGTACAAAATTGGTTCAAGTAAGACTAATTTCAAATTTTTAACATCAAGGATGAACTCGTATAATAAAGGATTCAGTGATATGAAAATCAATGATCAATCCGCTCGCCTTAGGAGCTAGATTAGGATCAATCGGATTATCCCTCGACTGCTGGTTGCCCCTAGTTAATCACTTTCTTTTCCTTCGGCCTGGAAAAATTGTTTTTTAATCCGAATAAGATAGCTATTTGGCAAATGGCAATTGTAGAGAGAGAGAGAGAGAGAGAGAGAGAGAGAGAAAGAATAAGAGGGTCGCGATGTTCATAGCCCACAACACGGCCTTGCTCTTTTTGTTTTTCGTAAATCCAGAGCATGAGTAAGGTGTTTTTGGAGAATATAGGGTAGGGAATGGGACCCACGAGTCCCCTTTTTGTCCTTTTCGATGGCGGTTTGCAGGTAATTCGCGAATGCTCTTGCCACGTTAGCCCCGATTGCGACTTCCCTAATCAACACTAGCTAAGTCCAACTTTTCATCTCAGTGCGTGGGACACCCTTCTCTTTTCCGTGTCCTCATCTTGAAATAAACCGCAATGCGAATGAAAATATTTCAAAAAAAATCAAACGGCACATGTCAAGACGAGATAGGCCCAATCCTTTTATAAATAACCTAACCGCTCTACTTCTGACCATGCAAAAACCTCAGAAAATATGTCTCCAAAAACCATCTTTGTGCTTTTCCTGATTGCAGCGGTGCTCACCACTGCCGCTCTCGCCGACCATGGTAAACTTCACAAGAAACCACCACCAAAAAAGAAACCTCCAACGGAAGAAATCACCGCCCTTGATGGGAAACCCTGACCACCTTGGATGACAGCAAGAAGCCACCACCGAAAAAGAAACCTCCAACAGAAGAAGCTGGAATGCATCATTACGATGTAAAGATCATATCAGCAAACATTGTAGTTGCATTGTCTATCTGGGGAATAAAACAAATAAAAGTGTAATGAAATATCAAAGCTAGAGCAAATCCAATTACACTCACCAAAAAGAATACACACAAGCATGACTACCTACCATTCTCACAGTAATAAAATTTCTCGACTTCTATAAGGTCCCCATGCATCATGATCTATCAAGCCAATTAAAGAGCATGCCACTCGTCAAGCGATATCTAATCATCCTAATATTTTCTAAACAGAAAATACTATCAATCTGCTCAACACACCTGAAGCTATGATCGAGACTCCTGGCTTAAATATCATGTACCAATAATAAAATATGAAGGGGAAGACCAATAAAATCGACCAAAACACAGAAGTCGGGACCATATATTAAAAGGCACGAACAAAGACGCTTATGGACGAAAGCAAGCAACCCCATTTCAAACTAAACAGCAACAACTATGAATCTTTTGTTTTTTTTTCCTTCACGTCTCATTCTCGCGTGACATGGATGGCCCTAAAACAGTAAAGAATACACATTGGATACGCAATATTTTTCTGTGGGTCATCAGTGGACGGCTTTTACTGGGGCTCTATGCGTTCGCGAAAACCGTCGGCAGACACTAACATAACTACCACGGCCATTGTCTCATCGAAAATTCGAGGGGTCGCGCATTTGGACAAACATCATGTGCTTCGCATGACGAACTTTGCAGAGGCAATCATTGTTGGTGGCAATCGGTGATTCTCGAAATCGCCATTAGCCATATACTCTCTTTCTAGTGTCTTATCTTTGCAAGTCCCTCCGCTCTGCTCACCACGTACGTGGGAGATTACACTCCACGAGCGTCGCATCTAGAGAACCGACAGTCCCTGCGACCAAGTATTGCCGACCTCGCTTTTTTGAAGTTATCTAGTGAGCTTCAATAGTTAACCATTATCAAGAGCGTTATGTCGCTTGAGAAATCTTCCGAAATGCTGAGTGAGCGTAAGGCGTGACTCATCGCTTGTAACAGTTGCTGTTTAATCTTCGTGCAAAATGTCTGCGTTGGCCAATCTTGGCAATCGGCAAGGCAGTTTTACGATGCATTCTGCCCGAGGAAGAGGAGACTCGCACAACGCTTGGGGTGTGCCGAGGTCGTCCTCGCCAGTTGCCGCGGTGGCTTAGGGCTTGGTAGCTCTATTCGAGGTCCCTCTATTTCATGCATTTTGGGATGAAAAATGTCCTTGTTGAGAGAGCGAAAATAGTTCTATTTCCTGCAAAAGTATGTAAAGATTTGTTGCATGAGCCTCTAAGCTAAGTATGGAAAATGGGTAAATCCTAGGTGTGAGTATGATCCATGTTGAGCCAGTCCAATATCTAACTTAGGGGTCAATCCACACGGTATTAGTTCTCAATTTTTTAGACCAAAGATCAACCTTGTTGAGTCCAAGACCAAGGAAGTCTAATCCGATTCCAGCGGACCAATTAATTATTTTTTGTTTTACTTTTTGTATTCCTTAAAAAGACAAACGTACTATTTCAAATTACATATCCATTAACAATGTGACATTCAACAATCAAACTACAAACACCAATACCTATTAAACATAAATATAAGATCGGGTAAGAATAGAAATTTACAAATGAACATGAAAAATGAGGCAAGAAAGGCAAGCAAGCAGGCAAATGAAGAAAGGCAAGCGAGGCGAGCAAAGAGAGGCGAGTGATTAGCAAGCAAGCAAGGATTAGGACAAGCAACTAAGGCCGAGGTGAGTGGATGGGGTTTCTTTTTTTCTTTTTTTTTTTTTTTTTTGGTTCAAATTAAGGCTATGTTTTTTTTTCTACTATCTAATTTACACGACAAACTAAAATGCAAAGAAAACAAAGGAGGAGACCTTAGAATTTAGAGTAAACAAAATCATATAATATAGGGAGAATTATCAAAAAAGTCATAAACCTATTGCAATTGTGCCAATTCAGTCCTAAACTTTTTTTTTTTGGCCAATTTAGTCCTAAACCTTTTATAATGGTGCCAATTCAATCCATCCGGCCAAAATTGGCCGGCCGACACTGATGTGGACACCGGCAGAGGACAACCGTACGGCGAATGCTGACGTGACAATTTTAAATTTTTTTTAACTTTTTTTTTCGAATTTTTTAGTTTTTTTGAATATTTTTTAATTCTTTTTTTTTTCACACCTTCTCTTTCCTCCGCCGGCCGGGCGCGCCCGAGGCGAGGGCTGGCGAGGTTAGCCTCGCCGGCCACCGGTGAGGCTCACCCCGCCGGCCGAAGGTGAGGGCCGGCGAGGTCAACCTCGCCGACCGCTAGCGAGGGCGAGGCCCGCGATCGGCGAGGTAGCCTCGCCGACTACCGGTGAGGGCGAGGCCCCGCCGATCCAACGAGCTCTACCCTCGCCAAGGCTAGGGCAAAGGAGGGGAGGCAATCGACTGGGTAGGGAGAGGGAATCGGGGGGAGGCGAATCCGAGCTGAGGAGATGACCGGACGCCTAATTTGAGGGCCGGTCCGAGGCATGTCAAAGCTCGCCGCATCGCTCGATTGCACGTGGATGCCGCCATTGATGCCAAGGTTCGACTAATGGAATCTAAGAGCTTTGCGGCGGTCGGAATCAAGCCGAGCCGTTCATTCGGTGGGGCAAATCGGGGGAATTCGGCGGAGGGACTCGTCTTCTTTGTCACGGCGCGCGAGGGCGTCCGGTCGTCTCCTCAGCTCAACTCCGCCTCCCCCCAATTCCCTCTCCCCGCCCGGTCGACCGCCTCCCCGCTCCGCCGCTTCTTCTCTTCTAGGTCTCTCTCTCCCTCCCCGTCTCCGCCCCAGCCTTGGCGAGGGCCGAGCTCGCCGGATCTAGCGAGGCCTAGCCCTCGCCAATGGCTAGTGAGGCTGACCTCGCTAGATCTAGTGGGGCCTCACCCTTGCCACCGGCCGGCGAGGTTGACCTCACTGGTCCTCGCCTCCTAGCTAGCGGGGATGAGCCTCGCCAGTGGCCGGTGAGGCTGACCTCGCCGGCCCTCGCCTCCGGTTGGCGCCAGTTGGCTAGAGGAAAGAGAAGGTGTGAAAAAAATATATATTTAAAAAATTATTTTAAAAATTTAAAAATTCGAAAAAAAAATTTAAAAAAAATTAAAAATTGCCACGTCGGCATCATCGCCAACCGTCCCCACCGGCATCCACATCAACGCCGGCTGGCCAATTTTGACCGAATGAATTGAATTGGCACAATTATAAAAAGTTTAGGACTAAATTGGCAAAAAAAAAAGTTTACGACTGAATTGACACAATTGCAATAGGTTTATGACTTTTTGGTAATTCTCCCTATAATATATAATATATATTACATATTTTGTACAAAGATTGATTCGAGATAAATTAACCCTAAACTTTTAACATCAAGGATGAACTCATATAATAAAGAGTCCAGTGATATAAAAACCAATGATCAACCCGCTCGCCTTAGGAGCTAGACTAGAATCAACAGGATTATCCCTAGACTGGTGCTTGCCCCTAGTTAATCACTTTCTTTTCCTTCGGCCTGGCAAAATCGTTATTTAATCCGAATAAGATGGCTATTTGGCAATTGTTAGAGAGAGAGAATGAGAGGGTCGCGATGTTCATAGCCCACAACACGGCCTTGCTCTTTTTGTTTTTCGTAAATCCCGAGCATGAGTAAGGTGTTTTTGGAGAATATAGGGTTGGGGATGGGACCCACGAGTCCCTCTTTTGTCCTTTTCGATGGCGGTTTGCAGGTAATTCGCGAATGCTCCTGATTGCCGCTTCCTCTCATTTTTATTTTTATTTTTTAAAAAAATCTCCTTAACTAACAGGTTGATTTATTTTGGAGCTTAAATTTTATTTTAAACTCTTACAAAAGAAACATAGGCATTTTTTTAGCCAGTCCTAATATACGGGCCTCGGTTGTTAATTAGTGGAAGTTTTTAGATTTCATATTCTAGTTAAACTCAGTTATTTTGCTCCATAAACTTATTTATGACAGTCAAATCTAAATCTTAACAAAATATGTGCATTAGGTGGAACATGTAATAATAATCTTAGATAAACAAGTTAGTCATGGATAAGAGTTTATTAAAAAAAAAACAACATTAATCAAGATACAAATAAAGAGAATAATATAATTAGTCGGTTGTACTGCTCAGAAGTATAGCTTTCTTCTCCATCTCGCATTTGCCTTGCTCTTCCTAAGTGTTGCATTCTGGAAGTGTGAAATAGGAACAAGTATGAGAATGATGAAAATAGTTTCACGATATAGATAGGGGGTTCTCTTTGGCATCTTTATATTTTCTTTGTTACTCCATCCATTAGGCATCTCTGCTTCCATTTTTATACATAGTTATGCATTGCTCTCATGATGACAGCTAAAGACTAAACCCCGATCGACCAAGTTCGTCGGCACTATCTTTCAAAGGTGGGATCACTTTTATACCGCTGGCTAATGCATACCTTTCTTGAGATCAAACATATCCAGTTTACATTTCACACTACACGATGGAGATCAAGAGCACGGTACAGCTTACTTACCTGCCCCAATTGCAACTTCCCCAATCAACATTAGCCCCGATTGCGACTTCCCTAATCAACACTAGCTAAGTCCAACTTTTCATCTCAGTGTGTGGGACACCCTTCTCTTTTATGTGTCCTCATCTTGAAATAAACCGAAGTGTGAATGAAAATATTTCAAAAGGAAATCAAACGGCACGTGTCAAGACGACATAGGCCCAATCCTTCTATAAATAACCTAACCACTCCACTTCTCACAATGCAAAAACCTCAGAAAATATGTCTCCCAAAACAATCATTGTGCTTTTCCTGCTTACAGTGGTGCTCACCACTGCCGCTCTCGCCGACCATGGTAAACCTCACAAGAAACCACCACCGAAAAAGAAACCTCCAACGGAAGAAACCACCGCCCTTGATGAAATGAGGATGGTGGCAAGAAGCCACCACCGAAAAAGAAACCTCCAACGGAAGAAACCACCGCCGAAAAAGAAACCTCCAACAAAAGAAACCACCATCCTGGATGAGGAAACCTTGACCACCTTGGATGGTGGCAAGAAGCCACCTCCGAAAAAGAAACCTCCAACGGAAGAAACCACCACCCTCAATGAGGAAACCCTGACCACCTTGGATGGTGGCAAGAAGCCACCACCGAAAAAGAAACCTCCAATGGAAGAAACCACCGCCCTTGATGAGGATGGTGGCAAGAAGAAACCACCGCCGAAAAAGAAACCTCCAACAGAAGAAACCACCACCCTGGATAAGGAAACCCTGACCACCTTGGATGGTGGCAAGAAGCCACCTCCGAAAAAGAAACCTCCAACGGAAGAAACCACCACCCTTGAGGACGAAACTCTAGCCACCTCAGACGGTGGCAGGCCTTTCATGAAGAAGCCACCACCGAAAAAGAAACCTCCAACGGACTAAACCGTGGCTGCCATGGACGGTGGGCGTTGAGGACTCTCACAAGCCACCAACTGTCAAACCACATCACAACCCACCAGCTTCTAACTAGTTATAAGTAGCCAAGTTTGTCTCATGGCTTGTGCAGAATGTGGTATACTGGAATGTACTAGAATAAGAGCTTGGATTTAAATCACTTTGTCGTGCTTTCATGTTATCGATATCGTCTCGTTCTGTAATTCGTCGTCATGTGGTCAAGGCTTGTATAGAGTGCGTCTGACCAACTAGATTTGGGACAAGTTAATGTGCACGAGACATGTATCTATCTTCTAAGCGTCGTACACAGGAATTCGAACGGTTCGCTCTTTGTGTTAGTAACTTCTTATTGGCATACTTCTAGATGCTTCATAGCAAACATATTCTCTCTTTTCATTTTTCTCTTTGTATGCTAAAAAATGCTTGGGATCTTCTTTTTGTGTTCTGATTAATATATATATATATATATATATTTTCCCCTGTTGCTATCATGCCCCGAACGAGACAATTTTTTCCCCGCGAAAAATGGGGAAAAGGAACAAGAAGCGGGGCGACGGGGTGGGGATGCGGATGGTAAAAATTGCTTTAAGATCCGAAAATAAGAAAGACTTGAGTGATCAAATGATACTACGTATGTATGATATTGTGATATCAAATGATTAAATGTCACTTTCCTAATAGAGTCGTGTTTTTCCTGTATTCCTGGTCCCTGTATTCCTGGTCGTAGCCTCGTAGGAAATTGATTGCAAACATGGACATTGCACACTTTTTTTATTGGGTTCCTTTGTTTTGTAGAAAAATCTCACATTTTGAAATATATTTTTCTAAATATGATCTTTTATATCACTTAAAGAAAATAAATAAACGAATGATATTTTCGTCATCGACTAAAGTATTTAGGTATAAATTATTATCGATGATGAAATTATTTTTTATTGATTAATCATTATAAGTGATATAACTAATTATTTTTCGAAAAATATTTTCAAAATCATTTATATTTCACGAAACAAATGTATACGAGTTTGCATGTGTCTAACGTCTCATAGTCAGATGGGATACGGAGAAACATATAACCCTTCTTGACACCAGGTGGTTCCCTTTAATTTAACCGCTTACAATATATTTTTCGCATTAAAATATATGTTTTTATATAGATCATAAAACATTGAAATTTTTATAAGAATTATCGAATTACCAAATGGCATGAGAATTTAAGTTTGTTAGCCGGTAGAAAGTCTACTAGAAAAATATAAATCACAAATCATGACATCTTATAAGAAAGGGACAAGCTATGAGAAATTTCAAATTGATAGTAGAGGCAGCTAGCGCTTTCATTGGGATAGGAGTTAAATATTATTAATCTAGTAAAAGTGTGCATAATTTTCAGAAAAGTCAAAAAATTATTGTACAAAATATCAATTCAATTCTAAACATTTTAATTTGGTCAACTTAATACTAAACTTTTTAACAATTTGTCAATATAATTCTTCTGGCCAATTTTAGCCATAAATTGCTAATGCAGATACCAACCATCTCTTGTGGTATAACCAATTTTGATGTTGACAATTTTTATAATTTTTAATAAATTTTCTAAACCATTTTTTATTTTTTCTTATTATTATTATTATTATTATTATTATTATTATTATTATTATTATTATTTTGTTGATCACTTGCCTTGGTGGTGGTTGGTGAAGGTTGCTAGCCACAAGTGAGGTCAAGACGCCCTTGCTAAGTCTAGGAGATGTTGCCATGCCTAAATCTAGGGAGGGTCACCAATCATAGTCAAAAAAAAAAAAAAGAAAAAGGAAAGGAAAAACTAAGAAAAAAAGGGAAAAATTGAAAAAATTATAAAACTTATTTACATTAACAAACTATTAAAATATTTAAAATTATATTAGCAAAATTAAAATGTTAGATAGAATCGGTATCCCTATAACACCTAACTTTTTGGGTTATTATCCAGTAAAAACTAAAATCTTGATTGTAGAGGTCGGGTACTTGTCTTTGTCAATGAGCTGTAAATGCACATTGTCACGAGATTTACCCATGCCTGTTATATACTCACACGGTTCCTTGAAATTGAAAAGCAGAACACTTTCTGACCAAAGAGAAAAAGAAACGTGATGATAGGTCCGCACCACACTTTCATTCTGTCAGATATCTTTTTTAATATGCGCACCAAAATCGTCGTATGCTACCCCAATGGGGACCACGCTATTGCTAGCGGCCAGGGCAACTTTAGCATACCAATCGACCGGAGCATGTGCTTGAAGCTCGCGATGAGAAAACGACAAACATCGTACTGCTCACGTATTAAATTCGATGATACGGTCGCTGTGGCTCGGCGTGTGATTCTCGAGATCGCTGCTGGGCTGTCCTCGTGAAAAATCACTGTTGGGTTGTCCTTGCCGGATCGGCCCATACGCTCCTCACGAGCCGAAAAAAGAGAGTGCAGACGCTGCATTTGAACGAGAAACCGTTCTGCTTTTACGAGGATGAGAGGGCTGCGATTTCAACGAAGTAGAATGAAAGATTGCGAAGATTGCGGGGGGAGAGAGACTCACGGCGGAAAATTTAAGGGTGCGAATGATGCCAATTGTGGGCACAATTTCTGATAAAAATAATTTTTGTTATTTCTATTTCCTAACAAGTTTTAGAGCAAAAAGTAACGTTTGATAATGATACCAAATTTTTACTTTCAGAACAGAAATTCATTTGATAACAATACAAAATTTCGACCTCCCAAGTAATCGACAATGGGAGGCAACCGATGACGGGTAGTGGGCAACAACGGGGAACAACTAGCGGGAGGTGGCCAGCAAGAGGTGGCAAGTGATAGCAACAGCAAGTTGGTAGCCAGCTAGTAGCGAGAGCAAGTATTGAAAATATTCTTTACTCCTTATTTCTATACAAGAAATAAAAAAAGTATAAACTTTTTACTTCTTATTTATGTTCAAAATCTAATTTTAGACTAAAAATTTATTCCGGCTAAAAATAAAATGACTATCATACATACCCTAGATATCATTTAAAACCTATTAGAGAGTAATCATTCGAAGCCTACCAGAGACTTGTTAGCGAAGAGGTAGAGATTTGACAGTTTAAGACACTTTGACCTCAATGCATCCTCTACCTTGCCTTGTGCCAACACTATGTCGCTCTAATTTATCTTTTACATCGACGGCAAGGGTGGCCGTTGCTAAGATCCGCAGCAGCAAGCTGTGACCGGCAAAGGGTAAGTGGCCCTCCCCGCCACACAGAAGGCTGTTCTTGCAGGCGATGGCAAGGGCCACGAGCACATGACCTTCTCTTTTTCTGTGTGTGTGTGTGTGTGTGTGTGTGTGTACATGGGGAAGGCCATGGAAACAGTGAGCCCAATGGTCCGGTCGCTTGGTGGCGCAGCCGCCCTTGCGGCCCAGCCTCCTTCCTCTTCCCATGGCTGTTAATTAATTTATGTTTTTAAATTTGCCAAATGTTGGCTGAACGGCGAAGTACGAGTCACATGACCAAATTCCCGCTTTGGGAAGGGCGTTTTCATTTAGCAGTGGTTGATGTGACCTTTGATAATGACATTTTTATCCAATATATAAATATCAAGTTGAGTTTTGATTATATCTAGATTGCAATATTTAACGAAAGGACGACAATGTCATATCTATGTACAAAAATTTGACGTTAAATATTTTTGTGAAAAAACAAGTTCTAATTTTTTCCGAAATATGTAAAGATGATCTTTGTGCAAAAATTTAGATATTAACGTATGTGAGTTGACTTATTAAAATCATCTAAACATGAATGGACTTGTTTAAGCTAACATGTGAACTTGTTATTTTTAAAACACAACATGACTAGATATGTTTTAACATGTTTTAAATCGATATCTAAAGGGTTCCGTTATACTGAAAATTTTAAAATGTAAACAAAAGACATAGAACTTTAGGATCCCTAATTCCATAATACAATTTGGATGAATGTAAACATGACACGACATGAATTGTTAGCTCTAGATCTTTGCATGACCATGTGAATATCAATGGACCTTTATAAATAGGTCATATAACATTTAAGCTTTTCCCAAATTATAATGGGTAATCAATATATGGACAATACGCACACCTAGTCGCCAGAAATTGGACCTCTCAATGACATATTGCAATTTAATTTATATAACAAGCTTGGATATATGACCATTTCCCATCGAATTTGAGCCTTATCCTTCTTGATAGATCCACATTCTTTTCGCAGCTTTATCAGATGCAGAGCCTTTTCATTTTAAATCATGGTTCCGCCTTATCAGTTTGAATTCTAATCTCACTGTGTTGTTCCATTCTTCCTTTGTTGAGTATGGAATGGTCACCAAAATAGTTTTAGTCTCTTCATTTTCTGGAGAAGCGATCTTGACAAGTTTCTCCATTAATGTTGAAGTGATGATGAGGAAACATTTTTCAATGTACCTCCATATAATTTGGAAGTCAAAACGCACAACATATGTCGAGCATACACATGATGAACATGATCTTTCACCAATGGTGTGCTTCAAAGATCGGGTCACATTCCATAGGCTACTACCAAGATACTCTCGAAAGAAAGAAAGTATTAGGCAAAAAATAGTATGTAAATTCATGATAATTTATATCAATCAAACTCAAAAGTTTACCATTTGTTCATCTTTGCTGGGCTATAAACTACAAGCATGATAAAATTAATTAAATAAAATTTTAAAGAAGATAATTGCATATCTAGGTGTATTTGTTTCATTGAAAATCTCATGATAAAAAGTAATATTTTCATGAAAACCATTTTCAATTAAAAAAAAGGTCTGTTTTCATTTGTTGGATAGTTTAGAGAAAGTGATTTCCTCTTTGTTAGAAGAGAAATTCATTTTCCCTCAATCTAAACTTGTTTTTAATCTATAGAAAAATAATTTCCGTAAATCAATTAATTTACGATCATCTAAATTTTGAAAGTTGAAAAGCAATTTCTCGAAAATAGTTGTTGACATTTAAATTTTGGTAACCCATTTGAACATTCATTGCCTAAAACTAAGAATCGACCCTGACCCTTAAACAAAAATATTATGAGCATTTTAATTAAGCTCATATAATTGCATTGGATTGGATCTAAGAAACTTAAGCGATGAAGGTTTTAAACTCAATTGAATTAATTGAACTAAGTCCATGAGGTAAAAATCTAATTGAGCCCATCAAATCTTCATGGTGACAAAAAATTTGTAGATGGGAGTGCTCAGTTGGATTGATTTAAGTAAACTTGGAGAGCAATTACGCTTGATGTTATCATAATTTAAATCATAAATAGATGATTAGAGAGTATCCTATTGTTAAAGATAGGGTATATCTCTTAGGGCGCGTTTGGTAACGATTATATTCGTGAGAGTAGATTCTGATAAAAAAATGATTCTTTTTTATTATATTCCTGGGAACTAATTCTGAACAAAAGAACGCGTTTGATAACTGTATAAAATTTCTGATTCTAGAATAGAAAAAAGAACAGAAATACATTTGGTAACTGCATAAAATTTCTATTCCAATTCTTTTTTAAATTTGATATTGAATTCTCATAAACCACTCATTGATTAATTATATTTATACTAAGTAATAAAAATATTAACTAATCAATTTTTATTAAATAGTTAATAATAAACCATAGTATAAACTATACTAATATACCTAAAATATGTAATAAATATAAATACTAAATTATAATGCAAAATTAAATATGTATTCTATATATAGCAAATATATATTTCAGAATAGGAAGAAATTAAAATAAAATATAGAAATAAAAAATAGATAAAATAAAAACGAAAATTGTTGTTATTTTAATTTTTTATTAGAATTTCAATATTATTTATATTTAAATAAGAGTTTTTTTTTTTTTATCATGGATGTTAATTTTAATTTAGCCAAGATTCTTTTTTTTCTCTCTCTCTCTCTCTCTCTCTCTCTCTCTATATTCCCTTCCTCAAAACCGAACACCCAATGTTTAAAAAAATAAGTCTTCAAACCAACATGACTTTTTGAAAAAAAAAAAAAAAGACTTTAACAAGAAACTCATCACTACAACTTATCCATAAATGAATAATGAAGTAACTTAGTCCATTGTTCAACTTTGAAATATTGGCTTTGATAAATCAATAATTTAAAACTATATTATAAAAGTTGGAGACATAAAGTTACGAAATCTCTGGCATATTGTAATCCCTTATCATTTGATTTGTGATACTTCTCCGAAACATGTTTATCTCTATTACTTGCTCATTTGATGTATCATCCACAACCTCCTCTTTTCTAATTCCAAATGGGTACTCCGAATCTCCATATCGGGAAAAGTTTTTGTCTATCATGTCTTGGTCACGAATATAATTATGAAGAGCACAACATGCAATTACAATAAGTGCTTGTTTTTTAATTGTAAATGGAGGCATGCATATCAAAATGGTGAAGTGATTCTTTAATGCCCCAAATGACCTCTCAATGACATTTCTTAAAAAAGAATGTCTATAGTTGAATAATTATTTTGTTGTCCTTGGCCGTCTTCCATTCCCCCTATAATCATTCAGATGATACCGTTCTTTTTTAAATGGAGTTAAAAATCCCGAGAGTGCTGCATAACTAGAATCTACCACATAGTATTTGCCTATTATGTATATATATAAATTAGTTATGATATGCAATGATGAAATAATCATAAAATGAATGTCTTCTTATAAACAAATTAAATACCTGGTGGCGGTCGAGGAAATTGCAATTTAGGAGTCTCAAGTGCTGCTGAAAGCACTTGATAATCGTTAGCAAATACTTCCCACCCAGAATATACAAAAGTAAATTTCATACCAAACGAACAAATACATAACACATTATGAGTGGTAGTTCATTTTCTGCCTCTAAATGGGATTTGCTGAGACGTGGGGATGGTAGCATCTATATGGGTGCCATCAATAGCACCTACACAAATTAAATACCTGGTGGCGGTCGAGGAAATTGCAATTTAGGAGTCTCAAGTGCTGCTGAAAGCACTTGACAATCGTTGGCAAATACTTCCCACCCAGAATATACAAAAGTAAATTTCATGCCAAATGAACAAATACATAACACATTATGAGTTGTAGTTCATTTTCTACCTCTAAATGGGATTTGCTGAGATGTGGGGACGGTAGCATCTATATGGGTGCCATCAATAGCACCTACACAATCTTGTGAATTTATTTCGAAAAAAAATCACATTAATTTATGAAAATTCAAAGATTATCAACTACATACATTTAATGATGCAAAATTGATATGAAAACTATACCTTGAAATAGGGTTCATGCTTGGGATTCATAAGAATTTTCGGTGGAACGATATTAAATGATGGTGGTTTGATAATCTCTTTTGCAAGTTTCAAAACTGCTTTCAACACTAAATTAAAATGCCTGCTGATTGTTTGTCTTGAACGTTGAAATCTCTCACATAAATGTCTAGTTGAGTTATTATAACCAACCAAATATAAGAATATCCAAACTTGTTCATCTATCCTAACATACCGACTATCTTTCAACCAACCTTTTATCATCATCAAATTACATAGGTTCATAAAAAACATGTCTCTCCATCTTGAAGGCTTCATATATTATATCTGAATGTCCATAAATAATCTCTCTTATCCATTCTGGTCCCTAATAGGTTCTCTCATATGCACGGATATATCCATTACAACCATGCATGACCATGCTATCAATATGTCAAGATCCTCGTCATCCAAGAATTGGTCAACTGATTCTACCTGCTCATTAGACATACTATTTTATCATTCTTCCATGGTAACTATATTATCACACAAATACAATAACATTAATAAAGATATCTAAAAAGAATTCAATAACAATCAACAACATAAGTTCTAAAGTAAAAGCAAATCAAATATAAAAATTTCAAACAATCCATCTTATCCATATAACCACAGGGTTTCCACAATTAAACACACAATCAAGTAAAATCACATGCAATCCACAAAACACATCTCAACATACATTAAAGAAATTGAAGAAGCCCATGTCTCCTTTCAACTGATGTTATGATGAATGCCTCTCTCTATATGGCACTATTATATGCTCGTTCCATTGCCTTATTGTAAAGATTTTTATCCAAATCATTCATATTAACAAGGATATCAATCACAACTGCTATAGAGAAGGGATCTACAAGTGGTGGTGTCACTTGTGAGCCAATAGATCCACTCCCAAATTGACTTGACCTAACTTTGAGCATGTCTTGTATAACCTTGCACGTGTCTACAACACCAAATGAGCTATTATTTCTTCTCTTCTTGACATTTGGAGTCCTATCCAACTTGTGTTGGTTATGAATGGGAGTTGAAGTATGGTCGGATGTAAAAACATTACCATCAATGGGGTGTTCACTTAAGTTTTATGGATCACTGATTGCATTGCCATCACCGTCACCTTCATTTGACACCGTCAAAATTTGGACATTTTATATGGCATGCTCTCTAGTAGCATATGTATCATCAAGTACAATGCACAATTGGGGATATTAAGGAAATCCATCATTTTTTAATTTTGCCCACCCATTATCAACCTGCAATTTTCACAATAATGACAAATATCAATAACATAATCAAATCTTCTAAAACTTACATCTATAATAATATCAAAATGATCGAAACTTAAAACATACCGTGATGTGAGAGTCCCAAATACTTGGATCGTCGACAACAACTTTGTTATTCACATTATCTCAGCCAAAACCAAATTGTGAAATGAGCTTCTTAAAACTACTATACTGTCTTATTAGTTTGTTCACCTTATTCTTCAACTGCAATAAGCTATATTGGTATCTTGACTGTTTAGTGAATTTCGCTCATATGTTATTCCACCCTGCTTTGTTAAAAGTAGAAGTGTTGCGATTTCCCTTTTGTATCTTCTCTACCAACAAATTTACAAACAAGTTGGTTAAAAGCTTGGTCCATTTTGTATTGAACATCTCTTTCTAGGATGTCATTTAACATTGATTGAGCATCATATAAGTTAATTGATATGAGACTTAAAACTATCATGGAATATATAAACTTATGAGTCAATATCTAGTATAAAGAGCTAAACGCAAATGGAGAGCTGATATTAGACTCATTACTTACTTCAAGCACTATGGTATCTCTTGGAGAAGTAGTAAGTGTGGCTTCAAACTCTTGTAGCATTTTCTGCAACAGATCCCAATAGAAGAAAAGAATTTTAGTATTAACTATGAGAATAACTTTTTTCAAATAAAAAAGTTTGGTTAATGGGCACAAAAAAGGATAACACCACATCTAATTAAGAAAGAAGTTACCAAAGGGAAGGAGATTCGATACAAACCAAAGAATCTCAACATCTAGTGTAGCATGCAAGTCAAGTAATTAGAGTTTGACATTGGCCAAAAAGAGAAGAAAAACAATTGACTAGACCGATTCGAGCCCGAATATGATATTAGCCTGTGAACATTGACCAGACTAATTCAGGCGGGGAGGATAATCCAAATAACCACGTTAACTTCATACAAAAAATGCAAAAAAAATAAGAACTTGGTGAGAAATTATCAATAGAGGATGAACTAATATATTTTTTCTCTCCTCCTTTGTTTCTTTTTCCTAGTTCAACAACCCTATATGCCATTCACAACATTAACAAACAAAACACCAAATAGAACTTGCGAGCTCGAAGCTATATCATTCACATTCTGGACTACAACAACACCCTCTCCATGTTTTTCATCCTCAAAATCACTCCTCACCCCAAACGAAACCACACGAACCCAACTAATCCCTACATCGCACCAATTGATTTGGAGCAGAGACTCCCCACAAAACCAAATCGAATCCCCCACCTTAAAAAGCAAATGAAACCCAACCAATGCCTTCACCAAAGCACTTGACCACCATGAACAGGGTCAAGGGTGTCACTAAAAAATCAGCGCGTCAAAGTAGGGCGATCTAGAAGGCCGAGAGGTCGCTCGCCGAGTGAACCCCTAGGCCCGAATATGATATTAGCCTGTGAACATTGACCAGACTGATTCAGGCGGGGCAGATAATCCTAATAACCATGTTAACTTAAGAAAAAAATGCAAAAAAAAATAAGAACTTGGTGAGAAATTATCAGTAGAGGATGAATTAATATATTTTTTCTCTCCTCCGTTTCTTTTTCCTAGTCCAGCAACCCTATATGCCATTCACAATATTGACAAATAGAACACCAAGCAGAATTCGCGAGCTCGAAGCTATATCATTCACATTCTGGACCACAACAACACCCTCTCCATGCCTTCCATCCTCAAAATCACTCCTCACCCCAAACAAAACCACACGAACCCAACTAATCCCTGCACCGCACCAATTGATTCCAAGCAGAGACTCCCCATGGAACCAAATCGAATCCCCCGCCCTAAAAAGCAAATGAAACCTAACCAATGCCTTCACCAAAGCCCTCGACCACCATGAACAAGGTCAGGGGCATCACTGAAAAATTAGCGCATCAAAGCAGGGCGACCCGGAAGGCCGAGGGTTGCTCACGGCGACCCCCGGGCCCGAATCGGCACCGATTTGGGCCCGGGGTCACTCGTCGGCCGGGTTAGCACCGGCGCCCCGCGGTCGGGCCTAGAGGGTCACTCGGCGAGCTACTCCTCGGCCAAATCGGTGTGGGCGCCCGCCCACTCAAGCTCGTGGCACTCCTGCCGACCATTGCAGACGACGAACGATGGTGATGGTGAGTGACCCATCACCCAGATCAGCCGACAACCACGCTAGCTATGAGTGAAGGGAACTCACCTTGAACGAGCAGCTTCAATGGTGAAAAAGCAGCAATCGCCGACGTTGTTCTTGTGGAGAGAATGAACCAGAGAGAACGTCGAGCAAAGGAGAGAAGAAAAAGAAAGGGTTTGAATAGGGAGAGAACGTGGAGTAGGAGGGTACATTGAGCAGAGGAGAGAGAGCCACTTTTTATATTTTTTTTCTGATTTAGAATCAAGAATCTTTTTTTTTTATTCTAAATTCTATTCCAAATTTGTTCCCGGGAACAAATTTGTTCTCGTGAACAAAAATTTTATCAAACCGGATTCTGGGCCAAAACTGATTCTGGAAACAAACAATAAGAATTTGGCCCCGTTTGGATAGTTACCAAATAGGGCCTTAAAGTCCAAGATTGGAAAGTAAGGAATTTTGACCTTAAAAGAAACCTAGACTTATATCTATAAATATGTAATATGATGGTTCGCAAAAAAAGAGAGACAATTGAGGTTGGAAATTGAAGGAAAAAAAACATACGCACATGATTCTCTCTCTCGTGGCCCTCAGAAAAATTTGAGCACGCAGTTTTATAAAATTGACATGTACGAACTTGTTAACCATTGGATCATGCTCAAATTTTGTGAATAGTAATTGCTTTTGAGTTAGTCCTGTGATATTGTTGAATAAATTTATGGAAGTATTTCTTTGATGGAGGAAATCAATTGGTCAAATTTATGGATTAAGACAACATGGCTCAACGCACGATCTACTAAAAACCATGAGTATTCGTTCATTCAAAGTTGGAATGCATTGAAATTTTGAGCAAATCTTCATGATGAAAGTGTTAGTATAAACAGCTGGAAGGGGGGTGAATAGGTGTGAAAATAGATTTTACGAAATACAATAAAAATACTTTTACTTTTAAACCAGGTCTGATGAATAACAGACTTTGAAAATGAATTCAAACTTTACTAATTATTTCGAAACACAGAAAGATATCACAATCGATAAAATAAATGAGTTAAGGGAAGAGAAAAATGAGCACAAGATTTATAGCGGTTTGGCTTAATTTAAGTTTACATCCACTCTCCACGCTAACAGCCTTTTAGCTAGTTTTCACTATGAATAAAAAAAGAGTGTTACAGCCTTATGATCTCGACTTCTCAGTGAAAAGATTCTACTGCTCTCATAAAGTCACTCTCTAGAGTTTTTCTCTTCTTCGAATACAAATTTGAGCATGGTAAGAAGAAGAATAAAGAATTTGGAAGTTTTAGACTTTAGAATTCTTCTTTCATGCGCACCTTTGAATGACTTGAAAAGCCCCTTAACTACTTCTCTATGCTTTTTCGACCGTTGGCACTTTTCAAATAAGTTATTCCAATCATCCCATTGGACAGAATCAATTAAGGAGATCTCGAGTTGTTTGAAGATTGAGATGAAAGCCCGATAATCTGATCGCCCATACAATCAGCATCTAGGTTTCCATAAGTAAATTCTTTCCAAATAAACTTGCTTTCCAAAATGATATTACTATTCTTGATTGATTTTGATAATAATATCCGAAGAAGGTAAATAAGATTTCCATTGAGAAGGTCGTAAATATCTTGTTCATACTGAAGGCTAGAAGGAAGAAAAATAATCTTGAGTCTGACTATATCTTCGTTCTTCACTTGTATTGTTTAGATCTTTGTCGGAGTGAAGCAAACTTCTGATATAAGATAGACTTGGAAAGAGTTACAGAAGTCTCGTATTCCTCAAAATGAAAATGAGAATAGAATTAGAAAAGTTTTGTCAACTTCAAAATCTAATAGGAGTTTTCTCCAACACATGACACCTAGTTCTTCAACTTCACCACATCGAACATCAAAGATCTAAAGATCCTCTTGTGATGTTCACAATTCCTAATGTTGTTATTGAAGAAGCTAATATGAATACCTACAAAGGGTTGAATAGATGTTTGAAAACAAACATTGACAAATAAATGCGGAATAAATTAAGTTGCGAACAAAGTCTGAGAAATGATCAAAGTCTGATTAAATGAGCTATTAGACTTGATATTCACTATCAATATCTAAACTCAATATTCCAACTTCACATTCCAACTCAATATTTAAACTCAATGCTCTAGAGGCAACCCCACAAAATTCTATTATCGTGTGGTACTTAGTCCCTGACCACTATTAGCAACAATACAAGATTCTAGAGGTGGCTCCTACGAAGTCACACTATCGTGTAGCACTTAATCTTTGACCACAATAAGCAATAACTCAAGGTTCTAGAGGTAACTCACACGGAATTTCTTTGTTTTGTAGCACTTAGTCATTTCCACATATAGCAACAATACAAAGTTCTAAAGGTGGCTCCTACAAAGTCACATTATTGTGTAGCATTTAGCTTTTAACTATGCAAGACAGTAGTGCAAAGCTCTAGAGGTGACTCTCATGTGACTCAGTTCACCATATAGCACTTAGCCATTAACTACAATAAGCAATGGTACAAGGTTCTAAAGGTGGCTCACATGTAACTCAAGTCACCATGTAGCAATTAGCCCTTTACCTACTCACAACACATTCGATTTCCTCAACACATCTCATCATCTTTCAATAGTAATCACATAAAATAATAACAATAAACCATGACCACGGCACAACCATTCACGTATCATCACGAATAACTTCTAAACATATCACAAATCAATCACATCACCAAATAGGCATGATTCAGCAAGCATAGCATCAAAAACAATGACAAAAACCACTACCGGTCCTAACTGGCAGAAATGGTCCACTCGCGCACCTCCAAGTTTAAACCCGGAAACCTAATCAAATGAGTTCGGAAAATTTTCACATTTGAATATGTTATAAAGGATACGTAAACGAACATTTTTCATGTGGAAACCTTAACGTAGATCTTTCTAGATTAAGCCCAATAAATTGCTCAATCTAGTACAAAAACTGGGTCCGTTTCCAGAAAATTTGTTTTTCCAAAATCAGTTTGATTCAATGTCCAAAACATGTCAATTTGATTTTAAATTTGACTATATTAAACTACAAAATGTGACAAATAACTTTTGTGAAGAAACCTTTTCAAAATTCGAATCTTGAGAGTTGATAAAAAAAATCCAATAAATCTCAAAAGGTCACCAGTTCCAGCAAAAATAAAAATTCGATTTTCAAATGACGGAGCTGAAACATTCTTCTTTTTAAATTCCTAAAATCTTGAATAAAATATATATCATAGTTGAGGATGTCTAAAATATTTTATAAGAAGGAATCAACCTAAAAATCTTAACACGTTTCGATCCACAAAAATGGCAAAAGACAAGGGTCCAGAATCTAGGTCTAAGGACAATCCCCTGAATTAGACTAATCCATCTTCATTAGTGCTAATCTCAGCAATTAGATTAATACTAATTCATTTTAAGGCTAATCTAACTAAGCTAGATCAACACTAATCTATCTTAAAACTAATCTCACTTAGTCCTAATTTAACTAAGCTAATTAACACTAATCTAACCCCTAAATGTAATTAACAACCTAATCAAGGATTAGGGAGTTAACTCACTAGATTAGCAAATAAACTGGTTCACAACGATGGCAGCATAACAGCGGTAAAATCCCGTGTCTATGACGGCCCTAAAGGAGGCCCGAAAGAGGTTGAAAAACGGCCTTGTGAGCCTCTGCTTGCTGCTGGAACTTTGGTTCTATTTTGAGCTAGTCTCAGTTGGCTTTGTGGGCTAGTGGCAGTGTTGGAAGCAAGATGAGTGGCAGGCGGTTGCTATTGGTCGAAGGATGTGTGGCCGGTGAAAGTGGTGGTGAGCTGGGCCGGTTGTATTGCTGGTGTGAAGGTTGTTGGTGTGGAAGTGGGTGGATGTGAGATAGCCAATGAGAAGATGGGATGATGCGAAGGATGGGCATATGGTGGCAAAAGAAGAAAAGCTGGAGGTGGAGGATGAATTGCTAGCGTTGGTGAAGGGGTACGCGTGGGTGGAGTTGGTGATGAAACAACGACAAGGAAAAAGGAGCGGTTGGTGTGGATTCGCAGGCAGAGCTGTGAAATGAAGCAGCTAGTCATTGGTGTTGATTGAGCTGGTGGGTGAGGAGTGTTGTGGTGGAGTAATGTGCTGGTGATGAGGCGATGAGTGATCGTGGAATGGTGGTGGTATGCAACAAGCACAAAGAGGCAACCGCTTGAGGGGAAATGAACGTAAAAAGGTAGGAGAAATAGAGAAGGAGATGGGTGGTGTTTTTGCAAGGGGCACACGCAAGAGGGGGAGGAGAGAGTGAACCAAGGGAGGACAAGGGTCTTCAAAGTCTTTGGCATGCACCAACGGCCTTCCACCTCCAAGATAAACACACTTGAGTGCCTCAATCCTAAAGTCTTCAGCCCTTAGCTGTTAAGGTTTCTTCCATAAGCCATTTATTTCACAAATCCACACCCGAGACTTCAATTTGGAGGCCAAAACAGTAGCAGCCCCCAGACCTACGAATTTTTGCACCAATTCACTCAAGTTCTTCACAAACCTTTCCAAACAGCTTCAATTTGTTGGAGAAATCTTCCAGGAGTATTTTGAAGTTGATAAAACGTTTCCATCAATCTAGTCTGAAGATTTGCAGACTCTACTATTTAAAGTTTGAAGACCTCCGGACTGCCAGACTCAAGACTCAAAGTCTATTCTCATTGACAATTTTTAATCCGTCGAAGAAGGGCTATCCAGAACTGGGTGTTTTATTAAGGATTTGACCTTATCGACTAGAGAAGATCTCTTGGCTGGATATGACATAACAGAATCCTTTATCATGATTAATTCAGAGATTAAGGATCCGATGATTGGCGAAGTATACTTGGAAGGTTCTACTTATGGAAACCGAGATCTTGATTGTATAGGCGAACATGATTGATGGGCTATCGACATGTTCCTTAAATAGCTCGAATGATATTCCTAATTGATTCCGTCCAATGGGTAGATTGGAGGAATTCCTTTGGTAAGTGCCAACGAGTATGATGGCATAAAGGAGTATATAAGGAAGACGTTATAGTTGTTCGAGTTTGTGCTCAATAGAAGAATTTCAAAGTCTGAAGCTCTTTGTTCTTAGTCAATTCATTTGTTGAGCAAAATCTTGTACGCAAAAGAGAGTCTATATCTTTGAGAGACCTTGAAGAAGTGTGGTAGAGTACCTACACTATGGAATCAAGGGAGAGCTTTGCTGTAACAATTCTTTTGTCTATAGTGAAATCCAGCTAGTGGGCTGTTAGTGCGGAAGAGTGGACGTAGGCTTGGAACAAGCCGAACCACTATAATCTCTGTGTTCATTTTCTCTTCCTTACTCTTTTTACTTTGATCATAATTCATTTTTACTAACAAAAGGTGAACTTCCTTTCTATTTTCTATTTCGTATTGTTCACTTATCACGAGAAATTATTATACACCTATTCACCCCTTCTCTAGGTGCTTATACTAGCTATCTCAATTGGTATCAGAGTCTGTGTACTCACTTTGTTTGAAGTGTTTTACTTCTGAGTTAAAGATCCATGGCTAGTATGTTAGCTCCAGGGTTGGTAGAAGGACAAAGCAATACCAGACCGTTTCACTTTGATGGAAATGGTTACAACATATGGAAAAACAAGATGAAAGTCTTCCTAAGATCAAAGGGTCATCTGGAATGGGACGTTGTAGACAAACGAATCATTCCTAAAGCTGCATCTGTCTCATAGAGAAGAAAAGATACTGTTGAGTCTAGTGAAATGATTCAAGAAGAGATAATCAAGAGACAAGCTCTTGATGTAAAAGCAATTTATTCTTTATATTATGCTTTGTCACCTATTGAATATAACGGAATATCTTCTTGTGTTACAGCGAAAGAAGTCTGGGATAGATTACATATTACTTATGAAGAAACCGATTGAGTGAAAGAGACCAGAATCAACATTCTCCTCGGTCAATACAAAGCCTTCAAAATGAAATCAGGAGAATCTATAACTGACATGTTTAGTCGTTTTACAGAAATCGTGAATGGTCTTGAAAATCAAGGTCAACCAATTTCTGATCTCATGAAGGTAAATAAGCTACTGCGTGGACTCTTTAAGGATTTGAATCACATAAATACCTCAATAAGAGGGACACAAAAAATCATGCCACTATCTGTTGATGAGTTGGTTGGAACTCTTCAGTCTTATGAAGTGGAACGAATCAATGAAAACGAAGACCCTAAAGGTAAGAAATCCATTGCATTAAAATCCAATGATGATTCCGATGTTACAGATTCTGAAGATGATATAGATGATGAGGAGCTTGCTCTCATGATAAGAAGATTCAGAACGCTGAACAAAAAAGGAAGAAAATTCAATCCGAAGAAACAAAGTTTTCAAAAGTAACAGACTAAGTCTGTTGAGGATGATGAATCAAACAAAGATGTAGTCTGTTTTGAATGTAAGAAAAAGGGACACATCAGACCCAATTGTCCTCTTCTGAGGAAGAAGAAATGAAAAACTGAAAAGTATCGAAAGACTCTTAAAGCAGAAACCTGGAGTGATACAGAGTATGAAGAAAATGATGATGATTATGCCAATATATGTTTGATAGCACAATTGGATTCAGATTCAAATTCCGAGACAGACTTAGATTCAAATAGTGAATTTGAGGTGAGTAACTTTAAAATCCCTATTAAAGTTTGTAAATACATTGATGAGTTGTGTTTTAGTTTTAAGACTTCTCTTAAAAGGATTTTCGAACTTAAAAAGGATAACTCTGCACTGAAACAACAGGAAAATGTTTTGAAAGAAAAGGTGAAATGTTTAGATATGAATGTTTCTACTCTTAAAGAAAGTGAAGATAATCTTTTGAAAGAAAATGTATTTTTTAAAAATGACATATCAAATATTTCCAAAAGATTTTCAATAGGATCTGAGAAACTTGAGAAAATTCTTTCAGCTCAAAGACCTTATTTCAATAAATCTGGTTTGGGAATGACTGTGGAAACCAGCCCTTTAATTGATTTTCCTAAAGTGAAGGAAAGAATTAAGCAAAGACCCACAAGAGATGCTTACAAAAATCATTTTAAAAAGATCTTTGTAAAACCAGTAGGTCGCAATGCTCTCAGATGTTCAAAGTGCAATAGTGCAGATCATTTTAAAAAATAATGTCCTATGGTTTGGAAACCTGTTAAGAAAGTATGGGCGAAAACCTCATATCATACTAACACCAATGGACCCAAGAAAATATGAGTACCAAAAAAAGTTTGAGTCTTTTTTTTTAAATGCAGGTCACTATCAAGAAAAAGGTAAAATGGTATCTGGATAGTGGATGCTCAAGACATATGACAGGAGATTCAAATTATTTCATAAAGTTCGTACAAGTAAATGGTAGAAAAGTCTCATTTGGAGGAAACATCAAAGGAAGAATTGTGGGATTCGGAACTGTAAAGATTGGAAACCTCACAATAAGCAATGTTTCCTTAGTGGAAGGACTCAACTACAATCTGCTCAGTATCAGTCAGCTGTGTGATATCGATTTCAAAATTAATTTTCAAGAGGTAATATGTTCAGGAACTAGTAAAGATTCTACTCAGTCATTCATGGGTCGAAGATATGGAAATATCTACCTCTTGGATGTGAAACTAGATGAATCGCAATGTCTAATCTCAATTCAAGACGAAGCGAACTTATGGCACACAAAGCTTGGGCATATCAATATGAAGCAGATAGCCAAAATTTCAGCAAAGAAGCTTGTTCGTGGTTTACCCAATCTATCATACCAAAAGTCTGATCTATGTACACCATGCATATTGGGAAAGCAGTTTGAAGAAAAATCAGACGAATGCATCTTCCTTAGATATTCAACCATAAGCAAAGCGTATAGAGTTTACAACAAGAAGACTTAATATGTGGAAGAATCAATGAATGTCAAATTTCAAGATTCTATGCAAAATGAATCTATCCAGACTCATCTTAAAAAATCTGAACCTACTCTAGACTCTGCAAAGTCTAAATCTCAGGAAGCAGCTCAGACTTCGAAAGACCAGCAACAAATGATTGTTGAAGATTCAAATGAAGGAAGTGATCATCAACCTGACAAATCAACCAGCAACTAGAAGTATAAGTCCAATCATCCCAAATATCTTATTATTGGTGACATTAATGAAGGAATTCGCACAAGATCCAAAAGGCGCGAAGAGTCTAGTGCTGTGACTCTTATTTCTGAAATAGAACCCAAAAGTATAGAAGAAGCTTTATCTGATGAAAGCTGGATTGAAGCTATGCAAGAAGAACTCAGGCAATTCAGTAGTAATGATGTCTGGGAGTTGACTCCTAAACCAAAAGGTAAATCTATTATTGAAGCTAAATGGGTTTTTAGGAACAAGATGGATGAGAAAGGAAAGGTTGTAAGAAACAAAGCAAGACTCGTGGCCAAGGGATATACGCAAGAAAAATGGATAGACTATGACGAGATTTACGCACCAGTAGCGAGGTTAGAAGAAATTAGATTATTACTTGCTTTTGCTTGTTATAAGAATTTTAGGTTATTCCAAATGGACGTCAAAAGTGCTTTCCTGAATGGATTTATCTATGAAGAAGTCTATGTGGAACAACCACCTAGGTTTGAAGACCCAAGGAAACCAGACTCAGTATTCAGACTCAAAAAGGCTTTATATGGTCTAAAGCAAGCACTTCGAGCTTGGTACGACAGGCTGAGTAAGTTTTTAATTCAAAACGGCTTTGTAAGAGATAAAGTAAACACTACTCTGTTTATCAAAAGAGAAAGCAAAAGTTTTATGCTTGTTCAAATATATGTTGATGATATTATTTTTGGATCCCCTAATGAAAGTTTGTGCAAGAAATTCTCTAAGTCTATGCAGGATGAATTTGAAATGAGCATGATGGATGAGTTAACCTTCTTTCTCGGGCTTCAAGTGAAACAACTGAAGGAAGGAACTTTTATTCATCAAGAAAAATATGCTAATGATCTTGTCAAAAAGTTTGGATTGGAAAATTGTAAAAAGGCTGATATATCAATATCAAGTTCCTTGAAGATAGACAAAAATGAAGGAGGAAAGAAAGTTGATCAGAAGTTATACATGAGCATCATTGGCTCATTCTTTATCTTACTGCTTCTAGACCTGACATTTTGTTTAGTGTTTGCATTTGTGCCAGATTTCAAGCAGACCTTAAAGAATCTCATCTAAGTGCTGCAAAGCGTATTATCAAATATATTGCATCAACTTCAAACTTTGGTCTTTGGTATCCTAAAAAGGGAGAATTTACTCTTCTTGAATACTCAGACGCAGATCTAGTCGGATGTAGAGTTGATAGAAAGAGCACCTCAGGTACCTGTCAACTACTTGGAAGCAGAACAGTATCCTGGTTTTCAAGAAAGCAAAGTACAGTAGCTCTCTCTACAATAGAAACATAATATGTAGCTTTTGGAAGTTGTTGTTCACAAATTCTGTTGATAAAACAACAGCTAAGAGACTTTGGAATTGAAGATTCATGCACGGAAATCAAGTGTAACAACACCAGCGCAATCAATCTCACTAAGAATCCAATTCTTCACTCAAGAGCAAAACATATAGAGATTCGACATCACTTCATTAGAGATCATGTTTAAAATGGAGAAGTTTCAATTCAGTTTGTTGACTCAAAGAACCAATTGACGGATATATTTATAAAGCCTTTGGAGAAAAATCAATTTGAAGCTATTCATTCCAGACTCAAAATCTTAAAGTCTAAGAAAATTCAGACTCAGAACTGAAAGTTTAAAGATACCCAGACTCAAACGATCAAGTTTTTCTTTCATAAGTTATTTTACTTTATTATCTCTCGAATCTCATCTCGAAAAGGTACGATCATCAACCGTGTTTGATTATTGCTATCTTTAATTGACGTGATTATTGTAACGTTTCCTTTTCGAAAAAGGAGTTATTTTTGAAATGACAATTATCTAATTTGTTTTTTGAAAAAGGCAGTTATTTTTTAAAAATGCATCTTTTTACTTTCTTTTATGATGTTCCGTATGCCTCTTTTCGACTATCTTATATACTGTTATTTCTTCTTCGCTTTACTCTTAAAAACCCTAAGAGAGCATCGATCTTCCATTTATGTTTTCTTCTCTTGTTTAATCTTCAAAAAGTTGTCATCTTTCTTGGGAAAGTCAAGTTTGGAATCTTTTAAAGACTGTGAAAGATGTCGTCTCAAATGAAGTCTTCGAAGATCGCAAACAAGGGACCACAGCAAATGCGTAAGGGGCCTACACACTTTGATCTCACTGAGGAAGAAGAGTCTCCTAGTCAGTAGCAGAGCCCACAACATTCTCAGCAGCGTCCATCTTCTCCATATAGACAACAGGAGGTTGCTCGACAAGAAAAGGAAGAAATAATCGAAGATGCAGAACCTATAAGAGTTTCTAAGCCCTCTTTTATCTACAAGCTTTATCACGCTTTGAAAAAGTGTGGAACTCATTTGAACTACATTGACGAATTTCTGAAAGACAAAGGGTACAAAAATGAAACCTTCTTTGTATGCACAATGAAACAGTTGGGAATTGCCCCTGCTGGATCGGCAGAAGAAGCAATGGCAAATATTCCAATCAATCCTCGTGTTGGAGGGCTGAATCAGATAGATAGGAATAATGATAACAAGTTGTATAGTCAGTTTCAACCGAGAATGGGTGTTGCGGCAAAAATTCGGGGAAAAGGGACAGACTTGTTTCAATCGGAGGAACAAAAGCATCTATACTCTAAGTTGTTGAAGTGTGGGGTGATAAACCTTAGAAGTATGGATTTTGATTTCCTTGACGCTGTGAATGTTAATTTGAGGGAAAAATTTAGTCTTCTTCAACTTGAACAGTTCTATTCTGACTCTACAGAAGCCTATGCTGAACTCACTACATATTTCTATTCAAATCTCAGTTTCTTGGATGCGAATAGATTCTCTTTTAGTGTCCGAGATCAGGACTATGTGGTAGATGTAGATATGTTGGCTGATGTGATTGGGGTTGAGAGAGGGAAATATCAACCTATCAATGTCTCTATTACTCTTGCTACATTGGAACTTGTTAAGGATAGAAGGATAGAGGGAAAGATTTCCTACTCGAGGATGAGTGCATTTAACATTCTGCTTTACAAGATTGTGATTAATTGCCTTAGACCAAAATCTACTTTAAAGACTGATGTTTCAAACTTAGAGGCAAAGCTGATGTATGCCATCAATGCTGGGAAAAAGTTTTCTCTTCCTCACACTATTATGTTCCACATGTATAGGGTAGTGGTGAAGGACAAGGGTTAACTTCTTTATCCAGCTCTTGTGACAAATATATTCAGACATTTGAATGTTCAGCCTCCACGAATTCTCTTCATTCGATCTTGTGATCAAATAGTTGTGGGATTGAAAATGGTCTCCAAAATGTGTCTGAAGGAACTCAACAAGGCGTTGGAAAAATTCAAGAAGAAAACCCTTGTCAAAACTCATCAAATCTCTTCGGCTGCAAAGAGAAAAGGGAAGGAGCCCATGGTTGCTTCATCTAAGAAAAGAAGAGCTCTCATTGTTGAAGATGAAGAAGATGAGGAAGACATCACCATTTCTGCTATGGCATTGAAGAACCTGAGTCGTTCTGTTCCAGAATCAATGGAACGACAAGAGAAAGACTCAGAATAGAGGACTGGAGAAAGAGAAGATTTGGAAGCAGAAGAGAAAGAAACAGAGGAGAGAGAAGTTGAAGAAAGAGATGCAGAGGAGGAAAGATCTGAAGAAGAAGAAGAGGAAAAAGGAAATCAAGAGAAAGGAGAGCATGAGGAACTCTCTTCTCCACCTGAAGGCATGGAAACAGGGGGAGACCATGAGAAAATAGGAATGTCCTCATATCCTGCTACCAGTGAAGGAGTTAGTCGCTCTCTAGCAAATCCAAAGGACATCTATGCCTCTCAATTTCCTGAGGAGGGACATGATGTTTCATCGCCCAATCTGTGTGACTATGCTGATTTGCCATCGTCTGCCTTTACTTCATCTGATCGTGCAGAAGCCAGTACACAGACTGATAATTGAACAAATTTTCGCAGAATTTTTTATATTTTCTTGGAAATGCGGGGTCAGATATATGCTCTGGGATGCGAAGTTCAGAATTTGCAGATTGCAAGTCAAGCTTCTTCAGTTTCTTTGAATAATCAGATCAAGCCCTTTCTCTTCAAATTCAGGCAAGTGCTAAGTGTGAAGATGTGGCACAACTAAAGGAGGACTTGAAAAAGCTGGAAGGCATTGTCCAGCCAATGGGAGATTTCCAGCTTGTTCATGTTCCCAAGCATTCTTGAATCCATTCCATCTCAACCTTTTTTATGATGACAAAAAGGGGGAGAGATGCGAGATTTGAAACTTTGAACCTTAAACTTGTTGAACCTTTGGTTTGTTTTGATGTTTGACTTGACTTGACTTTTGTGTCTGGCTATGAACTGAATTTGGGATTTGGATTTGACTAATTATATTAAGTACTATTGATATCTTATGAATGGTTTTACTCACATGAAAGACTAACCTATTTTCTGTGGTTGCAGATTCTAGTGTTATCATTAAGCCATTTATCTTTATGAGATATCCATATTTGCTTGAGTAATATTTTGCAGGTCAAAGTTATCCAAATCTGCAGGAAAGTTTTGTCACCATCAAAAAGGGGGAGATTGTTGGAGAAATCTTCATAGAGTATTTTGAAGCTGATAAAACGTTTTCATCGGTCTAGTTTAAAGATTTGCAGACTCTACTATTTAAAGTCTGAAGACCTCCGGACTGCCAGATTCAAGACTCAAAGTCTATTCTCATTAACAATTTCTAATCCGTCGAAGAAGGGCTATCCAGAACTTGGTGTTTCATTAAGGATTTGACCTTATCGATTGGAGAAGATCTCCTGGCTGGATATGACATAATGAAATCCTTTATCATGATTGATTCAGAGATTAAGGATCCGATGATTGACGAAGTATACTTGGAAGGTTCTACTTATGGAAACCGAGATCCTGATTGTATGGGCGAACAGGATTGATGGGTTATCGACATGTTCCTTAAATAGCTCGAATGATCTTCCTAATTGATTTCATCCAACGGGTAGATTTGTGGAATTCATTTGGTAAGTGCCAACGGATATGATGGCCTAAAGGAGTATATAAGGAAGACATTCTAGTTGTTTCGAGTGTGTGCTCGATAGAACAATTTCAAAGTCTGAAGCTCTTTGTTCATAGTCAATTCATTTGTTGAGCGAAATCTTGTACGCAAAAGAAAGTCTATATCTTTGAGAGACCTTGAGGAAGTGTGGCAGAGTATCTACACTGTGGAATCAAGGAAGAGCTTTGTTTTAACAACTCTTTTGTTCATAGTGAAATCCAGCTAGTGGGCTGTCAGTGCGGAAAAGTAGACGTAGGCTTGAAATAAGCCGAACCACTATAATCGCTGTATTCATTTTCTCTTCCTTACTCTTTTTACTTTGATCATAATTCATTTTTGCTAATAAAAGGCGAACTTCCTTTCTATTTTCTATTTCGTATTGCTCACTTATCACGATAAATTATTATACACCTATTCACCCCCTCTAGGTGCTTATACTAGCTATCTCACAATTCAATGGCTACACATGCCAAGGTAGCAGCCCACACAAATTCCTTGCACTTCCTTTACCAAATAGCTCACTTTGGAGGCCAAAACTCTACAAAGAAATGACCCTCCAAATTTCTTGAATTTAATTTGCCAAATGTCAATTTTTCGTAAAAATTCCTAGCTCGACGAAATTTTTTCAAAAGATGAGACAAGATCCTAAAAATGAATCGTGACACGCTTGAACGTTCGATTCCCGAAATTGAATTCAATTTTGTAGTTAAAATTGACCAAACACGATTTTAGTCCAATCTAACCTATCGAGTAGGTTTTAGAGATTTTACCCCAGTTATATCCCTTAACGACTTCACCTAATAGGTTAGTTAACTCGTGAATGATTAGCTTAGAAAAAAAAGGACCGTAGACGCATTGATGAAAAGCTCATTTCATTTTATCGAGATGAGGTCAAAAATTTAGAATGTCATAGTTAAAATAAGAGAAAATTGCACACGAGATTTATAGAGGTTCGGCTTAGATCAAATCTATGTTTGGTAGCCTTCTAGCTAAATTTCACTAAATTATTGATAGAGAAGTATAATATTTCGAATGCAAACACTCAGTAGAAGATTTCTTTTTCCCACACTTAGTCACTCTTCTTGTGATTTTTTCTCTTAAATACAATTTGTAAGAGCTATCATTGAAGAACAAGTGATTGGAAAGGCTTTGAACTTTGGAATTTCAATTTTCACATACTATCTCAAATAGACTGAATGACCTCCTTAGATACTCCTCTATGCCTCACTAATTATTAGCATTCTCTAGAGAAATTTCTTCCAATCAATCCGTTGGACATAATTGATTAAGGAAATCTTATAACCATTTGAAGATTGAGATGAAAATCTGTCAATTCTAGTTGCCCATACAATTATAATCTAGGTTTTCATAAATAGATGCTTTCCAAAAAGGAACTTGTCTTCAAGTTTGATTTCATTAATTCGTGATTAATTCCGTCAATATATTTATAAAAGGTAAGTGAAATTCTTCACCAGAAAGTCAAATATTAAAGAATAAATCTCTATAATGTTCATACGGAATCCTTGTCGTAAAATCAATAATTATAAGTCTGATTATATCTTTGTTCTGGACTTGGTTTCAATCTAGATTGCGTCAGAGTGGAAAAGACTTTTGAAATGAATAGACTTTGACGAGAGTCTACAATATATCTTCAGAAGTCTGCTATTTTTCAGAATAAGAACAAGAACAATAAAGTTTTATCAACTTCAAAACTTGGTAGGAGTTTTCTCAACAGTTATTCCTACCTCTTGCTGTTTCTTGCCGGTTACCCCTATTATGAATCTTCCTTGTGATCCCCTCACTATCGGTCATCATATGAATTGGTAATTCAAATCACTTAATTTCCTAAGTCAATTTTTATTCAAATATTCAATTGCCCAAATTGTGGCACAATTTGGCATAAGATATTTGCCCTATCTTAAATAGGAAATTTCCTCTTTCAATTTATGCATATAATTGGGATTTTGATCTTCAAGATTCGATAAGAGAGCCTTTGTTTCCTATTTTTAGATGCAATGAATATTTGAACTAAAGAAAATTCCAAAAAAATAAAAACCAAGTACCCTCATTTTCTCAAATAAGGACTCAAAGTGGATCTTATTTCAAATAATAGCTTGAAGTGGCTATGATTATTTCAAAATAGAGTTAGAAGTAGACATGATTATTTCAAATAAGGGACTTATCTTATCGGTCAACGGCTAGCCAAATTTTTTAATCAATCAAGGGTGTTTTTGTTTAAATCTTCTTTTCTTTTAATTTTTTCTCTTTTCTTCTTTTCTCTTTTTCGGCGTTGGTTATTGGCCATTAGCAAAGGCTAGCAAGGGCTCAATGACTCTCACTAGTTGATAGTAGGGGTTGGTTAAGGGCCACTGAGGGCCTACAAGCACTGATCGGCAGTAGCCGTGAGTGAGGCCACCCATGCTAGATTTGGCAAAGGTTGGCCTACAAGCCCTCACCTACTACCGATGATGGTCATCGAGCCCTTGCTAGCCCAAGCAAGGCTAACCTGTGGCATCCCAAAAATTCAAGACAAACTCTAAGGTTTATTAAAGCCCATAATTAGGTAATAAAATTACCTATAGTTTATGCTTTAGCTGTTAGCCTCCTCTTAAGACTAAGTGATATGTGCTTGTGTTCATAAAATCTTGAAATTAGTATTATAGGATAAACTAATGAGAATAATCTATTATTGGCTATACACCTCATAGACTAAATTTCCTATAAATAAAATGTTACAAGACTTTGGCCATGAGAAATTTGAAATTTGGAATTTATAAAAGAAAGAATTAAAGGTAAAATTTAGGATATAATTAGGTTGGGCCTTAGGCCCAATAGCTTGGACTCTTGGTGGGCCGAATGGCTAGCCCAATTGAGGCCCATGAAGTTTGACCGTCGACCAAGGGGGGGAGGAGTGGCCGGCCCACTTCTTCCTCGCCCAATCCAAGCCCAAGCCCATCTTGCATGAGCTTGGCCAAGTGGCAAAAAGAGGATTACATGCATTGGCCATTGAGGGAGGCAAATAATCATTGCCAATGATTGAATTTTGGGGAAATAAAAGGGAGAGAGAGAGAGGGTGGCCGGTTGGGGGTTTTCGGCCAAGCCAAGTGAGAGAGAGAGAGAGAGAGAGAGAGAGAGAGAGAGAGAGAGAATCGCCGAGAAAGGGAGAGGAACCAAGGAGGAGAAGGAGCCGTCCACCCATCGCCGCCCGCACGCCGTCCGTCCGTCACCAGTGTGCCGTCCGTTTGATGTCATCTGCTTGGTCTTAGAGGCAAGTTGGGATCGATTTCCACTCTTGCATGTGTTTCTTGCATGTGTGATTTGTTGGTGGTAGATTTCGGAGGTTAGGGTAGGCAAAACTGAAGCTAGAATGTGACTTGTTCTTGAAAATGCTTGCTGATTTCGTGTAAACCGCTCGACCCAGAATCTTGTGGAGGCTTGCATGCATGTTTCGAGTTCAATTTTGACTTTGACTCCTTCAATTAAAGTTGTAGCCAACATCTTAAACTACAATATATTAAAATTTGGGACAAAATGGTGGAGATTTAAGGGGTCAAACCCTCTTCCTACGAAGACACTAGATCTGGAACTGTTTTACTGACCTTTTGGTAGTTTTGTGGGTTGCATGTTGCTTTTTACCGAGAATTCCTCTTCTACTTCTTCATGAAACTTGTAGATAACATCATAAAGACTAACATACTCAAATTTGAGGTAAAATGAGCAAGTTTAGCCTAGTGAATCGACTTTCTCTTGAAGACGGTAAATCTGGAAACACGGTACTGGACACCCGAGACTTCATGGACCCATATGGTGACTATTCTTTGGAAATTTGGCTTAGATCCCTTAATAAAAGTTGTAGGGGAACTCTTGAAGTAAAACATATCCAAATTTCAGAGGAAATGAAGAATAATAAGTAGGTGAAAACTCGATATTTCGGAGATAACTACACTGGACGCTTCGGTGCTAGAATCAGAAGCTTCGGATGACTATAGAAAATTATCTAGAACGAATATGGCCTAGCTGTATTCATGAAAAATATACTTTAGTGTCTTAACTATAATCTGGTAAAATTTCATAATTTTCGGAGGTCGTTCGAGTATTTTAATTAAATTATTTCAAAAACTGCACATTCTGTTTCTATCCGAAATTGTATGCTGTATTTGTGCGAATTATATCTTCTTGTGTGGAACTCTATTGGGCATGTGTTTTTCATGAAATTATTATCTTATTGACTTGTCTATCACATGTCTTGATTTCATGATTTTTGAGAATCATATGGATATTTAATTTAAATATTTTCTAAAATGGTACAAGCTGGAATTTTGTAAACTTCAAAAAGGCATGAAAAATGGACTATGTTAAATTGTATGGACTCCATGAATTGTATTGTTATGGATGATTGTGTCTTGCTGCATGTATGATGATGATTTGAGATGCGTGTATGAATTCAAGGATGAATATGATCTTGATTGCCATCACATCACATGCCATGTTAAAATTGAACTATAATTGAAGATGAGAATTGAGATAAATGAGAAGGCCGTCGGAGGTGTGAGCCGACGATGCCCCGGGAGTGTCGGGATGCCTGGCTAGAAGGTTACGGCCGGTTGCCCGGTGGCCTTGAATGGCCGGATACCGGAGGGTCCTCGAGAGTACCGAGAGGTATCGAGATGCCCGGAGAGTGGGGGAGTCGGAAGCTCGGCAAGTATTGTGCCGAGGGATGCCTCGCAATGCCAATTGGGGTGCGAGATGCTTGGCTAGAAGGGTACGGCCGATTGCCCGGTGGCCTTAAATGGCTGAATGTTGGAGGGTCATCGTGATGCTATTTGGGGTACGAGATGCCCGGAGAGTGGGGGAGCCGGATGTTTGATTGTATCTTGGATACATGTGGGATGCAAACATTGGTCCCGGGAAAGAAAAATGTGGCGGTCCAAAATGAAATTGAAATTGAATTATGCATGATGATATATGCATGACATGATGATGATGTTATATGCATGGATGCATGGCAATGATGATAGTCCATGTGATATGATGATGATGTTACATGCATGGATGCATGGTAATGATGATGGTACATGTGATATGAGGATGATGTTACATGCATGGATGCATGGTAATGATGATGGCACATGTGATATGATGATGATGAGTGCATGGATGCATGGTAATGATGATGGTACATGTGATATGATGATGATGAATGCATGGTAATGATGATGGTACATGTGATATGATGATGATGAGTGCATGGTAATGATGATGGTGATGACTATATGATGATGTATGTACATAAGGTATGGTGACATGTGCATGATACCAAGGTAATTGTGCATGGATGCTTTAATGACATGTGATGCTATGATTGTGATGATTGTGTGGCATGATGCATTGAGTGATTTATTGGTCCTTTACCTGCTGAGTGGTTGTACTCACCCCTTTGGGAACCAACATTTCATATTAGCAGGATGCCGCTCCTTGTTGTCATGTGGGGCGTATTTTACGGCCTTCCTTTAGATGTAGAGGTCGAGTGTATGGAGATCGACTGTCCCATCATTCCTGGTCTAACATTTATTCGAGTTCGCGCCTTAGTGATGTACGACGTGGGCCTTACTGAGGGACCTATCATTCAGGAGTTCATATCCGTCCACGTTCGTCGAGATGGAGTGATGCATGGGATGTTGTCGCCACCACTACTTGATGCACCGGGATGGGTATGAGGGCCCGTGCGTGAGAAGTAGGAGCTGTAACTTTTTGGAATGATTAGCCGACACTAGTTGATGGGGGATCTTGCACGATAGACATAGTGGGTCGAGTGTTTCTTTTTGGGTTTATGGCCGAGTGTGGCTACATGTCCTGACCTTTCTTTTGATGTATCGACCCAAGGAAACCCATCTTGGAAAATATGTAAATAAAGTGTCATGGCTTTATCTTTTCTTATGATGTTTAGTGGTGTGCAATTGTATCATGGTTGATGGAGGGAGAGATAGCGATATTATATTTTGCTTCCACTAATGAGTAGCGCTAGGACCATTTTAAAAATAATAAATGTCTATGATTTATGACGCTTCTTCTAGGAGATGTAACTAGTGTTCCACTAGGTGTAGCATTAGGTGCCTGTGGTGACCTAAGGTGGTTTGGGGTGCCACATAACCCTCCCTAAATTTGGCAAGGGTGGTCAACCCCACATCTGGTGAGGGCCATCAAGCCCTCGCTAGCCCTTACTAGTGGCCAACAAGGTCTACAAGCCCTCGATGGTTGCGGGCATGGCCACCCTCCCTAGATTTGGCAAGGGTCAATCTTGCCTAGGGCTTATGAGGGTCGTCTTCGCTAACAGTTAAGAAGGGCGACCTCCCTAAGGGCGAAGGTTGCCTTGCCCAGGAGAGGTTGTCCCTCGCCTGTGGTCGGCAAGAGTAGCCCTCACTGAATCAGGCAAGGGTGACCGTGGTCTAGCCCTCTGTAGGTATCACCATTGGCTAGCCAACCACCAGTGAAGAAGGAAGAAGAACTAGAAAAAAGGAAAGAAAAAAGAGAAAATGACGAAAATGTCATTGACCGCTAGAAAGTCGAGCTTTTATTTAAAATAATATACACTTCATACCCTTATTTGAGAAAATAATGACACTTAAGATCTTTATTTGAAATAATGTCTACTTTGGACCCTTATTTGAGAAAATGAGGGCACTTGAGACCCCTTTTTGGAATTTTCCCATTGAACTATATGGGTTTATATTGCATGTTACAAACTTGGGAAACATTTTTATTTTAAGAAATACTAAAAAAATACATTAAATGTTAGTATAGATTTGCATCCATGTTAGTTTTTTAATTTAGAATTGCATGTAGTAATTTAAGAAATTTACTAATTTAGAATAGCATTTAATCTATTTACTAATTTAAATTAAGTAATCACAGGTTTAGTGATTTCCCATTTTTTACTTTAAAAAGAAAGCCATAAAGAAAATACTACATGACAAGCATATCATGTAGAATTAGTTGCATTGTTGCCATGTTATCACATGCCATGTCAAAATATTTGTATCATGCTATCTATGTCATAATTTCAATTTCATTTAGTTATTACACATTTAGAATCATATAAATTAAATTGCATGTCATGCTAGATTAGTTTATAATATTTGCCTGTCATTAAAATTAAGTCATGTCACATGTCATTAGTTCGATAATTTATTCACGTTAAATTTAGATTAAATCGCATATAAGTCGCATTGTGTTTTGATATAATTTTCATGTCATTTAGAATCAATGCATGTTAGATTAGGATTCATATAGTTATAACATTTAAATTAAATCATAGTCATGTTAAACAAGAAAAACCAAAAAAAAAAAAATGAATGACATTGCATTTAGAAATAATGTTTAAGACATGCATGCATTTTCTAGTTAATATCTTTCTGAACATTTGATGCATTGTAATTTATGGGCTTTTTCTTGCTTGAGATGTTTATATTCTTGCCCTATCTCTAGCAATTTATTTACTGCTTTGATTATTGATTGTTAAATTGTTGTATACACGCTCGCATGATCATCTCTTGCATGTTAGTGGATTAAATTAAAATTAACCAAGATTACTTGCAAAATATTTTTGAAATAAAGAGTAAATGTACCGAAATGACATTTCATTTATCTAGCGTGATCAAGTCTTTGGATCCATGAATCTATTGTGCATAGAATTAAAGTGCTTTTCCACACTAGGCTTAGGTGTCCAATCAATCTATTAACAATTGATTAATGGCGACTCCTAAATAAACCAATTTGCATATTAAATTAATTTGGTGTGTTTATTTCATGGAAACTCAAGATTTGATAAAAAAAAAAATTGAAAAATGATCTCTTGCATTGCTTACAAAAATGAATTAATGTAAAATATTTCCATCGCCTATGAAATTAATTACATAAAAATTGTTGTCAATAATAAAAACATCTTTTGTTAACTAATTTTTCTAAGCAACAACTATTCATTTTTAAGAAAATATTTTCGAAATTTTGAGTTTTACGTGAAATAAATGTACCCCAAATTAAAATAAAAAAGTTGTAATTGGTATGAAATTAGGAGAGTTCGTGCTAAGGTTTTGGGCTAAGTAATCCATTAGCTTTCCTTTTGGTGGATTACTTATTGGAAGGTTACAACAACAGCTTCCTTTTAAACAGACAGACCCTTAGTTTTAAGATGATATCAAAGTTAGATGTCTCAAGCTCAATTCCTTATAATCACTTTTCAACTTTTGTTGGTTATTCCTCTCATTATCCATAAATATGTCAAGAGTAGCTGTGTGAAGAGGTATCAATGATTAGGGACAAAAGCATAAAGTCTTAAACTTGTCGCAAAATTACAATCGATCGAAAGTTTTCTCACTTTATTACACCTTGAAGCAATTTAATGTTGAAGCTAATTAAATTTTCTGGTAAGACTTGTGAATTCCTTTATGAGATTGGGAAATTATTTCATGAGGAATACTATGGCTAAACATTGTGTCAATTATTTGGTGTAATTTGGAGTTGGAAAACACTGAGAGTATTTGAATGACTCAAGTGAGGTTGTAATCTTTATTGTATCGTTTTTTTTGCTGCTCTCTCTATGAACATATGCCATGTCGACCGAACCATTTAAAATACAATATCTGATTTATTTCCTTATTTTATCTATTTATTATTCGATCATTTACTTCTGCGATAGTTCTAATCAATTACACACCCTCTGTTATTTACTTCTTCGGTAACATCCTTATAGCAGGGATTAGGCGCAAGGCACATCCTAGGTTCTCCAACCACCAAATCAACTTGCTAACATTCCGTCTGGGTAGCTAGAGGTGATCATGAGCAAATAGGCTCGCCTATGCCTTAAAAGCCCGAAAGGCAAATGTAGGAGGTTGGGCAAGGGCCTTTCTTGGAAAAAGACCCGTCCTCTTGGCAGTGAATAATCTTATATATATAGGGCAAGGGCCTTTCTTGGAAAAAGACCCGTCCTCTTGGCAGTGAATAATCTTATATATATATATATATATATATATATATATAGAGAGAGAGAGAGAGAGAGAGAGAGAGAGAGAGAGAGAGAGAGAGAACAATTTCCGAATCATGTGTCAAATTCTCTTTCAATGAATTTGAATCCAACTCCATAGCTAACGAGGACAAAATGTGGAAACATGAAGTAGACAAAAGGTAGGAAGTGCTAGAAGTCGACTACGTTATCATTCAAACAGAAACACATATAGCGGTCAACAGTAATTCAACAAGCAGCCACAAACAACGTTGAATTCACAGAAGAGATGGTCCCAAAGAGTCTGATTTCCCACCAGTATGAAGTTTCCGAGAAGCAGATCATCCCATGTGAATATGGACTTAGTCCGGGAACGTTGAAAGTACTAATGGTCAATCCACGTTTCAGAGAACATCAACGTCATCTTTGACGATAGCTTAAATTACAGAACTCTGCCACTCATCATGTATATTATTACCTACCGGGCTAGCATAGCGCGGCACGCCTTGAAACTCCTCCACAAAAAGCAAATCCAACAAAAGAAAAGAAGAAGGCCAATAATTCAAACTTCAGCTTGCTCTTTCCTTTTCTTTTTTTTCTTTTTTATTCTGTTGCTGTTCGAAAGGACAAGAAAAAAGGGCAATCGCATGGAGAACCCCGAAAAGGCGAAGGAAGATGAAGAAAAAGGAGGATCGGTTCACTATCGAGGAGTGAGGCGGCGGCCGTGGGGGAAGTTCGCGGCCGAAATTCGAGATCCGTCGAGGCATGGAGCTCGAGTGTGGCTTGGGACGTACGATTCCGCGGAAGAAGCTGCTAGGGCTTACGACCGCGCCGCGATACGGTTGAGGGGTAATCAAGCTATTACTAACTTTCCCAGTGAGGATTACTCTGAATACGAGCAATCTGCGCATCCTCCTGAACAATCATTGTCCTCCTCTGGGGATTACGGGGAGAGTTCTCGTCGCGAGATAAGTAGATCTAGTCAGAAAGCTAAAGAAGTTTTCGAGTTCGAGTGCTTGGATGACAAGGTTCTTGAGGATCTCCTCGAAGAAGAAGAGGGGAAAAACAAGTGAATGGTACCTCTCTCTCTCTCTCTCTCTCTCTCTCTCTCTCTCTCTCTCCCCCTCCCCTCCTGATGATCATTGCCAGTAATGGTCATACCACTACTGGTCATACCAGTAAGTGATGATGGAGTCTGTGTGAGTCTTGGATCCATGAACTCGTAATTTGATTCTGGTTGGAGCTTTTAGGCATTTAATTAAGCCAATTCAATTTCTGACTTCACTTTGGGTGATTAGGGTTTTTGTGGTGACTGCCAATTACTGAGGAAAAAACTGCAGAAATGACGGAAATAGCAACCAATCGATCCAAATTATTCCAAACTGTTGAGCGTGAGGTTAAAGCATATTATGACACTTCGAATTTGTGGAACCAACAAAAGAGAAAAGGAATGCCCTAGTCTAAAAGCCACTTGCAAAAGTCTTTTGGTGCATCGATAGATACACTCTTAATGAGCTTCTTTGATATTAGAGCATGAAATTCGGAAGATTTCGTTGCATCGCTTAAATTAAATTTCGCAAAGACATTTCGTTATAAAAGACATGGTTTTGTGGGAGTTTTTAGCCAGTTCTTGAGACGAAAAGGAAAAATTCTTCAGCTGTAGTTTTGTTACATTAATCTATTTCCACTTTGAAAGAGATCCCTTGTGCCAATCCAAATTAATGGAGAAAGAGGAGCTCAATACACATATTCTGATTACACCAAAAGGTTTTAGGCACAACTGGAGACGAGAGTAGTGTAGTTTGATCTTGGTGTTTGATTGCAGCAACTTTCCAGCTGGGGATAGTCAATACTGGTGTCAGACGCAAATCGAATAGTATCAGAATCTTTGATTCGACTAATTTAGATGGATCGATCAAATGCCGGCTTTGTCACCTTTGAATGCAGCTGAGAGCTAATATCAAACCCCTATAGTGTAGGGGTTAAAGAAGCTAATAGAGAGAGGAAACATTACTTCATCCTCAGCTACATTAATCACCAATATATATACCTTAGTATAAAAGATGTCATAATGAAACATATAGAGATCCAGTGCCCACTAGATGTTAAGAAGGTTTACATGAATCTGCTAAAGATTAATGGATAAATTTTATGGCGATTTTTTCTTGATGATTTTGAGGCAGATTGAATCATAAAATGAGTGAAAATTGTATCCTCTAGCTGGTGCAAGAGTGGTAGGGTTTCAGAGTGAACCGTTTCCCCGTTTATCTGCCCAATAAGGCCTTTAAATCTACAGCATTGTCACTATAGTGATTAGAATGGTTTTCTTCCGAAAGCGAAGACTAGTGCTCTTCCAAAAGTGGATTTGATCTCGTTGGTGCAGTACACATGAAGAATTCTCTGGTGATCCGGGCAGGTACGAGCCCGAAGCATGTGAGCCATCAATGTTAGTAGGTGAAACTCACATGTTTTGTGTTTATGATGTGTGTGCACTCGCGCACAGACGCGATACATCTAAGGAAGTCTAGGCATTCTCATTCTTAGGGACAACATAGTTTGTACAGAAAGCTATTGATAGATCATTTTGACATTAGGTGGTACTTTTGTGGATGCGCCTTCAGTTACCTTGGATTACGCCTGAGGCAAGCGACCTCCACGAGCTGAGTCACTGGTGGTGTTCTACACACATAGACATATAGAGAGCGAGGGAGAGGATAGTAAGGGGTTTAGATCAGTAAATTTGTGATAAATGGGTTACTTAGCTATATCTTGACCTTCATTTCTCGACTCTACATTTATGCTTTTTCTTATAACCGTGAGGGACATCCGCGTCGTTCTGACTTACACTGATTGTGGCAGGTATACTTCTCATGGAATGCTAGGAGGGCCCCCACCCTTACCTCCGGTGAAATTCAAGATGCCCGAAGGATTCGCAGCCACGCCATACGGGTGGGATTGAAGTAGCATCATCAACTGCACACACCCCATGGGACCTAAATCTTGACTTTTTCACTCTAGAATCTAGCAACAGACCTATCCTCTAAAGCTTGTTCCGGCTTCTTCTAAGAGAAAAAGGCATTCCAAATGTGATTCCTGGTGTTGGTTGAATGTAAAATAGTTGAAATCCTAAAGTTATCCTCATAAATTAGTCAGTTTATGCTGGAAACTCTAGTGAATTTTTCAATAAGATTAACTTGCTTAAATGTTTTCTTGTATTGCGTGAAGTAAATAGTAATTTTTCATAATTTGTCCTTAGTAAATAGCATTACTCTTCAGGTTGAGGCATATAAACTCTCCAACCGTTTCCCCTTCTTGAACCTACATCTCAACGTGAAGTGACTAACCTAAGTAACACATTCACCTAAATATCCGAATAAACGATGACACTGGAATCAAGTGAGTAATCTAGCAGATTAGAAGCTAATAGAGATCGGCATAATACTAATTGAGATATTCTCAGCACGCCCATTCATTGTCCTCCTACATGTGATCACAAATTTGCGACCATACACGAGAAAATATTCAACTACAAGCTCCAAAATCATACACTACAAGCATTAAACAACTCTTAATGAGAGTAGTATGTCGTAGATTTGCCCTTAAGACCATGCATTTTGACCGCTTTCGATGTTGAAATTTGCTTTGTTTCAAGATACCAAATCTTACAATTCCTGCTTTCTGAGATAATATATTTTCGAGTGCCAAGAAAGAACACTCGTACCAAAGCAAAAAGAGGCTACAAAGCAAGCATTTCGAGTGTATCATTAGTTCAAAATATAGCATTAGTAAGAGATAGGCAAAGTAGACAAATTAGGTTGAGATTCAAAGAATAATTTAAGGCTTTTAATAATCGGTGAAGGATCTTGATATTTTCTTCTGAGAGCTGCTACTTTTCAACTGAGACGAACAAGTGTAATTTGACTACCTCTTTGGGCATTCTCTAGAAATTTCTTTCTGGCCTAAAACTATTTGAGCAGCCTCCGCGAAGAAGGGCAATCACCAAGAACAAATATCTCAAACAAAGAAAAAAAGTTTCTAGAATAAGTGGACAAATCAAACAAAGAAAAAAAGTTTGTAGAATAAGTGGACAAAATAAAGTAATACTTCTCGTACTAAAATGGTCCACGTAGCCGTTTTCTTTCCTTTTTTTAATTATATGATAGTCTATAATTATACGTCTGTGTTCACATTCACTCCAATATTTTTCTTAAATCTTATAGGTCGCGCCTTTTGACTAATGTATAAACACGGATATATAAACCAGTATACAAACATTTTTTTTTTGTAATATTTGCAAAAAAAAAAACATAGAAAAAAAAAACAGAGCCATGAATAAACGAATGGATTGCATTCAAGCACCCAAAAAAATGAAAAAAATATATATATTCAAAGCACAAAACACTAGCGAAGCCCTCTCCTGTGTAATCATGGCCAACCCAACGTTGCAACGACAAGAACATAGAACAGCCATTTTATTACGTGCTCTTTTTCCCTTCGTTTTCAAGAAGTTCCTCTAACAAATTATCGTCCAAGCACTCAAATTCCACCACCCGCTTATCACGGCCTCGCGTGCCGCCTCGCGTCTTCGGCGACAAAGAAACAGAAGACGACAGGGACAGCGACGGCAAAGAACTACCTGCCTTACATCCTACAGGGAATTCATTAGGGAAATTGAGGATAGCAGTGTGACCTCTCATGGCGTACGCGGCACGGTCATAGGCCTGAGCCGCATCCTTGGCCGTGCCGAAAGTCCCGAGCCAGACGCGAGCACCACGCCTCGTGGAGTCACGGATCTCTGCCGCGTATTTGCCCCACGGCCGCCTCCGGACGCCTCTGTATCGCGCTCGAGGCACCCCGTCTTCTCCTCCTCCTCCTCCTCCCCGTCCTTCTTCGCGTTCGATCTTTCCTCTTGGGTTCTCGCGTTCCATGCGGTTTCTTCCTGCATGGCCGCGTGGGAAGAAGCACGCTTTTATAATCCGTCTTTCATTCCATATTTTGGATTCCCGATCGAATTGCTAACTCGTGGGAACGACAGCGATCGTTGAAACTCATGTCTGAATGCACAAGCGACCGAGACGGAACGGTAAAACACACGAGGGTGGCTGGAACAGTCGTACACGTGCTTATAAAGAGGTAAAAAGGAGCCGTCGACGGCCCCTTTTTACCCCGAAAGGTGGCTGCGCGCGGTCGAGCCGACGGCTCTTTCAAGACCCTCCTCTTGTATCTCTTCCAAATTTTCCCTTAATTTCTGTAAAAGCGTTTGGACTTGTCATTAGCTTGTTTCCATTAATGATGCCATGGAGATTAGGACGATTAATCCCGACCTTCTCTCTTTTGTTCTTGCTAATATCATCCCTCTCTTTTCTGACCAAAAGAGAAAGAGAACAATTAGAACGTACGGTTGATTTGTAAAATGATTTACTTAAAAATATAGATGTTCTTGTTTATTTCGCAGTCTTTATTTCACTCAGGCAAACCCACTTTTTTAGAATAAAAGTACCCAAAAAAAAAAAAAGTACCTGACCTGGTGACTTTATAATAGAAGCCACTAAATAAAATAGCACTGAAAATTTTACTTAGTGCCAAAAGGCAGATTATTTCACTGACTTTGCATATGCTAAAACAATAATATTGAATAGGAACATAAGATTTATAAATAGTGGAGTCATTAAGTTTAAAAGATCATAATTTGTTTACTATCACAACTTTTTATCTCTTATATCTTAGGGTTAATATTAGAGAAAAATCTAAACTGATACATTTGTGACAAATTTAATATTTATTAATTTCCATGAAATTTTATCATCAAATTGTTAAGTTAGATGACACGTAATAATTGACAAATGTACCAATTTGGGGTTTTAACCTCTATTTTTTACAAGTATACCGATTTGGGGTTTTTTTGTGGTATTAATCTAATTTAATGAAAACTAATGAAAGGTAAATTTATCACAAATATATTAGTTTCGAGATTTTTGGTAATCAAAAAAATTAGTTTATGGTAAATTTGCCACACACGTACTGATTTGAGATTTTTTGTGGTAAAAAAATTAGTTTAAAATAAAATTATCACAAATATACTAGTTTTAAGTTTCCCGTGTGTATTAACCTTATACAAACACATATAGAATTTAAGTAATTATTAACATAAGAGACCTTAATGTTAACTAAGTGATGAAGCATTATGTATTCAAATCAAAGTGCCACCCATTTATATTGCTAATTTTACCTCTCTCTCTCTCTCTCTCTCTCTCTCTCTCTCTCTCTCTCTCTCTCTCTCTCTCTCTGTGCACGGTCTCATCGCGATGGTGGATCATTATTTGATCATCTCTCTTTCTCTATGCAGGGCCTCATTGTGATGGTGGATCATTATTTAATCAAATGAGACAAATTATGAGATAGGAATCTCTCTTTCTCTATGCACGGCCTCATTGTGATGGTGGATCATTATTTAATCAAATAAGACATATAATGAGATAGGAATACTAATTCCACTGAAATGAGAATCAAGCTGAACTTAAGGAATTACCATTCCTTAGGTTAAGGCAAAAGCCATCAAGAACCTTAAAGTATGTCTATCATGACAGATTCACCCTAAGATTTACCCTAACTTTTTTTTTTCTGTAATATAACACAAACATATAGCTATTTAGCACATTTACCCTTCATCAAACTTCTGTAAATGTGAACCATTAAAAATCTACTTACATGGATATTAGAAAGTAAACAGTTGTGACATAATGCCCACATAACTTAAGTGGAAAAAAAACAATATTATTTTAACTAAAAGCTCATCCAAAGGAACCTTGACAAAAAGTTAAAGGAACGATCGACGGCCTCATTCTCTCCGTTGGGTGCAATGTACCCGGAAAGATGGCTGTGGGTGGTCAAGGCGACGGCTGTTTGAAGACCCTCCTTTGAATTTTTTCCAATGCGTCCCTTCAATTCTGCAAGATCATTTGGACTTTTCAGCCTCATGTCTCGATTAATGATGCCATGGAGATTAGGACGATTAATCCCGATTTTGTCTCTCTTATGTTCTTGCTAATATCATCCCTCCCAAAGTGAAACAATTTTCTGATAAAAAAAAAAAAAAGAAAGTGAACAATGAGAGCATATAAATAATTTGAAAAATATTTTCCTAAAAATATAGATGTTCTTGCTTATTTCACGGCCTTCATTTCACTCAAGCAAACCCACTTTGTTTAGAATAAAAGTAAAGAAAATACCTGACCTGGTGACTTTATAAAAGAAGCCACTAAATAAAATAGCACTGAAAATTCTATTTATGCCAAAATGCAGATTACTGAATTTACATATACTAAAACAATCATATTGAATAGGAATATAAGAATCGATAAATGGTGGGGTTATTAAGTTTAAACGTCAGAAGTTTTTATCTCTTATATCTTAGGTTAAATATCACAAAAAACCCTAAACTGATACATATGACAAATTTACCATCCGTTAGTTTCATATAAATTTCACCACTAAATTACTAAGTTGGATGACACACGATAATTGACAAGATTATCAATTTAGAGTTTTGCACTCCATTTGTCATAAGTGTACCAATTTGTGATTTTTTTGTAGTATTAATACAATTTAATGTAGATTAACGAATGGTAAATCTATCACAATGTACCAGTGTTTAGATTATTGGTGGTCAAAAAATTAGCTTAAGGTAAAATTGTCTTAAATACCGGCTTGGTGCTATTTGTGGTAAAAAATTAGTTTAAGATAAAATTATTATGGGTCTATCAGTTTTGAGTTTTCCGTGGTAATAGAACTTAAATAATTATTAACATAAGAGACTTTAATGTTAACTAAGTAATTAAGCATTTGATTTGGACCAATCAAATCATGTGTTCAAATCAAAGTGCCACCCATTTATATTAACGAAATTTTATTGCTAATTTTACTCTCTCTCTCTCTCTCTCTCTCTCTCTCTCTCTCTCTCTCTCTCTCTCTCTCTCTCTCTCTCTCTCTCTCTCTCTCTCATCGCGATGATGGATCATTATTTAATCAAATGAGACATATCATGAGAAAGGAATGCCAATTCCACTTAAGCAATGACCATTCCTTGGGTCTGTCCATAACCCAAAAGAATAAAAGGCAAAAGCTATCAAGAACCCTAATTTATATCCATTAAGACGTATTTATCTTAATTTTTTTTTCTGTGACATCAAAATTCACAAATCTATTCTTACCAAAAAAAAAAATTCACAAATCTATATTTGTATGATACACTTGTCCTTCATCAAAATTCTATCAATGAGAACCATTAAAAATCTGTCTAAATAAACGTCAAAAAGTAAATAATTATGAAATGGCACTCAGGTGACTTCAGTAAAATAAAAACAATGTTATTTTGTTAAAAGTTCATCTAATGGAACATTGACAAAGGTGAAAGGAACTGCCGGGCTCGTTTGTCGCTTACGTGTGCAATCCACGCGAAAAGGTGGCTGTGGGTGGTCAAGGCGACGGCTATTGAAGACCCTCCTTGGAATTTCTTCCAATTCATCCCCTCAATTCTGTAAAATCGTTTGGACTTCTCAGCAGCATGCCTCCATTAATGATGCCATGGAAATTAGGACCATATCATCTGATTTGTGTCTCTCTTTTCTTCTTGAGTATATCATCCCTCCCAAAGTGAAACAAATTTCTTGACCCAAAAAAAAAAAAAAAAAGTGAACCATTAGACCATGTAAAAATTTTTATAAAATATTTTCCTAAAAATATGAATATTCTTGCTTATATTACGGCCTTCGTTACACTCGGGCAAACCCACTATATTCAGAATAAAAGTACAAAAGAAACACTGACTTGCTGACTTTATAAAAGAAGAAACAAAATAAAATAGCACTGAAAATTTTATTTAGTGCCAAAAAAGCAGATTATTACACTGAATTTGCATATACTAAAACAATTATATTTAATAGGAATATAAGAATTGCTAAATAGCGGAGTCATTAAGGTTTGGAAGATTATAATACTTTTCATCTCTTATATCTTAGCTTGTGTAGAACTTAAGTAGTTTTTAACGTAAGAGCCCTTAATGTTAACTAAGTGATTAAGCATTTGATTTGAATCTAGCAGATCTCATGTTCAAATCATAGTGATGTCCCACTTAGATTAAGAAAATCTATTATTAATTTTACTTCTCTCTCTACATCCAGCCGTCATGGCCATTTCTGCACGGGCTCATCGTGTTGATGGATCATTACTTAATCAAATGAGACATATCATAAGATAGGAATGCTAAGTCCACTAAATGAAATTCAAGCCAAATTTAAGGAATGACCATTCCTTAGGTCTGTCCATAAAACCCAAAAGAATAAATGCAAAAACATAGTCAAGAAATTTCACAACAATAATACAATTACAACTACTAATCGCATAGTTAGTTAACGATTGTTTGCGGTTACTGTGACTTTTATAACATATTTTGTCAAGTACATTATTTCATTGCTAATTTGTAATGATATTGTACTAGAATAAAGTAAATCTAAAAATTTTATGGACCATTACAATAAACTTAGGGTCACACTTTTCCATTCCTTATTTGGCTTAGACACTCCATTTCACAAGTGTTTTTAACCATCATTTAGCAAGTTTTCATTAAACCATACCAAAAAAAAGAATGCGTTTCCCCTCTTTTTGTTTGGTTTCTTTTTTCTTTCTTCGTGGGTCCCACTTTACTTATTCTTTCTTCATGGTTAAAGGTATTCTCATTAATGCTTAGAAAGAGGTAAAAAGCAGCCGACGACGGCCTCTTTTTTGGGTCGCTGTCAGGTGCAATGCACCCTGATGGGTGGCTGTGTGCGGTCAACGCGACGGCTCTTTGACGACCCTCCTTCGAATACCTTCCAATTTTCCCTTTCATTTCTGTAAAATCATTTGGACTTTTCGGCAGCATGTTTCCATTAATGATGCCATGGAGATTAGGACGATTAATCCTGACTTTTTCTCTTTTTGTTCTTGCTAATATCATCCCTCCCAAAGTGTAGCAATTTTCTGACCAAAAGAAAAAGTGAACTATTAGAACATATAGATGATTTGTAAAATAATTTACTTAAAATATAGATGTTCTTGTTTATTCCGCAGACTTTGTTTCACTTAGGCAAACCCACTATGTTAAGAATAAAAGTACCCAAAAAAAAAAACCCTGACCTAGTGACTTTGTAAAATAAGCCACTAAATAATATAGCACTGAAAATTTAACTTAGTGCCAACAGGCAGATTATTACACTGACTTTGCATATACTAAAATAATAATATTGGATAGGAACATCATATTTGATAAATAGTAGAGTCATTAAGTTTAAAAGATCATAATTAGTTTGTTGGCACAACTATTTATCTTTTATATGTTATGGTTAATACCATGAAAAACTTCAAACTGGTACATTTGCGACAAATTTGCTCTTTGTCATTTTCCGTTAAATTTTATCATCAATTTGTTAGGTCAGATGACATGTGACAGTTAACAAGTGTACCAATTTAGGATTTTAACATCCGTTTAACAAGTCTACCAATTTAGAGTTTTTTCTGATATAATGAATAGTAAATTTATCATAAATGTACTGGTTTTGTAATTTTTCCAGTAAAAAAATTAAATAGTTTTGGATAAATTGGTCACAAGAGTATTAGTTCGGGATTTTTTGTGGTCAAACAATTAGTTTGAGATAAAATTATCATAGATGTACTAGTTTTGAGTTTTTTGCTATATTAAAACCCCATATCTTAATTTATATAGAACTTAAGTAATTGTTAACATAAGAGACCTTAATGTAAACAAAGTAATTAAGCATTTGATTTGGATCTAGCATATGATTTGTTCAAATCAAAGTGCCACCCATTTATATTAACGGAATTTTATTGCTAATTTGACTTCTCTCTCTCTCGCTCTACACGGGCTCATCATGACGATGGATAATTATTTAGTCAAATGAGACATATCATGACATTGGAATGCTAATTAATCAAGCCAAACTTAATGAATGACCATTCCTTGGGTCTATTCATAACCCAAAAGAATAAAGAGCGAAAGCCATCGAAAACTATAAACTATGCTCATTGTGATACATTATCCTAAACTTTTTTATGACATCGAAAATCACAAATATATACTTGTGTAACATATTTACCCTCCATCAAAGTTTTGTCAATAAAAATCACTAAAAATTTACCTACATGGATGTTAGAAAGTAAATAGTTATGACTTAAGTAAAATAATAATGACATTATTTTGATTGAAAATTCATCTAAAGGATCATTGACAAGGGGTAAAAGGAGCTATCGATGGCCTTGTTTGTCGTCGTCAGGCGCGATCTCTCCCGAAAGGTGGCTGTGGGTGGTCAAGGCGATCTTTTCCAATGCGTCCTCTCAATTCTGTAAAATCGTTTGGACTTTTCAGCAGCATGCCTCCATTAATGATGCCATGGAGATTAGGACCATTAATCATGATTTGTGTCTCTCTTTTCTTCTTGCTTATATCATCCGTCCCAAAGTGAAACAATTTCCTGACCAAAAAGAAAAAAGTGAACCATTAAAGCATATAAATAATTTATAAAATATTTTCCTAAAAATATGAATGTTCTTGTTTATTTCGCGGCCTTCATTACACTAGGGCAAACCCACTATCTTTAGAATAAAAATACAAAAGAAACACCTGACCTGGTGACTTTATAAAAGAAGCCACGAAATAAAGTAGCACTGAAAATTTTATTTAGTGCCAAAAAGCATATCATTACACGGGATTTGTATATAATAAAACAATCATATTGAATAGGAACATAAGAATCGACAAAAAGTGGAGTCATTAAGTTTAAAAAATTATAGTACTTTTTATCTCTTATATATTAATTTGTGTATAACTTAAGTAGCTGTTAACGTAAAAGCCCTTGATGTTAGCCAAGTGATTAAGTGTTCGATTTGGATCTAGCGGATCACGTGTTCAAATCAAAGTGCCGTCCCATTTATATTAAGAAAATCCTATTGTTAATGTTACTTCTCTCTCTACATCTAGTTGTCGCGGCCATTTTTGCACAAGCTCAGCGAGTTGATGGATCATTACCTAATCAAATGAGACATATCATAAGATAGGAATGCTAAGTCCACTAAGGGCATGTTTGTTAAAATGTGTTTCTGTTCCCAAGAACACAAATTTTTGTTTTTTTGTTCATAGGAACAAAAAAAGAACAGAAACACGTTTGTTTGCATTTTTGTTCCAAAATTATTTTTTTGTTCCTAGAAATACATATGGAATGGAAACAAGAAAAAAAAAAAAAATTGTTTCTTGTTTCTGGAACAAAATTTAGGAACACTTTTTCTCTCTCTTCCATTTTCTTCTCTCTTTTTTCTTCTTCTTTTTTCTTTCTTTTTTCTTTGGCCGGTTGCCAACCTTGGCCATGGCCGTCAAGGGCTGGTGACCTCGCCGGAGCATCGCTAGCCCCGGTGAGGCTTGGCCTCGCCGGTTTTGGGCGAACTCGAGCTCGCCCAACCAAGGCGAGGCCGAGGCCTCACACCGGGCCGGGCGAGCTCAAGTTCACCCAAATCCGCCGAGGCCGAACTCGCCCAACGGCCGGCGAGGCTTGGCGTCGCCGAGCCACCGCCAAGAGACGCCGACCGACGGCGGTGGCCCCAGCAAGGTTGAGCCTCGCCGGCCGCCGAGCAAGCTCGGCCTCGTCGGATTTGGGTGAGATAGAGCTCACCCGGCCAAGGCGAGGCCGTAAGCCCTCGTCGGCCGGTCGCAAAGCAACCGACCAAAAGAAGAAAAAAAAAAAAGGAAAAATAATAAATAATAAATAAATAATAAATAATGAAAAATAAATAATAAAATAAGAAAGAAAATAGAAAAAATAAAATAAAAATATTAAAAATTTAAAGAAATAAAAAATTATACAAATTTACCAAACGTGTTTTATTCTTTTTATATTTTTGGAGCATTTATCAAACACGTTTTTTGTTCAAAAATTATTTCTTGAAGCGCGAAATACTTTTTTCTATTTGTTTCCGAAACAATTTTTAAATGGAGATGTTACTAAACGCACCATAAAATGAAAATCAAGCCAAACTTAAGGACTAACCACTCCCCACGGCTGTCCATAAAACCCAAAAGAATTCATGCAAAAGGATAGTCAAGAAATTTTACAACAAAAACACAATTACAACTACTAATCACATAGCTAGCTAATGATTATTTGCGATTACTGTGACTTTTATTACTTGTTTTGCCAGGTACATCTTATTGTACTAGAATAAAGTAAATCTGAAAATTTCATGACATGTCACATTAAATTTAGGTCACGATTTTTCCACTCCTCATTTGATTTAACCACTCCATTTTACAAATGTTATGATTATATTACCCCATGCATGACTACCATTTAGCATGTTTCAATTAAACTTTACCAATGAAAAGAAAGTGTTTCCCTCATTTTGTTTGATTTCTTTTTTTATTTCTTTATGGGTCCCACCTTACTTTTTCTTATCCAAGTCTCTTCTAAAGAGTGATCCTCTTCTTTTCACCTTACTATTTCTTATCCAAGTCTCTTCACAAGTCTCTTCTCAAGAGTGATCCTCTTCTTTTCACTCTACTTGTTTCTTATCCAAGTCTCTTATTTTCACGCCTTTGATATCTACCGACAACAATGCTTTTTGGTATAGCATTGTTAATCAAGGGATGGTTAAAGGTTTTCTCATTTTGGTGTGGTTGTGATTCTAAGGAAGAAGAGTGAAATGAAATTGGGTCTGGTGGGAGGAACCTAATCACTATGCAAGGAACACACGTTTGATCTTTTGACCCAAAAAGGATACTGGAAGTATCATATGGGCAATGTTCCTGTTATGGTAAAAACAAGTGGACATCGTGCTGGTGTTTATTCAATAATTGCAGGCACGAAGACCTCACTAAGCGGTTGCTCCCACACGAGTATACGACTATCATCACCGAAGTCAATAAAGTTATTTGAGCCTCTTGTGTCATGAGTGGGGAATGCAAGGCTGTTGTTGCCCAGCACAAGAAACCATTATTCAGATGTTTTTTTCAGTAAAGGAAGAGCCACATAAAATATGCTCGGAGATTGGTCAATGGGGACCCATACAAGAGGACCACGGAGAGAGCTCACCAAGAATATAGCCAGAAAAGAAATTATGGCATACAAACAAGAGACACTCACGACAAGAAAACACCCACCTAGATATATTTTTTTTTCTGTTACCATCTTCAATTCACAAAAGCCGCCACCAGGTCATTTCTATTCTCGTTGATTTTTTTAGTTAGTCATCTATTCAGATTTTTCTTCTCTCATTTTTGTCTTTTCAGGTTTGGTGGGTTAGTTTGAATCAAGCCACGAGCATGCCAAGTTATCATATTTCGCTATCTGAAATCAAGTCGTCGTCGCTGATTTGTTGGTGTCGTGGCCACTTCACCAATTATTTACATTGGATCCAAAAGCCCCCGCATCACTATAAGATAAGCCATCGGTATCAATATGTGGTTTTGATGGAAGAATAGGTTATGCTTTGACTTTATTATCGATTCGGTAATTTGGACATCAAGAGAGTTGTTGTTGCTAGACACAAAGGTGTGGAAAGAAAAGAGTTGCTTGCAACAGAAAACAAGATTGGACCTCAAGAAAAGAAAAAAAGGAGGGACATCATTTTGACTACTGAAGTATGCTAAATGGTAGGCCTCATAGGGGATAATATAGTCAAAATATTAATGAAAGGGAGTGTTCAAGTGAAAATAAGAGTGAAAAAAGCATGGACCTAAATTTATTGAACTTATTCCATTCCATTTATGGGAAATTTTTCCTACACAAGCTGTTAGGAGGTCCCCTCCGGTTGATTTTGAGGAAAGAAATCCAAAGATACATATGTATGCTATCGGATAATTTTCCCACATTGTTCATCTTATAGTATGTTATTCAAATTTCTGAATATGACTTGAGAACAATTTCATTTTCGCTCAGTAAACGTGTCGTTCCAAGGCCAAAATTCCAGATAGTCCATGTAGCAACTTCTTTATCGGCGTCGCGGACATTTTGTTCATGATTTTACCGTACTTGAGAGGTTGTAAATTAGAAGATGATGGAAAATTCCAACCATGCTGTTTTGTTGAAATCCCCATCTCTACTCTCTTGCTAAAAAGGAATATGTTCATTAGAAGTACTAAAATTTGTCAAGAAAATCAAGTAAAAAAATTTGTCAAATTGATTCAATCGAGTCATTCCATTAACTCCGTCTAATTTGACTAACGGAAAATGCTAACATTGCTTTTTTTTTTTTAAATATAGTCTCCCTCGTATGTGGCAATGAGGTAGCTAAATCATAAAATATAAGACTAAAATGACATTGTTTTGGTCCAAATCCACATTTTAATACTAATTTTATTTATATTAAAATTTAAAAAATAAGCTAAATTCCTAAAAAACAAAAATAAAATAAAATGAGAAGTTAGACAAGTAGGGTTGCAAGCCCTCACCACCGCCAGCCCACCAGCGTTAGGAGGGGCTAGCGAGTGTGGAATTGAGTTAACAGGGGTTACCAAGGGCCAGCAACCCTCGTTGAGATAGGCGAGGGTCGAGCGAGGGTAGCAGCCCTCCCCCAACCCTTGTCCAGATAGGGCGAGGGCCCATAAGCCCTCGCTTGCCATCAACGAGGGTCCTCGACCCTTGGTCGGGCCTTGGCCCTTCCCAACTCACCCCCACCCTCGTCGGCCCCTCCCAACAATGGTGGGGCAATGGTGGTGAGGGCTTGCAACCCCAGTCACCTAACTTCTCCTCCCTTTTTTTTTTTTTTAATTTAGTTTATTAAATAAAAGTAGTATTAAAAAATCGAATTTAGACCAAAACAACTTCATTTTATCTTACATTTTATGATTTAGCCACCTCATCGCCATGTAGGAAAGAGATAATATTTATAAATAATAATAATAAACCACTTAGCATTTTCCGTTAGTCAAAGTGGACGAAATTAACGGACAAACTCGATTGAACGAATATAATAAGTTTTGAGATTTCCAATGAACATATCCCTACTAAAAAACTAATTTCATCTATGCCAATTGATGAGCACATGAACCTCAGGTGCTTATTCCGACGTCATGGCTAGGTATAATTTAATATAGAGGCATTCCTTTTTGTTCCTTTTTTTTCTTCACTATTCATCTTCTTCGTTGTCTAGCCTTTATACCATCGCTCAATCTTGCTCACAACAATGGCCACTTCCTCTTTAAGCCATCATTGTCTTCGTCGGTGTTGTCTTGACGCTCAAACTCAGCAAATTAATTTGTCATTGTTGTCAGTATGGGTGCTTAGTTGAAAGGTGGGCAGTTTCCACCGTGAAATTGGGAACTACCCCCTCAGAACTAGTTCTAAAAAATTGGAATTGAAAACCACATGTTGGTTATATGGATCCACTTCAAAACAGAACTGTTGATTCGATTCAATTCCCAAGTATGTCTATAAAACCAATCCACAATTACTACAAAATTTAATGCCTTGAAGGATCTTTGGGCATGTTAACAAGGATACTCCCATCCTAAAGGACCTCTTCGAAATAGGAACAAAAGCATACTGTCCATGCAAATGCCAAGAGGTTAGCATTAGAGCACTACACGAGAACAAATCAACTATGGTTGGAAATGCTGGCATGTAGCACCAAAAAAAAAAAAAAAAAAAATCAATTCTCAAAGATGTCACCTACATTTCATGACATTTTATACATGTATTGTGTCAATGCTACCAAAGTTGAGGTTAATGCAAGATTCGTCTTTGGTGACTTTGTTCTTCATACAAGTAGTCCATATTTGTCATGAGGTGATGGTTGGTTATCAGTTCGTTTCCCAACAATTTAGAGAAGTGGAGGATTTTACAAGATGGACCTAAGGATGCTTTGTCCATTCTTCAAATGACTCTTTGTTTTGAGTTGATTCCATGACTATTTGTTTCAAGTCTAGGGACTCATGTTATTAATTGATAGACTAGGAAGAAGGAGGAGAGGTAATGTGCACACGCACGCGCACACACCCACGCACCCTCCCCCACCTCGATTTGGTCCAGTTTCACACTTGGAACTAAGAACTAAACCGGTCTCCATGGAAACTACCAATTCTCGATCAATTCTATATGGTTCGGACAATTTCCAATTCCTTTGTATACCGCTAATTGTTAAATTTATCCACGGCACTACCAAATAACACTTAGAGAATGGACAAATATGGAGCAGAGGGATCACACACACACACACCCGATTTGGTCCAGGTGAGTGGTTCCACACATGGAACCGAGAACAAAACTGGTCTCCATGGAAACTACCAATTCTCGATCAGTTTTATGTGGTCCGGGCGGTTCCTAATTTCTTTGCACATCCCTAATTGTCAAATTTATCCACGGCGCTACCAAATAACACTTATAGAATGGACAAACACGGAGCAAAGGGCTCTCACTACTATAAATCTCAATTATCACAACTTCAAAAATATTTTCACCAAGAAGGTTACTCCAAAGAAAATAGAATAGATGCAATCGACAATAACGGGCATCTTGGGCATTGAAGAAAATTCATTTGTCTTCAGAGCTCTCCAAAAGGCACAATTGAGGTTGTGCAACTGAATGAAAGGGAATCCCGCCCACTTAATGAGAACTCTACGCAACATGGGCTGAAGTGAGCGAGCGTTGAGCACCTCTGGGCCTTGGTACAGAGGTGGCAAGAAGAAGAAGATAAATTGTGAAAAAGGAAGAAAGAAAAAAAAAAAGTAAAGAAAAGAGAAATGCCTATGAAGGAAAATACCCTCAGCCTCGTAATCTCAGTAAGCATATGAAATACATGTGCTCGCTGATTGGTGAATATTGGTCAACTGGCGAGTTCAATTCTTTATTTGAGATCAAATGTCTCTTAAGCTCTTATTTGAGATCAAATAATCACTTCATATATTTATTTGAGATAAAATTTACTTTGAATCATTTTACGGAGAAAATAATGTCTAATCTTTATTTGGAATTTTTCTTATATTAAGCATTGAGATAATAGTGTCGAGCCACCGAAAATATAAGGAGTCCGCTTGTATTGCCACGTGGAGTTTTGTTGAAGAAAAAGAAAAAGGAAAAAAAAATCAAAACAAAGCAAATCCATCTAATGCACGTATTTCACCTAAACTGTGCTCATTGTTGATACTGTGCTTGTCTCTTCTGAGTCATCTCTTCCTTCCTTCCAAGTCTCTCTCTCTCTCTCTCGCCGGAGCGCCGCCGGAGGAGGACCCATGAAGATAATGGTGGCCGTCAAGCGCGTGGTCGACTACGCCGTCAAAATCCGAGTCAAACCCGATAAGGTACTTCCCCCTCCGTCTGTTCTTGTTCTTGTTCTTGTTCTTGTTCTTGGTCTCGTTCTTGTTTTTGTTCTCGATTGACCCGGTTTCTTGATACCGTGGGTTCCGCAGACCGGCGTGGAGACCAAGAACGTGAAGATGTCGATGAACCCGTTCTGCGAGATCGCCCTCGAGGAGGCACTCCGGATCAGGGAATCCGGGCTGGCCTCGGAGGTCGTGGCCGTCAGCATCGGGCCCGCTCAGTGCGTCGACACGCTGAGGACGGGGCTCGCGATGGGCGCCGATCGAGGGATCCACGTGGAGTCCAAGGACGGTCTGAACCCGCTGTCCGTCGCCAAGGTGTTGAGGGCGCTCGTGGAGGCCGAGAAGCCGGGGCTTCTCATTCTTGGCAAGCAGGTTTTGGTTTCTTGCCCTGTTGTTGTTGTTGTTGTTGTTTTTTTTTTGGAGATCGAAAGGAAGTGGAAATTGAGAGATTGAGGGTGCTTGTTGAAGATGAACGACTGTGCAAACAGCCTGTTTCATATTGAATTAAGAAATGTTTTTGATCGATTGCTAGAATGACATGGTTCTGGGTTAGGAAGATGGTCTCCTTTGAAATGGTGATGTGTTGAATAGGAATGGGTCTAAGTCTAATGTCCATTTCAAATGTTCTTTATTCTGTGTGTGTGTGTGTGTGTGTGTGTGTGTGAGAGAGAGAGAGAGAGAGAGAGAGAGAGAGAGAGAGAGAGAGAGAGAGAGAGAGAGAGAGATTGCTTTCAGGCTTCGCGCAGGGTGTTCATGAGAAAGGAAATTAGCCTGAGGCTCTCAGTTGGAATTCTACAGTTTTTAGTGCGGTTCATGGAATGGTGTCTGACAGACAACTTAGCAAGCGAAAGCTTCAATCTTCTGTTTTAGAAGACAAAATGATGTCTGGAAAGCATTTTCAACCACTTACAACTTCTTCGCTTTATCTAGAAATCGAGGCTAAGATTATGAATGGGATGTCGTTTGGCTGTTTCTATCGTAGCTCTTATTTGGTTTTGCTGAGGTCCTTGATGTTTGGAGTTGCTGTTGGCTTTAGTTCCTCAAATTTGTATATCATCATGGATTTGAGATCTTCCTCCAGCTTTTGAAGAGGTTATGTAGAAGGGAGTCAGGTTCAGCTTTCAAGTGTCTGAATGATTGTCATGAAGCGTTCCCCACAACTATTATGATGATGTTGCCTGGGGCATTAATTTAAATTGAGATGCAATTCTCACTGCTTCATCTTGACTAAGTTGCAAAAATTTGGAGATATCAAGTACTTCTTAGTCAAGTGATATACTTTATGTTGTTTTTGGATCCAAATTTGATTTTATATGATTATCTGTTAAAATGACCAATTTAGAGTTAAGTCTCAAGCCATTGACCTATTTGACATACTTCCTTCACTGTGTATATAATGCTTTCTATTCTGTACGAGCTAATGATGTTGATTTGTGAGTAGGCCATTGATGATGACTGCAATCAAACAGGGCAAATGCTTGCAGGGCTGCTGAAATGGCCACAAGGAACCTTTGCTTCTAAGGTGAGATTTGCTATGATTCTGATCATTCGTTTGATTGTGTAAGATTCCTGGGGCTTTGTCCTTTCAGTACACATTAATCTTCAGGATTATATAGTCCTTTTCTTTAGTAAGAGTCTCATTTCTCTTGTTTCCACACTGCCTTCCGTGAACCACCATCTGCTGTCTTTAAGTGTTTAATTTGTGTCGGTGAGAGAGTGGTTTAAGGTCACTAATATATCCATCTTTGTCAAGTTCTTGCGATGTGCTTTCACCAGTCAATCTTTTAGGTCTAGAGGGATCTATGACTCTATGTTATTATGTATCAGCCAATTGAGCGGCAACCTGCCACTGAACAAAGTATGGTCACAGGATATGAATCTTTTCATTGTCTTGAAACTTGCCTTTGACAGTTAACTTGCCTTTGACAGTTAATCTTATAGGTCTAGAGGGGGTTAATTTGTCTTCTGTTTTGAATGCGCCCTTTTGTCGTCCTTATTATAACTTCTGCTACTGATTTTGTTGTTTGGGGAGATTTTTTCGTTTGCTTTTGTAAATATGCGGCTCATTCCATCCTCCAATTTTCAGCCAATGACAGTTAAGTATCTATCTTGGGGTTTGGCAAGAAGAAAGATATCTAATGTTATACAGGAGTTGGTGTAGTTTACATTAAAGTTGATCAGATTTCTTGAGTATGCTGATAATTGACTTCTGGCGAGCTACATTTCCTATTTGTGTCTATCCAGATTTCATCACATCTTTCTTTATATTCTCTTGCCCTCTGTCCCTTTCTGTGTTTGCATTTGGTGCTTTTTGTGGTTGATAATTTGTTTCTGCCCTTCTAGTAGGTTACCCTGGACAAAGAAAAGCAGGTTGCGACTGTGGATAGGGAAGTGGATGGTGGCATTGAGACTGTGCTTTTGGACTTGCCAGCAGTCATTACGTGAGAACAACGTTTTTCTTGTACTTTTTAGTCTTTCTGAATCTTTAGAAATTACTAGGTGTTCTCTGAGCATGGTATCCTCCTCTACCCTGGCCAATCACCGTGTGCCTAGCATCATGAATTTCCTTGTTTTCTTTCAAGAAAAAAAAAAAAAAAAAAGAACACCGTGTGGAGATCACTCTGGGTGGATGGAAAAATTTCGTGCTTTGGGAGCCCTAAAAGTCTGCCAATTTTATATTTAGCTTGGTAACTACAGTATTTAAATGTCACTTTTCATTTAGTATATATTTGACCAACACAACGGTTTGGTTTCTGCACTTTCAATGAGAACCAAAAGCCCTAGGAAAGCAAGGACCTACATATTTTTTTTTTTTTTTTTTTAACTCTTAATTTATTAAGATAGGGGTTGTAAACCTTTTACTAGTTTTGGGGCTAGATTGTTGTTGCAATAGAAGTTACAGCATGTAAAATTCCAACTCTATGAACCAGTGGGTTTCTTCTTGATTGTGTCTTTGGCCTTTTTTAGCCCTTCCTATGTATGCTCAATCTCCCGTCGCTGACAGCCTTGGAATCATATGTCTTACGCAGCACCGACTTGAGACTGAACCAGCCGAGGTATGCGACACTCCCCAACATCATGAAAGCGAAATCCAAGGTCATAAAGAAGTACACCCCAGGAGATTTGAATGTCGAGATGAAGTCTGATTTGGAGATCCTTCAAGTGACAGAACCACCCAAGAGGAAAGCGGGGGTCATCATCTCCTCCGTCAATGAGCTAATTGACAAGCTGAAGGACGAAGCTCGTGTCATCTGATTCCTTCTCATATGTCCAGTTTAACAGCTTCTGTAATTATTCTAGCCAAATGGCAAGCCCCTTCATGAAAACGGATATTAACATGTATGTCATATTGGATGATGCTTCCAGTTTAATAAAGTTCAATCTTTGACATGGTCATTCTTACCTCCAGTTTGGCCAGTTCTTAGAGCAAGCAACATTTTAGAGTGAAGTGCAAAATGTAGGACATTCATGTCTGCACAGCTGACGTCTCAGTCACAGAAAGAGCAGCAAGCGCCATGCTTCCGCAAAAAGGGAAGTCACAATTTGGTTCTGATGAACCACAGGAGATAGAAGGAAGATTTATATGTCCGAAAAATGGACCTCAATGGGAAGTGATCTATTGACAATGGCGCAATCAAGTAGATTTTCCAGGAAGCACAACTTCAATCTCACCTCCATACAATTTCCATGCTCTAGGCATTCCTAAATGCAGCTACCTTATGACAGTAGATATAAGGCTAGTTCAGACCGTTCATGGTGCAAAGCTAAGTAGGACAAGACAACTGAATTTCACTTGGGCCTTTCTAATAAAAAATACTTTCATAATAGGGCATGTTTGTTTCACTGAAAACTTTTCGTTGCTGAAAATATTTTCATGGAATTTGATTTGAGTTCAAAGTAAACCATGTTCTAGTATTTATCAACCAAACGTAGAAAAGTCCGAAAATAATTTCTTAAAAATTGATTTTTCATTGAAAAGACCGTCCAATTTGCCTATATGATTATGTAATTAAAATGTTTTCCCATCAAATAAAGAGCACGACATATCAAAAAAGTGGAAGATAGAAGTAGAATGTGCCAATAAAAGTTGTAATGTCATCTTGTGCCAAAAAAAACTTCATTTGAACCGGAGTAAATTATGAAAGCTAGAAATATACCATATGTCCATAATTGAAATTCTTAAGCATTTAGCATTAAATTACACCCAAATTACAAAAACCACCAAGACTAGTCCCTTAAAATGGGAAATCCTTCCGGCTCCTTTGCTCCCCCCCCCCCCCACTTAAAAAAAAAAAAAAGCACCCCATCATCTTCATTGGTTCACCATTCTGCAGGCGCCACGTGGCATGCCGGCCTCATCTGTCGTCCCCCACGTGGCGCCACCACACTTGCCCTTCAGCACAGAGAAGATACATATTTTTTTTTTTTGTGGGACCGATTTGCGGACGCGACAGAAGGAGAATGTTAAAAAAGAAAAAAAAAAGGGAGAGAGAAAAAATTGCAGACAGAAGAACGAGGAATTGCCAAAGGCTCGTAATCGCAATCAATCATTTTTCGCAGAAAGAGAAGAAAACCGGATTGCTGGTGAAAATCCTCCAACAGAAAAAATGGATTCGACGGGGCTGGGCCTCGCCGGCGACGACCCGAGCTGCTGGGACTTCCTCGACTGCTCCTCCCTCTTCGCCGACGCCGACGGCGGCGCCGGCGCCGGCGCAGGCGGCGGCGGCGGCGGCGGCGAGGCTCCTCCTCCCCTCCTCTGGCCGCCGCCGCCACCGCCGCCGCCGCCCCTCGACCGCCGCCACCATCCCGGGTAGGTACCCGCGCGTTCCGTTTCCTAGGGTTCCCGAGCTTCGCTCTTGCGATTTTGTGTGTTTTTTGGTGCCTTGGAAGCATTTCGACTGATTGATTGATTGATCTCTTCCCGTCGGCGTTTCCTGGTTGCAGCGCCGCTGCCGCCGCCGCCGCCGCCGCCGCCGTGGGCGTCGATTTTCCAGCGGGCGGCGTGGACTCGGCGGGGGACGAGCTCGGCGGGGCGCAGTCCTCTCGGAAGAGGTAATTTCCGTCTCCCCCGCGAGTTTCGCCTGTTTTTGTGCGATCGTGTAGCTCGTCGTTGTGGATAGTGGGTGCGCGGCGAAAATTACTGAATTGAATTGGGGGGCATGTGTTTTTCTCGGAGGAGGATGTCGGGTTTTCGCTTTTAGCGTCGGCCGGAATTAGCCTCTTTTAAGTGGATTGCTTACCATTTATCTGATCCGCAGGGGACGCAATGAGGCGTGCAGCCAGCCACGCACGAAGGCTTGCCGCGAGAAATTGCGGAGGGAGAGGCTAAACGACAGGTTTTGCTTCCGTGTTCTACATGACTGCCTGTATTCTTTTCTATGTTTTTCTGTGAAAAGCTTATATCTTTTGCCATTAGTACGAATTGGAATTGGCATTCGTGTTTATGCGCAATGATGGACTTCTCTTGAATCTCTGTGACAGCCCGAGTCATTTTAAATCTCGTCTTTCGTTTATGGATTGTGTGGTACGTGTTGATAGGCAAAAGAATGCCGAATGGTTCTAGTTGGATGTGTGTGTATCTATTACAGAACTGGGGGTTTCGATGAGGATTTAAGTAATTTACTCCATTTTTCGTGCTGGGTGGTAGCAATAATATGACCACCATATATAACATACCTCGTACAGCTTCCAAGCATTTCATAAATTTGATCAAAATGTGATGGCAATGGTGTGCAGATTTCTAGACTTGAGCTCTGTCTTGGAACCTGGAAGATCCGTCAAGACTGAAAAACCGGCCATACTCGATGACGCTATTAGAGTTTTGACCCAGCTTAAAGCTGAGTCTGAGGAGCTCAAAGACACAAATGAAAAGCTGCAGGAAGAAATAAGATGCTTGAAGGTTGGTATGAAAACTTCTGAAGAGTCAGTTTTTACTTTACCAATGACCAGCGATGATATAACCTCTATCAGTGTCTCTTCTGTTTCTCTTAATGTTTTTGTAATCCATGCTTGTCTTCCCTGTCGATGCTTATAAATTAAATGAGTGCATGTATAAGCAGCAATGGTCTAATTCGTGTTTCCTTTTGGTAATTGCTGTTCCATCATTGCTGAGCCAAATATTTATTTTCAAATGAGCTAGAATTTTCTCATGGGGTTGGGTTTGCTCAAACACTGGGAGAAAACAATCTATGGGCCCTGTCAAATAACTTAAGTTGAAGATGTCAGCTAAGATGATATGGTACTAGAAGAAAGTTTCCTCCCCACCGCGCGCGGTTAATGTCAAGCCAAAGATTTTGTGAGGGGGGAGCAAGGTCAATTCCTCACAACATTTTATGGTTGTTGTTGGCTATAGCTACTGATGATATTAGATTCTTGTGGTCAGAAATTTGGGCTAAGCTATGCTTAGAACCCTAAAATTTTAATGGATGCAAATGTTACTTTCTGTGGAGAGAGTGGGGTTCCATACGATCTTTACGCTCATTCTTGGCTAGAGGGACACATGTCAAATTTAATAGTTAGAATTTTGTGCTAAACTAGTTCTAGGAAGCCCAGAGTTTGCTTTAGTGAATATAAAGCAGTCCAGTTTGTTTCGTACAAGACAAGCTTCTTTCTGCTCTTTTCTCCATAATCCCTGTCAATATTGGTGATTAAGTGCGAGACTAGGAGGAGTTTGCATAAAATTAGTCAAAAGCATGCAATTTAGCTTGTTTGTTAATTTATTTATCAGAGATTTTATAGGATTCTACAAACTCAGAACATTAGGACGGTTTGGCTAACTACTTCTGATGGGATTGAGTTTGGACTGAACTGCAATACATCCAGCTTTTTCTAATATAGTTTCCAGCTAATAAGAGGCAGTTGTCGTAGTTATAGAAATTTTCTTTCAGATAATGCTATGGCAAGATTTGTAACTGACATATGATGTAATACAGTTGGCCAGATGACACAAGTCCTCCAAGTTGTCACTTTTAACTTGATGTACAAAACCTTAAGAACCTCATGGCAAAGCTTATTTAATAAGGCACTAATTTCAGTTGCATCATCTTTTGGCCCTCATCTTTTGTGGGTCGCTCACCTCAAACTTGAGCAAGCCTATAAAGTGAAACTATGAAGCCAAATGATTCACGTTTTGACATGAACAGCCACAACCTAAGAAAGTTTTGAAGGTGGGGCTTAAACATGCGTTCAACTGTCAATGAAGACGTATCTCCTACATGCAGAAAAAAGTTAATGAATAGAAAGCAGAGTAAATTACAACCTGGTCTTGTCCTAACTGCTTGGAGACCTGCACTTAGAAGTTGAACAAGTATTTTCAATCCTGACATAGGTTGAAACTTGAGCACATGCAGCATAGCAGTTTATGTTTTCAATAATCCTGAATTTTGTGTGGTATCAATGAGAATCTCCTCGATTGTACTTTGACTTCAAGAACTGAAAAGTTAAAAAAGACGAACTTATGCTGACTGGCACTGATACTTTGTTCTCCTTTATTACAGGCTGAGAAAAATGAGCTTCGAGAAGAGAAACTTTCATTGAAGGCTGATAAAGAAAGGATGGAGCAGCAGTTGAAAGCCATGACTGTCCCACCTGCTGGGTTCGTGCCACCTCATCCAGCTGCAGCGTATCATGCCGGGGCGAATAAGATGCCCGTATTCCCCAGCTACGGATTCATTCCAATGTGGCAATACATGCCCCCTTCAGCCCGTGATACGTCGTCCGATCATGAGCTGAGGCCTCCCGCTGCTTAGTTAAGGTCATCGGTTGTTGAGCTGATTCTTCGCCAGACAATAAGCTCATGGTTCCCTCATATTCTGACATGTACATATTGCTCTAGTTTTGATGTGCCCCCATTTTTGATAATTGTGGGGAACGCATTTGTTCAGAGAACATTTAATGGATTCTTCCGCCCCTTTCCTGTTTCTGTTTTCCTAACATTGATTCCATGGACAATAAATCATCTTTCTCAGAAATGAGGTCTCTTTGGCTTGTAAATTATTTGGTGTGGCAACTGCCTTTAACGGAAAACGGCATGATGGGATGGGTCTCCTATAAAGCACGATTTACTGCGTTATTTCAAAATTTCAGAAGGGCATGTTTGACAATCGTTTATCTTCACAAGGCTCCGGAGGCTGTGTAGAAGAAGTTAATAAAAGTTTTATCAGAGCAGGGAAATTTGAAGTTGTCCTCGCAATGTACTACTTTACATCGTAGTAAGAATATAGGACATAATAACCTCATAATTCACAAAAGCTATAAGAATCAGTACATTGAAGCAGCCATCCTCATAATCCACTGAACTACGTTGCACAAGCAACCTTATTGGAAAATGACCATGGCAACCATATGCTACTCTTGCTCTTTGCCTCCTTGGACTGAGGAAATCTTCCTCTGCTGGAACAAGGAAAAGTATTCACTTGGTCGAGAGTCCCCGTACAAAGGAGGGTTTTCTTCAGATACGAGCTCTTTGATTGGGCCGAAGGCCTTCTCCGATGAGCCTGATTCCGTGGTGATGAAGAGGGCCGCTGAAATTCTAGGGCCCACTCGACTCGCTTGCGCCCGGTGCTCTACGCTCCTGAATTTGTTATTTGATACGATCTGCATTTATTGCTAGGTCAGAGCTACATGTACTTGCGCCTTGTTTTACTTGTAGATTTCAAGTAAACAAAAGAAAAGCATCATTGACTTTGATGATATCCCTGCCGATATCTACTTTGACATGCCACTATCAAAATATCAAATCCTAAATTATTTATGGAATTATTTTATCTCTCAATTTTAACGAATCACTTATCTGACCAAGATCTCAATCTTTTTTACGAGAGATACAAAGCTTACATCACATGACCCTCCTTGCGGGACTTACTTTTAGGATATCATGATCTTATATTTATGTTAAATTCTAAATGTTGGACGATTTTTGAACGTATTATGAAGTCAATTTTCATGTCACGTCTGACATTTCATCCAACGAAGAGATTCATGTTTTTCAACTTCACACATGTTTTTACTTCCCATAACGCTTGTTTACGAGGATTTTCCTGACAAAAGAGGAAGTACGCTTTTAATAGGTAAACTTCGAGCTCGTAAAGGATCCCCACTAATTCTCGGATTAGGTGACAGTATGGGTAATCGGATCTGCATTTTGCAACTAATCTGCACACACGGGTTGATGCCTCGATCGCTAAGCCAACCTCATAAGTTTTCAGGTTGGATCATCTAACAGGAACACAAATAAAACTTCAAGAAAAGTTATGGCTGAATCGTTGCCTAACCTGTAGAAAGTCCCCAATGTTGACCACAAAGCTGCCAGGGACAGGTTTGACATCAACCCAGTGATCCTGATGTAGGACTTGGAGGCCACCGACCTGGTCCTGCAAGAGCACAGTCAAGAAGAAGGGGTCTCTGTGCTGCGTTGATCCCCAGGTCAGATCTGGCTCTGGACATGGCGGATGATAATGGCACACCAAGTCGTGTTTCTTGCCACACCCCATCTCTATCAAGTGCCGTGGTTTGAGCCCTAGAGCTTCAGACAGCAACTCCAAGAGCAAACCTCCAAGCACTCTCATCTGCTTCCTGTACTCCCATATCGCCTCCCTGTCCAAGCATCGGGATCGGATTAAGCATGTTGCGACTTCTTTCGGTTCAAACATGTTTGAACAAAGGCCCGGGATGAACCTACTTTGAGTCGTCAAGGGTATGTTCTATCGACGAAAAGCACTACCTGAGCTGACAGTTCGGCTAATTTGCAATACCTGCAAGCGGCTGGGAGCTCGAGCGGGTCGGACAAATGCGACATCACGGCAAAGCTGTCCCTCCAGCTCAGGCTCCGCGCGTGGTAGAAGCTGTAGTTGGTGTAGTATAGCAGGGTCCTCTTTGCGTCTCGCGAGTAGAGCCGCTTCTTCTCCTCGGGGTCGCCCTCATGGAACTCACGGATTGCTTGCAGCATGTCCTCCATCAGACTATGCGGGACACCATGGTTGACCAGCCGGAAGAACCCCCACTCGCTCGACGCAGCCTTAACTTCATCGACAATCGTTTTGCGCCTCTCCGGCAATTGGATTTGGCTAAGGTCGACGACCGGAAGATGGACGTCGCTTGAAGAGAGATTGATCTTGTCATCAGCAAGTTCACTGGCTGGTCTGAGGAAGATGTTCGGTATTCCTGTTATGCCTACGTCGACGAGGCCCTTGACGCCAGTCTTCGCGTCGTCCAACTCCTTTAGCTCCTTCATTCGATCGAACTCATTAGCATCTAGGATGCCCATTACGGTATCTTAGGAAGAAATGGTGACAAGTGAGCGTGCTGCTGTAAAAGAGCAAATCATGATCATAAAAGCTCGCTTCTTTATAGCGAATTTATTCTAGACTTTCAACGCTCTATTTTATTGGTCCAAAACGAAAAAGAAGTCTTTCATAAGGTAAAACGATTGGAGAAAATATGTCCAATGACGTGCAGCTTTACCTTATGTTGACGAACTGTATACAACCTGGAAACATCCCATTAATTTTTTCCGATAGTTTAAATCATTAGGAAACGAGCCAATAAAATATATGAATTATTATATCCCTTAACTTCATTTATTACGGAAAAATAAGGTCAATGCATGATTTATAAGGATACAATCTTTCGTGGTTTATCAAGTCGGACAAGATAGATTATAAATTCTAAAAGACAGCAAAGTATCCATTAATGTATCAAATGACACCTGTAAGTTCATGCAATTCGGTCTACAGGAAAGGAAAGGGAAAGAAATCTTCGACAGTGGGCATGGAATCTTGAAATTGAAAACCTCTCCTCCGCTGCGAAAAACACGATCGGATAATCACCACTCGACAGCTCTACCAGAGCCCGAGCTGGAATGGTCAGGACAATCGTCACAGAAAGCTCGACCCATGTGGAGAGCGCCAAGATAGAAAGAGTGGATTTTGCCAAATAAGTTGTGCAAATTAGCTTATTAGTCATGGCGAAGCAGTGGTCGCAACTTGGCAAGGTACAACGTGCACCTCAATAGGAGATGAATCTAAAAAATTTCCGAAAATGGATACACCTTAGGTCATGCCAAGATCTTGTCGACTCTTGAACCTGATCCTCCACGTGACTCACGATTTTGTCGGTCTGTAAATCGTTTTTATATTTTTATACAAGGCAAGCCCACTAACCCATTGGTCTTACTATAATTTTATTCCCTTATTTTCTGGTTGCGCATTGCCATTCTGTTATTCAATATTAGGAAAGCTTTTCTTACGTCAAAGCCTATCAAACGGGTGGATCGAGTTGAGTTTAAGTCAGATAAAAAATTATTTGACTCGAGAAATGCCTGTAAATAAGTAGCACTAACTACTATAATTTCTCCTTGATTTGTTAGTAAAATCTAGCCAATGAGCTATCGGATTAGAAGAGTGGACATTTATTTACTCTAAGCTAAATCACTATAAATTTTCTATGTGCAATATCTCTATGCTCATATTCACTTATTATCTTATAGAAGCATTTGCACTGTTGATCATTACTAGAACTCTGGTCATATCAACACTCTTGTTTATAATAGTTATACTCTTGTCCACTTAACTCTGTCTCATTTGTAAAGTCTTTTTTAAATCACCTATTCACCTTCTTCTATGTGATATTACTAGCCATTTCATCCACATGAACAGCTAAACTCAAGAAACTGAACTTTTGGAGCATGCATTAAACGGTCAACAAAGACATGCTCCATCCAGCAAAAAAAATAGTTAGAAGGAATAAAAAGCGGAGTAAATTACAACCGGGTCTCCTTGACGAGTCCTCCTAACTGCATGGAGGCGTGCACTTAAAAGTTACTTAAAGTATTTTGAATCCTGACGCAGGCTGAAACTTTAAGCATATGCAGCATAGCAATTTTTGATTTTGAATACTAGTGAATACTATATGGCATCAATGAGATTCTTATTGATTGTATTTCTACTCCGAGATCAAGAATTGGGTAGTGGGGCCATAGGGTGGCGGCCCTTAGCCGGCAGGTGCTGGTGACCCTCACCAAAGTCGGAGAGAGTTGACGTAGTTAGTGGAAATAAAATGGAAGTCATAGTGGAGACACAAAATGGAAGGTGAAAAAGGAAATTCAACAGTTAACTTTGGGAAAATTTACAAGTCGTATATAAAAGGGAATGATGGCAAATATAATACTAGATTAACTTCCATTTATTCTAAACGGGTATTAATAGATGATGTCTACAGAGCCCCATGACAGACCAACCCAATGCATTTAGTAATCCTATTTCGAAAGCACCCGACATCCAGGACATTCTTATTCAAATCTCTGACAAGCACGATTGTCAGAGCATCTTTTTTTTTTTTTTTTTTTTTTTGCATTTTCACATGTCTTATTTCTATTGCTTCTTAAATCCGGTGCCCTGTCTATTATATCTTCAATGCTTGATCTAGGCCAGACTTGTCCAAAAGCTTCTTCCGTTGATACAAGGAGACGTACTTGCTCGGCCGGAACTCTCTGTACAGAGGCGGGCTTTCTTCCGATACAAGCTCCACGATCGGGCCGTGGACCTTCTCCAATGGGCCTATCCTTCCCGCCACGAAACAAGCCACAGAAACCTCTTGGGCCCGTTCGGTTTGCCAACACCCTGTGCTCAACGCTCATCAATCTTTTGTTTGATATGATCTGCACATCCACAGAGAGAGAGAGAGAGAGAGAGAGAGAGAGAGAGAGAGAGAGAGTTAGTTCAATCGACATATTTGAAACTTCTCTATCCACAAGAATAACCTTAGATGTACTGAACTTATGTGGTTAATTGATATATAATGTAAAAGAATATACTTGTATTGAACATTGAATATGATTCACTTATTTAAATATTCGATTGTAATCTGCCACATCTTTCAATATATCAATTTAGCACACCAGTCTTAGTACATCTAGCATCACTCATATCTACAATAAGACTCGATTCTCAGGATAGTGGCTAAGGTGCATGATTAGGAGATGATCAAGGGCTCAAAGGTTGCAGAATTGTTCCTTGAGTATGCTCGAGCTGCCGATCTGATGCCAAAGGAATTGTGTGAACCCTCACCTGAAGAAAGTCCCCAGTATTGACCACAAGGCTTCCAGGAATGGGCTTGACACTGACACAGACCCAGTGGTCTTGATGCAGAACTTGGAGGCCACCAATTTGGTCTTGCAAGAGGATGGTGAAGAAAGAAGGGTCCCTGTGCTTCTTAGCTACCAAAGTCAGCTCTGGCTCTGGACATTCTGGATAGTAGTGGCACACAAAGCTGCATCCTTTGCCGCACTCCATCTCTGTCAGGTGCTGTGATTTGAGCCCTAGAGCTTCTGACAGCAACTCCAGGACCAAATTGGCAAGCTCTCTCACTCGCTTTATGTACTCCATAGTTGCTTCTCTGCTCAATCAACCAAAACACCCGTGACTTAAATCGCAAATTAACAAACTCTACCTGACTTTAGTTTATTACCCTTATGACGTTTGTCGTGTCATTATAGAATTCATGCTAAAGTGACAGAAATTAGTTCAATGTGAATGTCACATAGATATACTGGTTTGGAGTTTTCTATTGTACAAAAATTAATTTTGAGTAGATAGGACATGCATGTTCTAGTTTTGGGATTTATGGTGACATTAACCTTAGTTTGTCTAGAACTATGAAAACCAGAAAATTGAAAGCACTGTTTCGACCTCATTAGAAATAGACTCTTATTCAAGACAAGTAGCAACCAACGTTTGGAAAACTAAATTTTCATATGCATTAACAAATTGCTGATTCAAGAATCTGTCAATCACAAAAGGAATGACCATATTGGTCAACCATCTACAGATATAGAACCTATCGACCTGTTCCGTTACTATATCCAATAAATACAGCAGAACCACAGCAAGGGAAACAGAGGAGACTATACTAATCTCTTGGGACTTTGGATAAATTAGTCCCAAATCTTGGTACTAGAACAGTAGCTTCAGACAGGTGTGATCCGTTCGATTTTGCAAACACCTGCAAGCAGATGGAAGTTCACTCGGGTCGAGATCATCCGAGACCCGCAAATTTATTGTCAAGGTGTCTCTCCCGCTAGCGCTTGTCGAAACATAGAGATCGAAGTTCGAGTTGAATATGACCTTCCTATTCCTATCTCTTGAGTAGTACTGCTTCTTCACCTCGGGGTCTCCCTCGTTGAACCTCCGGATGCTGTTCAACATGCTCTCCATCAAGCTTGAGGCGATCCCGTGATTGATCAGCTGGAAGAATCCCCACTCACCCGATGCAGCACGGATTCCGTCAACGATCTCTTTCCGGCTCTCGGTATTTTGGATTTGGCTAAGATCGAAGAGCGGGATTTGAGCATCGCTTAGAGTGCGGTTCTGGTTGTCTTCGGCTATCTCATCAGTTGGTCTAACAAAGATCTTCGGGATTTTAGTGGTTCCTGCGTCAAGAAGTGTTGGCTGGGTCCACCTTCATGTGGGGCCCAGCCAGCATTAAATAAAAAAAAAACAAAAGAAAAGAAAAAGAATAAAAAGAAGTGGAGTTGTCGTACGTGGGGTGTGCGTCCAAAGAGAGGAGAGAGAAAAACCAGAAAAGAAAACTACAGCGAAGGAGAAAAAGAAGAGAGGAAGAGTGCTGCAACTTTGCGGCTTTGATTCGAAGGCCAAATATTGTCGGAATCAGCTCAAATTTCAGTATGTTGTTCGTGAGACCGAAGGCTACGAGTTGATGGTTTTTGTTCGTCGAGAACCGTCTCCAAATTCTCCGGTCGCGGTTAAGGTTTTGCTCCAAACTTGTTTATCTTATGCCATGTGGTGAGAAGAAGATGATTGTAACGTTGATGTTGAGACTCTGGGATTGTGACTAGAGAAGAATCTTTGTGTATCCTGCTATGGTGATTAGTGGATGTTTTTGGGCGGTCCGTGGTTTTTCCCGCATCGGGTTTTCCACGTTAAATCCTGGTGTCGTTATTTCTTTGTCTACTTATTATTTCGGCGTTATATTTGCATTTTGTGAGGCTATATATTGCTGGTTGTTGCTGGGGTTAAGAAATTCTTAGTTAATTTTGCTTTGGGGGAGAAATTGATCCTGGATTGCGTTTGGACGTGTTGAATTGTTGCACCGAGTTCTCCCCAACAAGTGGTATCGAGCACGGTTGAATTTTAGTGTTCAATGGAAGAAACCAGCAGCACCATGTTTAAGTTAAATGCCTCGAATTATTCTATTTGGAAGCCTCGGATGGAAGATGTGTTATATTGCAAAGACTTATTTGATCCCATTGAAGGTGATGAAGCCAAAGGAGATAAGGAAGATAAAGAATGGGAGAGAATGAATCGGAAAACAGTTGGGTTTATCCGACAATGGATTGATGATAGTGTGTTTCATCATGTTGCTCAAGAAACGAGGGCGGACACTTTGTGGAAGAAATTACAAGATCTTTATGAGAGAAAAACTCCACAAAATAAAGCTCTTCTAGTTAAGCGACTTGTGAATTTGAGATACAAGGAGGGGAGTAACATGGCGGAACACTTGAGTGAATTTCAAGATGTTGTAAATCAATTGACAAATCTTGAGATTGATCTTGGTGATGAATTGCAGTCATGCTTATTACTTGGTACTCTTCCTGATAGTTGGGATACCTTGGTTGTGGCATTAAATAACTCGGCTCCTTTTGGTGTGCTTTCTATGAGTATGGTTAAAGAAAGCTTGTTCAATGAAGAAACAAGAAGAAAAGGCTTGAATTATGCTTCTACATCGGATGCTCTTGTTATAGAAAACAGGGGGAGAAATCAATCAAGAAGGTTTCATAGAAATGATACCCGAGGCAAGTCAAGAGGAAGGTCGAAATCAAGACCGAGAAGGAGTGTAAAGTGTTATAATTGCGGCAAAATGGGACATTATGCAAAAGAGTGTTGGTTGCCAAAGAGAGATAGATTCCATGATAGAAATGGAGATCAAAAGAAAGAAGAGAAACAAGCTACAACGGCGGTTGCATCTGATGGCGATATTGTGTTTGTATGTGATGACGGATACGTGAATTTTACATGCCAAGACTCTATGTGGGTTGTTGATTCCGCGGCTTCTTTTCATGTCACCTCACGGCGTGATTACTTTGCTTCTTATCGCGGCGGCGACTTTGGTTGCATAAGGATGGGAAATAGTGATGTTTCCAAGGTTATTGGCATGGGAGATGTTTATTTGGAAACTGACATCGGATGTAATTTGATTTTGAAAAATGTGAGACATGTTCCGGATATTCGACTTCACTTGATCTCTACGGGTGCCTTGGATGATGATGGTTATTGTAATTCATTCTTTGATGGCAAATGGAAGTTGACTAAAGGTTCCATGGTAGTGGCAAAAGGTAAGAAGACAGGCTCTCTCTACACCATGCAAGCTGACTTGATTAAAGAAGAAGTAAATGCAGTGGAGGATTCCTTAGTTGATTTATGGCATATGAGGCTGGGTCATCTTAGCAAGAAAGGACTTGAAACTCTTGCTAGAAAGAACCTTTTACCTTTGAAGGAGAAAAATCTAAAGGAATGCACTCATTGTCGACGGTAAGCAACATAGATTCTCATTTCATAGTTCCTCTCCACAGGAAATCGATGTACTTGATTTAGTTCACACCGATGTTTGTTGCATGGATGCTAGAACTCTTGGAGGTGCATTATACTTTGTGACATTTATTGATGACTGTTCTAGAAAAGTGTGGGCTATTGCTTTGAAATCTAAAGATCAGGTACTTGCGGCTTTCAAGCAATTTCATGTCAATGTGGAAAGAGAAACCGGGAAGAAGCTGAAATGTGTTCGGGCTGACAACGGTGGTGAATATAGAGGCCCATTTGAACACTATTGCAGGGATTATGGTATCAAGCTTGAGAAGACTGTTCCAAAAACACCACAGCATAATGGAGTGGCGAGAGAGAATGAACCGGACAATTAATGATCGGATTCGGTGTATGCTTTCTCATGCCAAGTTGCCTAAGTCATTTTGGGGTGAAGCGATGAGAACAAGAGTGGACTTGATAAATCTATCTCCATCGGTTCCTCTTAAGGGGGATGTTCCACAAAGAGTTTGGAGTGGCAAAGATGTTTCCTACAGCCATCTAAAAGTGTTCGGTTGTCGGGCTTTTGTGCATGTTCCAAGAGATGAAAGATCCAAGCTTGATGACAAGTCTAAACAAAGTGTATCTTCTTAGGTTATGGACATGAAGAGTTTGGTTACAGGTTATGGGATCCAGTTGCAAAGAAAGTCATTAGAAGCCGAGATGTAGTGTTTTGTGAGTATGAAACTATTGAAGACATTGATAAGGTGGAGAGACCAAAGAATACAGCTCAACGTTCAGTTAGTTTCAGCCCAAATCCTTCTAATGTTGATAGAAATTATGGGGGAGAAGTGCATGGAAGTCATGAAGATGGTGAGTCCTCACATAATATTGATTCTTCAGCTGATATAGGTGAAATAGCTGAGCAAGAGCAATCTATCCTTCCTCAAGTTAGAAGATCTGAAAGAGAGCGTAGACCTTCTCAAAAATATTTACCACATGAGTATGTGTTACTCACGATGCGGGGAGCCGAAACTTATGAAGAGGCTATATCATGTGAACGAAAGAATGAGTGGCATAAAGCCATGCAAGAGGAGCTTAAATCCTTGCATGAGAACCACACATTTGAATTAGTGAAGTTGTCTCAGGGTAAGAGAACACTCACAAATAAGTGGGTGTACAAGTTGAAGACGGAAGAAAATAGTTTACAACCACGATACAAGGCCAGACTTGTTGTGAAGGGTTTTCGTCAAAAGAAGGGCATAGACTTTGAAGAGATTTTTTCACCGGTTGTAAAGATGTCTTCTATTCGAGTTGTTCTTGGATTGGCCACCAGTTTAAATTTAGAAATTGAACAACTTGATGTAAAGACGGCCTTTCTTCATGGAGACCTAGAAGAGGAGATATATATGGAGCAACTAGAAGGTTTTGAAGTTGAAAGCAAGGAGCACCTTGTATGTAGATTGAAGAAAAGCTTATATGGTCTCAAGCAAGCGCCTAGGCAATGGTATATGAAGTTTGAGTCATTCATGGAAGAACAAGGATACGGTAAGACAAATTCCGATTCTTGTGTCTTTATGAAAAGATTCTCAGATAATGATTTTCTTATTCTCCTACTTTATGTGGATGATATGTTGATTGTTGGGCATGATGCTAAGAAAATCAAGAGCTTGAAAAATGAGTTGAGTAAAGCTTTTGCAATGAAAGACCTAGGCCCGGCTAAGCAAATCTTAGGCATGAGAATTACTCGTGATAGGAAGAAAAAGAAACTGTGGTTATCTCAAGAGAAGTATATTGAGAAGGTGCTTGAAAGATTCAACATGAGCACATGTAAACCGGTGAGTACTCCACTTGCAAGCCATTTCAAGTTGAGTAGTAATGAGTGTCCTTCAAGTGAGAAAGAGAAGGTTGAGATGATGAAAATTCCTTATGCATCGGCCGTGGGTAGTCCGATGTACGCCATGGTTTGTACAAGACCGGATATTGCTCATGCAGTTGGTGTTGTGAGTAGATTTCTCTCTAACCCAGCTAAGGAGCATTGGACCGCTGTTAAATGGATTTTGAGATATCTTAGAGGCACTTCTACACTTTGTTTGTGCTATGGAAATGCAAAGCCTGAGTTGAGTGGCTTCTCGGATGCGGACTATGCCGGTGATGTTGATTCCGAAAATCCACATCGGGTTTTATAATAATCTTTGCAGGGGAGCTGTTTCATGGCAATCGAGATTGCAAAAATGTACCGCTTTGTCTACAACTGAAGCGGAGTATATTGCTATTACTTAAGGAGGTAAAGAACTTTTGTGGATGCAAAAATTCCTACAAGAGTTGGGCTTGAAGCAAGAGAGGTTTGTTCTATATTGCGATAGCATGAGTGCCATCCATCTTAGCAAGAATCCGGTGTTTCATTCAAGATCGAAGCATGTTGATGTGAAGTATCATTGGATCCGAGAAAAGCTAGAAGAGAAGCTCTTCCTACTTGAGAAAGTTCATACCGACAACAATAAGTCCGACATGATGACCAAAGCCTTGCCCGTGATGAAGCTTGACGCTTGTAGAAGAAAAGCGGGCATGATGAATCTTCCCACATGAGGTGGAGGGGGAGATTTGTTGGCTGGGTCCACCTTCATGTGGGGCCCAGCCAGCATTAAATAAAAAAAAACAAAAGAAAAGAAAAAGAATAAAAAGAAGTGGAGTTGTCGTACGTGGGGTGTGCGTCCAAAGAGAGGAGAGAGAAAAACCAGAAAAGAAAACTGCAGCGAAGGAGAAAAAGAAGAGAGGAAGAGTGCTGCAACTTTGCGGCTTTGATTCGAAGGCCAAATATTGTCGGAATCAGCTCAAATTTCAGTATGTTGTTCGTGAGACCGAAGGCTACGAGTTGATGGTTTTTGTTCGTCGAGAATCGTCTCCAAATTCTCCAGTCGCGGTTAAGGTTTTCTTGCTCCAAACTTGTTTATCTACCTATGTGGTGAGAAGAAGATGATTGTAACGTTGATGTTGAGACTCTAGAGTGTGACTAGAGAAGAATACTTTGTGTATCCTGCTATTCTTGGTGATTAGTGGATGTTTTTGGGCGGTCCGTGGTTTTTCCCGCATCGGGTTTTCCACGTTAAATCCTTGGTGTCGTTATTTGCTTTGTCTACTTATTATTTCGGCGTTATATTTGCATTTTGTGAGGCTATATATTGCTGGTTGTTGCTGGGGTTAAGAAATTCTTAGTTAATTTTGCTTTGGGGGAAAAATTGATCCTGGATTGCGTTTGGACGTGTTGAATTGTTGCACCCGAGTTCTCCCCAACAAGAAGACCCTTGACACCGGCTTTCGTGGCGTCGAAGTCCTCTAGCTCCTTCTTTCGGGCAGACCTGCTAGAATCGAAAGTCGTCATTGTGGTTCAAAGTGGGGTTTAGGACTGATAGGTGTACCGCTAAGAAGACCACTTGATTGGGGTTGAAGAGATATGCATAATTTATAGGAAGGTTGTTCTTATATGCATCGCTCATGCACATTTTTTTAACTTGGTTGGCGAGCAAAGAAAATACCTAGTTTTCAAAATGCCACTACTTTGACCTTCTTTCTTGAGCCCATAGATATAGACTATAGTGCCGTCGCGCAACTGCCGTTGAAGTTTCAGCATCTTTTTTTATACATTTATGTAATCTCATACTTTGAGGATAATCTCAAGTAACATCTCATTGAATTGGTCAAAGTTAAAAAAAAAAATCTTAAGTAATATATCATTGAATTGGTAGTACGTCAATCTTATGACCACAGGGCCATGTCACGTTCTTTTTTTGTAGACTAGAGAGACTGTGTTGGCTTTTCATTTGATTCGTGCAATTTAAGAACATCTGAAGCCGAATGTGTCGCGAGACGGCACCTCTGACATGATTATAAGGATTTACGAACAAATTGGGCTGTTTTCTGTTTACTTTTAAAGACATTTTACAACCCGAAGGGTCGCTCGTGAATCGCTCAGAAGTAGCTATTGATGCAGAACCAGAAATAAAAGTAAGAATTGTACAGCAGTTCGTGTATGACTATTGGAATGGGTCGCTATTAATTAGTGGTAGCTGTCATTGCAATTAATTAGTGATAGTTTTATCTAGCAGCTACCAACTACCTATTAAATAGATTCTATTTCCAACTGAGTTCCTGATGTATATAAATAGAGACTCATTGTATCTATAGAGAACGACCAATACACGCATCAGTTTTTTCAACTGTGACACCAGAAATTGGAAGAGGACTATTCATGACACCAGAAACACAAGCCGAACAGAACACCGACCAAAGACATAGGAAGTACATTCGCTAGTACAATCACAGTTTCGATGACCCTCTGTCATATTGGATATGGATGAAAAATCATAACGCCCTTCGCCTCACCACAAGGGCGATCCGGAGTTCAAATCCTGAAGTGTGGCAGAGCCGAAGTGCCGTCAAGCCCTTTCATGTTGAAGTAGTATGTGTAGTCCTTCACCGTTGTTTCTCTGTACTTGGGAGGGTTGCTCTCCGACAGCAATTCCTTGATGGGCCCATAGACTCTCGACGATGGCTGCATGTACGTGGTGAAGAAGCTGGCCACTGATATTCTCGGGCCGACCGGGCTTGCCAAGGCTCTGTGCTCAACACTCTTGAATTGGTCGTTTGATATAAGCTGCCAAGAAAAGACAGCATTAAAGAGATGGGCATGAGCTCCTTCCTCGGCACTTTTCGATGAAGCAAAAGAAAGGAAGAAAGAAGTTTCACCTGAAGAAGATCTCCTATATTGATCACAAGGGCTCCAGGAATTGGAGGAACATCCACCCACTGATCCTTGTGGAGGGCCTGGAGGCCACCAATTTGGTCCTGGAGGAGCACAGTGAGGAAGTAATCATCCTGATGCTTGCTTGTGCCCATGGTCAGCTCAGGCTCAGGGCAGGCAGGGTAGTAGTTCAAGAGCATTGCAAGCCCCTCTGCACAGCTTATGTCCTTGAGGTGGCTTCGCTTCAGCCCCAGGGCCTCTGATAGCAGCTCAAACAGCAAGAGCCCTACCTTGGTCACTTGCTTTTGGTAGTCTAGCATGATGTCCCTGCAAATTTTTCATGACCCGCGATCATTGTGATGTAAGAGAAAGAGGGATCCTCTCGAGTTAGGCCATGGAAAAGTTCATCATGTTATTACTGTTAATAGAAGATGGTTTTTAATGAAGTGCCCCATGTCTTTCGCGAGAGAAACAAAAGCAACTTGATGGGGGAAAGAGATCTTCTACGCACTTAGTTTTTGTTTATCAACAAAACTCCCCCGGCACATTCAGTCATAAATTCGACAGTCAATCTAATTTCTCATGGATTGACATTTATTTGAACGAGAGCTTTAATATTTTATCTCTTGCCATCCAATCTTCCAGCAACGACCCAACATTAATACTCCGATACTAGTGATGTAATTGTTCTTGTAGGCGAGTAAGTGGTAGAAGCAATGATTTCATCATCAGTCATAAATTCATGCCGTGCCATCTCAGAAACTCAATTGATTAATCAAAATTGAGAGTACTAAATGATCGAATTAGGTTTTAACTAAAACCCTTACATACATACCTACAAGCGGCTGGGATCTCTTCAAATGGGGGAGGGCTGGGAGCAAGAAGGCAATACATGTTGTCCCTCCAATCAGCTGCCTTGGACTGATACAGATCAAAGTTGCTGTTGTGCACCACCTTCTTGGTCGCATCCCTCGTGTACAAGGCCTTCTTGATCTCTGGGTCCTGATCGAAAAACCTTATGGCCCCAGCAATCATCTCCTGCGTGATCTCTTCTGGTACTCCATGGTTTATCACCTGAAGACAAGTGAACATACCTGTTAATCATCACTCTATATATTAGAATATTTGTCGCAGGTGGAATTGTTGCGCAACTGTTTGACCTCGGATCCTGCCTTTTTCTCGAGGCCAAAGCTGGTCAACTGCTGAGACTCGAAGTCGAAAGCTATGTCATAATGTTTTTCACCAAATTTCCCCATTTTGGATACCGGCATGGACATCCGTGCTGTTTCCTTTTTGAGAATATGTGGTATCAGGTTGTGTGAATGGAAAATCTTCATTTCCTTTCTCGTTTAGAATGATTTTCCATGCTGGTAAATTGCATCTGCTTACTAACTTGAGTTTTTCAGTGATGACACATCTTCAGTTATTAACTTAATGCAGATTGCTATAGTTCCACTTAACAAATTGAGTACTCTCTCTTTGGCGTAGATATATTTAACAGAAATTTTCGAGTTTGGTTATTAGTAAGTTTCGCAGGGACCAGACTGAAGCAAACGGGTTTGAACCCCCACCTGAAAGAACCCCCATTCCTCTGAGGCACTTCGAACTTGATCGACGATTAGTTTACGCCGCACCGGATCATCAGCCATGCCTTCAAGGTCTACAACCGGGACCACGAGGTCGGAGCTCCCTCGACCATATTTCCGGTCGAAGCTCTCGGGTTCGTGGATAAATATCCGTGGCACTTTTCGGATTCCCGCGTTAACCAGGCCTTTAACCCCAGTCTTCGGCTCATCAAACGCTTTCAGCTCGCTCACACGGTCATAGTCCTGCTCGAGTTTCGAGGGAAGCCGCCGTTCGATCTCGAGGGCAGAGTCGACAACCATTTTCCTCTGCCTAATTCGGAGACAGAAATGCGGCAGAAAGCTAACCAAGGAAGCAGCTAGATAAACTGAGAAATGAGCTTACGGTGAAGAGTGTAGGTAAGAGGGCTTCTAAATGAAATTTGTGAATGAGAGGTCTTGGGACACCTATATAACGGTCGATCCGATGCATTCATGGGGGGCTTAAAGACAGAGAGAAGCAGTGGCATATTGTCTGCTTCTGCTAGGGTATCTCAAAGCAATGATTCGTCTCAGGATTTGTATTCATGTATGCACTTGAAAGGAAGGACCTTTGGAAAGTATATGCCTCAAGCGAAAGTAAAGAAGATGCTACCTGCCTCAGAATTGTTTTTCTCCTATCCCAGTTTATCTCTTGTGAGAGTGAGATGCTACTTAATTTCTCTTGATTTGTTCCCTCCAAGGGAATTGACAATATTAAACACAATTCGTTACATCAATCTAATCACTTTTAATCTTTATTAAAATCATGCTTGACTCCAATTTATTCACCATAATGCCATAACTACTTAAGATAAACATGACTGGTGGGTCAGTGGATTAGTCTAATTTTCCTGCTCGAGTTTCTCTATCTTAACCTGTTTGCCTTCCTAACGTACCCGAAAGGCCAGCGGCATCCATGTTGACTAGATGTTTCCCTATTTTTTCAATGTTTATATCACTTAGGAAAATTAATCAACAAAAAACCTTATCATGGTCTGTAAAACAACAATGCTTAAATTCTAAAAACCGATTTAATCTTATTAAAAATCTAAAATCATACTCAGGAATTCAACTTGATTTACAAACCCCAAGACTAGCAAAGGGAACTTGGGGACGGACCCAAGACCCGAGACTCCTTTCATGAGGAACTATCAACTATGCCACACGGTCAATCGAGTCCGCGTTGGGCTCACAAGGCCTCGGCCCAAATGCCCAAAGCCCAAGCCTAAGCCCCCGATGCCCAGACATGGGCCCTAGCTCTCCGGCCCAAGACATTGGCCCTGGAAGTCGACGCTCCAATGCCTAGCTCTGACCTTAGGACCTCCACCCCTAGGGTGTTGGTCTCCGGAGTTAGGTCCCTTAGTTAGGTTTAGATATAGTTCATATAAATCCTGAAATCGTGCATCAAAATCGATTTTGTTTGTCGAAAATATTATTTAAAATTTTCAGTTACAAACATATCAAAATGGTACCACCGCTCGGGTGGCCGTGTTGGTTAGAGCCATGCTCCCTCATTGAGAGGGGAGGGGTTCGAAACCCCGTGTCCTCATTGCGCGACTCACTTACAGCTCCCGGGTTTATGTCTTACGGCTCTCGGGTTTACGTATCGGCTGCTGGCTATATAGTGGTTCTCTGGTCATCAAAAAAAAAAAAAAATCATATCAAAATGGTTTCTAACTCATTTGAAAATTCCAACTAGATATCGAAAATTCACTTTTAAAGCAGGTTATTTCGGCGGAGAATAAGGAGTCTAGTCTCAACTAAATCCTTCTATGGCCCAGGACATCTATGCCGTGTACGTGAGGCATAATAAAAGTGAATTATTTAGTTAGGGCAAGAAAATGGTGTTGACAAAATCGCAGATAATTTCATCAAAATGAGACTAGTGCAAATTGATATTTGGCATTTGCTAAACGAACGGAATCTTTAATTCTTGAACAAGACCTTGCTCACGAAAAGCAAGAAGAAAATTCTACAAAAATTGTTTAAAAAGTACGAAAAACTTGAATATAGAAGTTCAAAAATTCTAAAGAACATGAAAAACAAAGGACCGGAGGCTGCTGTCTCAAAGCTCTTCTATTTTCTTTTGGTTTTCCTTTCTTCCTTTTCTTTTACATTAAGAAATACTTTCCCCTTGATTGAAAATTGTATTTTAGCCTCCTCAATCAATTTTAAACTTGTTTAAATTTATTTAACGTTTAAATAACTTAATAGCACCAAAAAAAGTCAAATATTCAATTGCACAAACAATGAAAACTAGGGTGCCAAAACGGACTTGTATGTTAAATCCACTCGTTTGGATTTTGGCTAGTATTTTACATTCTTTACTATAATGGTAAAAAAACTTTCGTATTCTGCAAATAAAAGAGGGCCGCAATGTTTTCATTCCTTATAGGACTAGACTTGCCCTATTTTTTACTAAAAAGACAAAATTATCCTCATTTATTGGATTGCAATTTAAAGTGCTACCCCCAAATTTATTTACTTTCCCTATTTTATTTTTTCTATTTTTATTTAGAATCTAGTTGCCATAATAAAACATGTCATGTATTTTGTGTTCTTTTAATGTGGCTATCTCGTGTATATTAAAATCATTATATATTCCTTCTATATTTAGATTTTACTTACGTCCAATAAATTTTGTCAAAAAGAATTTTTTTCCAAAAAACTTGTTTAAGTTGTTGGGCATCTATATGCATTTATTGTCAAGTAGGATTTATAGATTGACATAGAGAATTTTTTAAAACAATCTCATATTCACAGGATTTTCCTTGTGTTGTGCTTATCACCACCAAACCCTTTCTTATCTTAATATTTTTTTTGAAAAAGACTTCATGGATCATATTAATTTTTTGTCAGTCTAAAATGATGAGATTTTACTAGCATTTTTAAGAAAACATGTTGCAATTTAATTACATGTTATTTTTCAAAGTTTTTACATCGCACAATGTAAGTATGATTTTCATTTTGGAAATTCTTTATAGAGGTTTTCCTTTTGTTTCATCAATCATCCCATTATATATGTGTGTGTGTGTAAAAGACAACTGTAAAAAATAGTTTGATTGTGATACACGTAACAAATATGAAATCTTATAAAATAAGTGATTCCATTAAAAAAGTGTTTATATTAATATTTTCCTAGATTCTACTTGTCAATATATCCAAAAATTTGTTAGATAATGTTGAAAATAATTAAGTTTCTCGGAAGTTTCTCTTATCAACAAACTAATTTCTATATAAGTAAAATCTAATAATAAATTGAAAACATAGTACCTTTAGTATACATGGAATACCCATAAAATAAACAAAATCAGAACACATGAAATCTTAATTATGGCAACTAGATTCTATGTAGAAAGTAGAGAAACTTAAAAAAGAAGGAAAGTGAATAAGTTTGTTCCCCACCTTAAATTCCAATTGCACGATTGAGAGTAATTTTCTCATTTTGAAGAAAAATGGGTGGATTTAATGAAAGATTTACCTTTTTTATGATGCCAAAACCTGTTTTAAGTGATTGCATTTTTATGGATGGAGTTACATCTATTCTCTCCATATATGGTTAAATCAACCCATTTTTTTTGTCAAAATGCCAAAATTATGATCAATCATGCAATTGGAATTTACTCTTGTGACAAATTTAATCTCAAATTAGTATACTTGTGATAAAGTTTATCATCTATTAATTTTCATTAAATTTTATCATTCAATTGTTAAGTTGGATGTGTGTAACAATTGACAAGTAACTAATTTAGATTAAATTTGTCACAAATGTATTAATTTGAGATCTTTTATGTTAAAAAATTAAGTTAAGATAAATTTGTCCTACATTTATTAGTTTAAGATCTTTCGTGACATTAATCCTTAATTTTATTTTTTTTTGTGAATTTTCTATTTGACCATAGTCCTCCCTCTATAGATAGATTCAACCGGAACCTTCTCGGCACCTTCGATGACACTTATAAAAAGAAAGACATCTCTCTCACACAGTGATTCTCACCTTTTTTTTTCTTTTTTTTAAATTTTATTTTTTTGGAATTAATACTTTTCTTTTTTGGTCAGGAAATTGGTACTCCAATGGTCCAAAGAGGGGAAGGCTTAGAGTTGACCTTGACCGCCTTCCACGCAATTGAGCCAACCAAAAGCGAAGCCCCCTTCTCTCTCTCTCTCCCTTCAAGAAGTCCTCCTCGTTCCGCTCTCTGTCGCGCTGTCCCTCTTCCTCGGCTGCGACGAGACACCGAGATTTGCTCCTCATCTCTCTCTCTCTCTCTCTGTCGCTCGCTCCAGTGGGAATAGCGAGGAAGGGAAATGGGTTTCTTCTCGTTCCTCGGAAGGGTCCTCTTCGCGTCCATCTTCCTGCTCTCCGCATGGCAGATGTGAGTCCTCTCCCCTCTCTCTCTCTCTCTCTTTCTACCCTCTTTCTGCCCTCTTTCTCGCTCTAGATCCGTCGGCTCGGTTGGGGGTTTTCGGGTTTTCGGGTGGCGTTTCAGCTGGACCGGAGCGGTGAGGTGGTTCCGGCGCGGGTTCTTGGGCGCGTGTTGGATCTAGTTGGTAGAGGGTTCAGCCGGGTCGCGTCTCTTTTTGGTCCTTTTTTAACTGTGTGAATCTGGGTCGGTTTTGCTTCATTATCGGTGCCGAGATCTGTGATTCCGCGCTGGATCTGGTGGTTTTTGCGCCTCCTTCATCTGACGGATCGGTGCGCGAAGGAATCTTGAATCTCGGGTTGGTGTTTGTAAGAACTGCTCGCGCTTCTGCGACTGTCTCCTTGTTTGGGGTTTTGGGTTCTTGTTCTTGGGCACTTGGTGTTTAAATTTATTTAGGCGGGACGTTTGTGCAGTTGTTGTTCTTGTGGTGAAGTTTTAATTTGCACTCGGTGCCTTGGTGACTGGAGTTTGTGTTTAGCTTTGCTTGGTAATGAGGCCTCACTAGTTTCTGTTTGGAAGTGGGTTGAGGGTAGTCATTGTATGGATGAGAGATTGCATTTCCTCTCGAAAAAGATACCAGTTTTGCCTGGTATATAGGATGTGGGGTTGACTCTGTTCGGAAGGGCAGTTACAAAACAGAGATGACATTCAATTGCAAAAAGAGAGATCCTGTTAGTTTCCTTTTCTTGCTTAAGAACTGATGATTGGGCTGTTTGGTGGGGGGGATTCGAAGTGAACGTGTAGATTAAATAGATGCCTGTATTGGGTACATCGATTGTCTAGACTAGTGTTCGCTTTGCGTAGAAGTATTCTAATGGGACTAGGGATATGCATCGGAGCTTTTTTTTTGAGCCGCCATTTTAAGGAGTGCAGGTCATGCAATTTATGGATAACTTACATAGGTTATGATAAGAACTGTTGTGGTACAAAGAGTGGTCAGTTTTGTCCTAGTTCAGACTGATTCATCAGCCTACCAACAGGATTCAATTTAAACTTGCTGCTGCAAATGGATGGACAGTTTATGTAATTTGTTGCAGGATCTTGAGGTTGTGAAGCATATTCTGGGGTGGTGTCGATTTCCCTGCCCTTATTGTGTGTTGTGAGCATGATAGATGTGATGAGTTCCCCTAATTTTGAAACTTTATTTACAAGGGAACACTGAGGAAGTTGACTGAGAACTGATGGAGTTACTCTTAGGGAACTTTAAGGTTGTTTATTCTTTTTGTAGCTTTGGGCGGTAGCCATATGTCTAACTTGGAGGATTCTAATTACTCTTTTTTCCATAACTAGAATTCTTCCAGTTATTCACTTTCAAGTTCAAATCTATTTATTTAATCCTTTTGCAGCCTTTTCTCCCTATTTTTCATGAAACAATGCAACTTTTATTCTGAACATGGTCATCCTCTTCCCTGTGTTTTCTCCATGACTGTTATCTGAATTTGTCGTGAAGCAACATATTTGTGGAGTGAACAAGTCTCTCTAATTTGTTAGTGTTGAGTTTCATGATATTTGTTTTGGTTGTTTGATCGGATTCACCTGACTAATTTACTACGTGGAAAGTCCTTTTTTCAGATGTGTTGGTTTTACTTGGGAGTGATGGGTTTTTATCAAACACGTTTTGCTGTTCTGCAGGTACAATGAGTTCACTGTCGATGGGGGTGCTGCAGCAGCTAAGGATTTGCGCCCTAAGTTAAGTGTTGCCTTGCAGCATCTGTCCTCCAAATTGGGAGTTGCAATGCCGGATGTTGATGTAGGTTTTCCTGTCTGTTCGTTGTGCTCCATTTATCTTCCCTTTTTGCTTAAATTTAGCTTTGTTCCTCTTCTGCATTCTCATGCTTTTATACCCCCTGATTTTTCAGGATTTCATGCAGACTAGACACGTGGTCGCATCGATCTACATTCTTAAAGGCCTCGGAGGCATTCTGTTCGTGTTTGGTAGCTCCTTTGGGGCTTATCTCCTGGTGGGTCTCTCATACGGTTTCCTTCTTTAGAGTCGGTGAAAGTTGAGAACAATTTTGTAACTTGCTTTTTGCACAGCTTCTTGAATTGGCGCTCACAACTCCAATTCTCTATGACTTCTACAACTATGACCCCAGCAAGCCTGAGTTCGAGAGTCTTCTTAACGACTTCACACGGGTATGCATTTGCTTTTGCTTACTTTTCATGGGTTGTTTGATGTACATAATATTTTGCACTTAGCGACAGACACTAATAGTTGCTTTCTCTCCCCTCCTCTCCTTCTAGAACATGGCATTTTTCGGTGCCCTTCTGTTCTTCGTAGGGATGAAGAATTCGATTCCGAGGAGGCAACTCAAGAAGAAGAGCCCCAAAGCAAAGGCAAATTAGAAGCGGAGGCGCAGTGTATGGTGTTGAGCACTCGCAAGTTAGAGGGGGGTCTTCATTTGGGTGGTGGGGTTTTGAGTTCGTATGTTATGATGGCATCTCTTAGAGCATCCCCAGGTTATGAACGATTTTCGGGCTACTTTTCTTCGGTACACATTGCTGGGATTTTTCGACTCCAAAGGTTATTAGGATGATTCCCGAGTGACGGGAGCGATGATATTTTGTCATTTTGTTTTAAGTTGGTTGGTTCACGAAGGTTTACTCTCAAAAGAGTTTGAATTTATCATTAGATGTTCAGGATTCTTAAAAGTCTCTCCTTTTATTCGTCTTGTGTTGATGTTTGACGGATCTTATGCTAGACTCGAACCCGACTAGTTAGGATAAGAAAAGTGTTGCTCTAGATTTGAGATTCACAAACCCTCGTGAGAAGCAGGGTTCTTAGAAACATGATCTCGCGCGCATGCAGTCTCGAAACCTATCGATGTGCTTCGAATATGCTGGCTTGTTGTAACCGAGCCCTCTTATGACAGTGTACTGATCTAGTACCTCATGCTCGAACGAGTTCAGTAGTGCCGAACGTCAAAGTACAAGTATCAATCCGCCTGCTGGGACGATGATAGCTCGAGATCGATGAGAACAACTTGAGTTGATCACTTCAATACCGATACCGACCCTGAATGGTGAGACCCGATTGAACGATAAACCCGATGGTTAAGGTAGATTCAGACACACCACCTACCATAAGATCTACAAGAAAACAGGGAAAACAAGCCCGAGATTTCAGTATCGAAACGAACACTTTTTTCCCTCCATGAGCAAGCAACAAAGCTTCATTAAGATTGGCGTGGAAACAGCTTCGAGAGTACATTGCAGAAAACGGGAAAGACAAAAATACATAGGAAAGGCCGAACACTTCAAATCGACTAAAGGTCAAAGCCTAGGGGTGGCGATGACTTTTGTGGCCAAGCCCAACACGCCACACAGTTCCGGGTACAACCCTTTCCGAATCTCGGCGTACACCTCGCCGTCCCACCGCCTCCCGGCCAGCTCCTCCGCCAGCCGCCCGCCGGCCCCGGCCACCCCGTCCTCGCCGTCGTGCGCCCCTTCCACGATCCCCATCGCCACCGCCTCCTCTCCCCTCACCTTCCTCCCCCTCAGCAGGACCTCCCTCCTCGCCGCCGCCGAACTCACCTTGGCCCGCACCACCGCCCCGAAGTACTCCGGCAGCGTCAGCCCGATGTCCACCTCGCTCATGTACAGCACCCCGCGGTCGCGCCGCATTAGCACGTAGTCGTGGCTCAGCGCCAGCAGCAGCCCCGCCGCCGCCGCGTGCCCCTGGACGGCGGCGATCGTGGGCATTGGGAGCGAGATCAGCGCCGCCACCACGGGCTGGAACGCGTCGACCATCTGGTGGAGGCGTTGCTGGGCCCCGGCGGGGGATCCGGCGGACTGGGCCCAGGCGAGGTCGAACCCGTTGGAGAAGAACTTGCCGGCGGAGGTGGTGACGAGGACGGAGCCGCGGGTGGACTGGGACGCGGCCTCCTCGAGGGCCGCGAGGAGGGAGGCGATCAGGGTGGGGCTGAGCCGGTGCTCGTCGGATCCGGTCAGGGTCAGGTAGAAGATGTCGCCGCGCTTCTCGAGCGTGCACATGGCGGCGATCGGAGAGTGTCGACGGCGGCGACGGCGACGGAAGAAGAAGAAGAAGAAGAAGGAGAGGAGACGCCTGGGCTTGCGTGCTTAGAGGATTTGATGAGCGGCCGAGCCGATCGATGTTAATTATGCGAAGAAGGACGGGAAATTTCTATGGCTTTTGATGGTTGAGTATTTTGTGGAAAATGGTCATGAGGACAATTATGACGTCATCTCGGGCCAACCCCCCACCTAAAAAAAATAAACTTGACAGGGGTAGGGAATATTCACCAATGCTAGAAGTGGTGCGACCATCGAGCTCGAATCCAAGCGATTCGAATCGTCTTGTCTGTCGAACCATTTTGAGCTCGAGTTGGTGATGATAAATTTGTTAGTCTAAACCGAACTAATTAGCATGAGTCTTTCATGTTGATTTTGCACTTTTCGATGATATATTAACCCAAAAAGTCCTTAAGTTATATAGAATAAAAAATAATAATAATTATAAGAAAGATCAAATTCTTCTATTGCACAAAACTAATCGATTTAATCGAAACACTGTGATCTGTAAATTTTTGACATAATTACACTAAGACTACATCTTTAAGCTTGTTTGATGCGCTTTCCTTAAAAAAATGTACAATTTCCATATTAGTATCACAATGTTAAGATTAATTTCAATATGCAAAAGGGTCATGCTACGGGCATAATGAGCAAGGATTACTTTGTTTGAGATGGAGCCCAGTTGATGTTCATTATGATAGGTGAGGTCACTACATCTAATCGATAATGTCCAAGTGTGACAATGCAATTATTAATGGTTCTCTCTACCGCTAAATTAATGGTCAATCTTTAGTTGCAAGATTAATTACATATTACCCAATTTGGGATTGCTATCTAGAGAGGGTGTTGGTGTGGTAGTTCTAACTCCATGTTACCCTATGTCCACGAGAACACTCACATCAAATACGTTAACCATACGAACAACATAAAACAAAATGAAAAGCATCCCTTAATCAATGTTTGAGCATGCATGGAATATGGTAAGGCTAGGCTTGAGCCAATCCAAAATATGTGTCCTCAAGCATTCAATTACTTTTTTTTTTTTTTTTGGTTTGAAAGAGATAACTTTCATTACTTAACCGCCATCAAAATACCACAAAGTTTCGACATCTAAGCATAAAATTAACGAAAGAGAAGGGGAGGGGGCAATTTATCTAGTTAAGGGGAAGTTCTCCCACTCTGTGGGCTTTTGCGACCCAATCCGCTGCTCTATTGGCTTCTCTGGGCTCGTGGGCTAATTTGACGCTAGGCATGTGCTTCAAGAGAGTTTTGCAGTCCTCAATTACTGCTTATGCGGCCCATACACATTCTTTTAGGCCCAAAATGCCTTGAACTACTTCTAGATTAGTTGAAGTGAGTTGGAACTCTTTTGCACTTTCCAAGTACATGGCAAAACGTGCGCTTTTGTCCTGTTCGAAATGTTGCAGCCAAAGTAAACCTTCTCTCACTGCTAGGGTTTCGATGATTAGGACTAAAGGGCGCATGGATGGGTTTCGCGAAGCCATCAACAAGGAGTCCACTGCTGTTTCAAACAACTCCTACTACCAAACCGGATATTGTGGAGTTGCACCAAGCACTATCAACATTGATTGTACAAGTATGGGACCTTTTAGGGTCGCTGTTCGTTAGATCTGGCCTCATCTTGCTTTGCTGGGTCCTGTTCCATCGGAGCCGATTGTTGAACAGAAGGTTCATGGAAGTCGCATCTTCAAAAATCAGCCTGAGGTTTGGCCAACGAGCTTGGAAAATCAGGGCGTTCCTTGCTTTCCAGATCTGCCATAAAATCTTGACAAAAAAAGCTTTTGCTTGAGGATCCACCATCGAGGTAAGGACTTCCAAAACCCATTTGTCTATACGGGTCATCTTCTTTGGGGAGGTGTTGATTTGTAGTCTCGGGTCTGACCAAATCGCTTTTGTCCAGCTGCATAACGCAAACAAATGCTCGATCGATTCTGAGTTTTGATGGTAGATTGAGCATCTTGGATCGGGTATTATCTTCCTCTTGAATAGATTTTTTTTGGTAGGAAAGCATTGTTACACAGACTCCATACTAGGAATTGGACTTTGGGGCTGGTCTATAGCTTCTAGATTTCATGCCATAGTGTTTTGGGAGTCTGGTAGGAAGTGGAGGGTAGTAGTGCTGATGAAGTATTCTTGTGATCTCTGAGTAGATTATAGCTACTCTTAACTATGTAGGATCCTGATCCGTTTGCCATCTAGACTAATTTATTAGGTTTTGGGGATAGACTAAGAGGAGTCGCTAGTATTTCCTTTGCCACACTCTCGCCAAAGGTCATATTAATTTTCTAGGCATTCCATTCTCTGGTATTTTGGTCTATCAATTCCACCACCCTTTGTGGGTCGTCTCTATTTGAAGGACCACCAATCTTTCCCAAGGTTAACCAGCAGTCCTCTCGAATCCTTATTTTCTCCCCATCTCCTACATCCCATTTAGTTGCGGGTTCGATCACTTATCTACCCATCAAGAGACTTTGCCATCCCCAAGACAGTTTGTGACCTTTATGGGCACTCCATAATGAATGCATTTCTTTGCTGAATTTTTCTTCCACTAAAAGTTGGATATTCGTTGTCCTATTGCCTGACATATAGATATGGGGATTTTGAAGAGAGACATAGCATATTGTGGCAAAGCTTGGATTACTATCTTGATGAGGATCTCTTTCCTTGCCTTGGATATTAGATTTTCTTTTTAGCCCTCTAGTTTCTTTTCAACACAAGCAAGGACCCAAGCAAACATATGTTTTTTGGTCTGGCCCCAATCTAAAGGTATTCCTAGATATTTCCCTATTTTTTTTCCATGATATAAACCCTTAATTTATTTGCTAGGTTTGATTTTAAGAGATGAGGGCAGCCCTTCTTGAAGAAAATCCCTGACATGTTTAGGTTGATGGCTTGACCCGAGGCAAAGCAATATTGGTTTAGGATGTTGGCTAGATTTTAGGCTTCAGTAATTGTACCATTTAAGAAGAAGATAGCATCATCGGTGAATATGAGATGAGACAGAGTGGGGTAAGTTGTGTTTAGTTTGATACCCTTGATAGTTTGGTCTTCAATTGCTTTTGTCATGAGGAATGAAAGAGCATTGGCCATGAGGATAAAAAGATAGGGAGATAATGGGTCCCCTTGTCGAATACCTCGAGATGGGCTAAAAGGAGTGCAAAGGTCCCCATTTATTCTCACACTATATGAGACCGTGGAGATGCATTGTTTGACTAATGATACCCATTTGTTACTAAATCCCAGCTTTAGTAGATAATCACATAAGAAATCCCATTCGACCCTATCAAAGGCTTTTTACATGTCGATTTTAAGGATTGCCTGGAACTTCCGCTTCTCACTCTTAGTTGATGTAGGACCTCTTGAACAATGAAAATATTATCCTGGATTTAATGGCCACTAACAAAAGCACTTTGTTCTTGGGAGATTAGGTTCAAGGAGGAGGGGTTTTAATCGATTTGCCATAACTTTGGCAATGATTTTATAACTGAAGTTGCAAAAACTAATTGGCCTGTATTGATTTATACTTTTAGGGTGTGTTACTTTAGGGATAAGAGTGATATGGGTCTTATTCAATTCAGGATCAAGAGTACATTGGCTGAAAAAGGAGTCTACCATTCTGAAAATGCTGTCCTGAACCACCGATCACTGGCTTTGGTAAAATAATCCGTTGAGTCCATCCGGTCCTGGTGCTTTAGTAGCTCCCAATTGAAAGACGGCACCTCTTACTTCTTCCTCGGAGATAGGCTTGATTAGGCATTCATTCATCTTGTTGTTTACCAATTGTATGCATTGATCAAGGATAGGTTGATAATTTCTTTCCCCCACCGTGGTATATAAAGATTGTTAGAAAGCCCCGATATGTTGTTTTATGGTTGAAGGTTTGCGGCTTCATGTAGTATCATCAATTCATAACATAGATATCCTGTTTCTAATTCTTCTTTGTACAGTCGTGGCATGAAAAAATTTTGTGTTTTGATCGCCCCACCTCATCCACTTGATTCTTGACCGCATGCTCCAATACATTTCCTCTTGTCGCCAAAGGCCTTCTATTTTTCCAACCACTTTTTTGTACTTCTCTCTGTCGTATTGCTCTTCCTCTTTGTTAGTCAACTCCATTAGTCTTTGCTTAAGTAGATCTATTTGTCGGAGTGCATTGTGGAATTTTCCTCGACTCCATGTGGCTAGATCAGCTGCAACTTTCTTCACTTTTCCTACAAAGTTTGTTTGGTATATGTTGTTTTTTCCCCAAGCCTCTTGGATCACATCTATACATTCCTTTTCTTCAAGCCAGTATGCCTCAAATCTAAACTCCTTCTTTCTTCTTGTAGTGTTTGGTTCCAGTGCAAGTAGCAAGGGGTTGTGATCCAAACCAATCGTCGATAAAGCAAGGACCTCCGTGTTTGGAAATTGTACTCTCCATGACCAATTGCATAAAGCTCTCTCAAGTCTTTTCTTCACTAGGTCATCTCCTTCTCTATTATTTGTCCAGGTGAATTTGCAGCCTTTACTTTCCATGTCCATTAATGAGCATGAGTCCATGAAAGCATGAAAAGCCACCATTATGTGTCTATCTAGTTCTCTTCTTCCAACTTTTTCCCAATAATAAAGAACTTCATTAAAATCTCCCATGCAAAGCCAAGGTAGGTTGTTGGATGAGTTAATTGAGGATAGCATTTGCCAAAGGCTTAATCTCTCTTGGAAGGAGGTAGATGCGTGTAGAAATGATATTCTCATTTGATCACCGCTGCTGAGAACTTTACATTTTACATCAATGATCTCCCCAAAGCATGCCATAACTTCCACTTGTACTTGATCATCCCACATTAGAATTAATCCCCCTGTAATTCCATTGGACTGATTATAGTAGAGTAGTCGAACTTTAGACTCTTTCGTACTCGATCAACCTTACTTTCTTTATTCTTGGTTTCCATAAGGAACACTATGTTGGGCCTCTCTCGAGCCACTAAGGCTCTAAGGTGCTAAACTATTAGGGGTGTGCCCAGGCCCTAACAGTTCCAGCAAAGGATCTTCATGTATAACCCGGTGGCTTATTAGGGCTAGCCACCAAAGCCCATTCCAAAATGCCTTCCATCGATTGGATAGGGGTATCCAATAAGTTCTCCTCATCTAAAAGCTAAATTGAAGATGATATTTTCTCATAAAGGTTAACCATTTTTTGTTTTTTTGTCACTGGGGTTTTGAGTTTATTTTTGTTTTTCTTCAGGTATTCAACCTCTTTGTCCTCCTCAACCGAGGGAAGAAGCAATCTCTTCCCCTTATTTGGGAAGCCATGATCATCCATCCATACATCATCTCCTAGTTCCTTTGCTAGGATAGTGGGTAAAATTATGGCTAAGGCCTCTGGTTCAGCAGCGAATGGTTTTGATCTAGTTGCTTTATCAGTGGATGGCATGGGGGTTCCAAGCACCATTTCTTCCTCTTCATGTTGGTGATCAATTTGCCCATAAAAGGCCTTCCAACAAGGGCTGGGTTCTCTAACTTCTGTTTTCAGCCAAAAGCCGTACTTTCCTAGTTTTTCTTGAGCCAACCCCGTCTCTTCATAAGGTATTTCAGGGCAAAAATTGACGCAATGCCTAATTCGACCGCATGAGTAGCAAAAATGAGGTACTATTTCATATTTAAAATCCAGCCACCATTTATTCCCTCATAAGTTAACCATTGTTTCTGTTTTTAGGGGGCTTGACAGATTTAGGCTAACTTTTGCTTTGCCTACCTTGCGCCAGCTATTGTTGCGAGTATCCAATTTTACCTCCTCCACTTTGCCTAGTTTTGAGGCTATGTTTCGAATAGAATCTTCGTTTATCTGAGCTCGAGGTAACCCAATATATGCACCCAAAAGGCATTATGAGAAAAGTCATAGCAATGTTTAGGGATGTCAGGATCACCTTCCAAGAGGACAAGTAAGTTACTTGCAAATGATCAAAGCCCATTTTCTACAACTCTTTTTTTTGTCCTCCAGCAATTCAAATAAGATGGAGAAAAAACCCAGTTCAATAACTTCACATTTGACAGAATCTGTTTTTCATGCCTTCCTCACTGTGTTGATAAAATCTTGGAAATTGACATTGGGTTTAGAAAGCAGTTTTCCATACAAAGTTAGTTCACTTTCCTGTTTATCTTTGTCAGGCATGTGGGCATCCAGCTCCGTGACTTCATCTTCTAACCAGAGATCCCCCATACTTCTGCATAATGCTGCCAGACAGAGTTGGTTTTCTTTGAGTTTGTCCATCTTTAACCCGTATAGTTGCTTGTTTTGGTAGATAACGGTTTGGGTTCTGGGTTGGTGTATGGTTTGATGTCAGAGCTAGGTGGAGTGAAGGGAGCTCTATGGGTGAGTATATGATATATCAAACAAGGGTATGTTGGGGGTATGGGTATGCATTGGTGGAAAATTGTACCCCTAAAATTGAAGGAAAGTATCATCAATCTCATAAAAATCGGGTTATGCTATGAAGAGGCCAATTTACGACTCAAGGTAAGCATGGCTCGGCCCGATTCGGTGGGGATGAAAAACCAAATTGAACTAAAAATGGATTTGGAACCAAATTGAACTGAAATTTTCAGTGTATTTTGATATAAAATGGAATTGGTTTGAGTTTACGATTTTCGTGTTTTTCTTCTTTTTTATTTTATTTTATTTTATTTAGGGCTCTTGATTCTCGTCCACTTTCATCAATTTTGCGTTGGTCAAGGTCTCAAGCCGATAAGAAATCAAGAGAAAAAAAAATGAAAGCAACATCGTCTTGACAAAACGCCAAAAAAATGTATATTAAAGTAAGAAAGATAGGAAAAGAATTTGGTTTGTTTTGACAATACCTCAAATCGAACCAAACTGTCAAATTTCACTCCAATTAAATTCATAATCCTACTTATTAAATTCGCCTCCCTGAATCGAATTCACCGGCACGGTTCAACAACCGGAGCCGAACTATGTTGGGCCCCAACCACGAGTAGGTCACACTACTATCTTGTTATGGCCCTATTAAGACATGCATTATGTGAATTACTCCTTTTGCGATTGAGGTTGACTTGGTTAAGAGAGAGAGAGAGAGAGAGAGAGAGAGAGAGAGAGAGGGAGCAAAAGTCACGATGAGGGACCTCTTCCGCCATTGACCCGTCAAAGAAAAGTTGACCGGGACCGATCTACCAGGACGGACCGCCCCCTGCCGACCGTGATTCTTTTGACGTTCGAAAAAAGCCGAAACGAATCTTAATTTGGGCAGCATCGCTCTAATGTCATATACTGCTCGAAGAGCGGACAAATGACAAAAAGAAGCTTTGTTTTTTAAAATTATTATTTGATTGAATTTTTAAGGGGTGGAATAGGGAGGGAAAAAGTAATCAATAAATAGATAAACGCGGGGTGTTTTAATTATAATCTTTAATCCTTTCAAAGGGGGAAGGAGTAGAATGTGGGATTGAAAGGAGAATGATATGCCAAATGCTTATGTTTACAATGACAACTCATGACAAGTGCGAGAAAGTGGAGCCAAGTTTGCCCGAAATTGAGGAAGTGGGCTTGGTGGAGGATTAGTCCTTAAAAAATGGTGTTTTCTTACTTAATAATCGTATGCCCTACAAAAACTTTGAAACTTCCAATAAGTAGATAAATCCCCCTGAAAAAGTGAAAAGCAATTATCTGTTTAGTAAAAAACTTGAAAAAAGTAAAATAAGAGAGACGTATAGAAAAGGGGAAATAAAAATAGCTGGAAAGGGGGAATGTTGGGGATTTGTTTTCATCTTCAAATCTTAACTTCCATAAATATTATTTAGATACTCTAATTTGCTTCCATGAGCAATGCCCCTATTGCTAAGATTACCTTGTGCATGATTTCAAACTCTTCGTTATATAGCTTCACTTTTTGCACACTAAATAAGGAAAAGAACGACTCTATATTGGGTGGAAGGACGGTTTGAGAAAAATCAATCAATCTTAGCCCCTCCATAGGTTCCCTAAATGCAAAGTTTGATGGCATATAGGTATTCGTTAGCTATCTTAATCTTGATAAGTAATTTCATATCTTATGCATCACTTTAATTACCTAATTAACTTTCAGTAACAACATAAAAAACCGTAATCATTGACTAAATCTAATAAAGTTCCAAAATCACACACCTGAAAATTTGTAACATAAACGTGAAGATTTTCTTTTGCATAAAAACATTTGTATAACACCAACACGCTACATAATGTAGGACGACCGTAATCATACTTTCAATTTTCCTTTTGAAGAAAGTGCTGGTATATTGTGTCGAAAAACTATTATCAGGTATTAATTAATTTGACAGCATCCAGGAATCGGCAATATAAGGCATAGTCAAATCCATTATATCGTCTATTACTAGGAGAATATGAAGAAGTCGACCTTTCTCAAATACTTCTTTGTCAGCAGACCAGCATAATTTACTAATTATGCGACCGTAAATGACAATATGATCTTTTGAGCAAATTATATATATGCAAGGGAACGCATGCGGATTCTTGAATAATTTATCTGAGAGAAAAGGGATTTCAGATGGAAAGAATAGTAAAAGAAACTATCTGTAGAGGTGAAAGAAGAGTGAATTTTTCTGTTTTTGTCATGATTATGTTCCCAGCATTCACATAAAAGAGTGCTTATGCCAAAACATAAGAGATGCTTCAGCTTAAGTCAAGAACTCATACTTTACATCTACTCTTTCTTCTTAGTTAACAATCATCTCTCTTTGATCCATCAACACCCAGATAATGCTTAAAACAAATATTGACCTTGTTTGTTGATTAACAGAAGAACGTGAATAATCAAATACCCTGCATCGATCTTTGCCTCTCTTTCTGGAGAACTTGGCATAAGTTTGGATCAGCAGCAACTGGTAAGGTGAACAGATGGAGTATCTTTCTCAAGCGCAGAGCCTTCTTATAACCCTCAGGAAAATAAAGGGGCAATCATACAACAGGAGATCAAACATGAATTCGATGCTAATCACCATTTCAAATAAGAATCAACTTATGATGGTTTCTTTGTCGTGCATCTGGCAAAATATAGTTTTTAATCAACAGATTGCCGTGTTTCTTATCATGTCGATTGCTTTACAAGTTGTGTTGCCGAGAAACAAAAAAAAAAAAATTGCTCTATAAGTTAAACAAACTCAGCACATGTACGTTGCTTTTTTTAACTTGTGCTGCAGACAAAGCATGAAAAAGAAAAGCTCATTAGAGAAAAATAGTCACATTTTCATTACCTTGGTAAAACGGTACTCGGAGTTAAGATTTAACTCACGGTATGCTGTAAGCCTCCTTCATAAAACCCTTGAAATCAACGTTCCCACTCCTTATAGAATACATAGCAAGCCCGAAAGAATATCATCTGCACAATAATTATAAATTTCTCAAACCTAAATCAAAGCATAATAAATTAGGGGTCGCGGCCGAGTCGGAGCTCCAGATCAACTTCCTCCCGATTCTCATCTCGCTTCACTTCACCAGTACGCTCCATGTTTGATGGGCCGATTTGCAGGCTAAGGCTAGCATCCCATATAATATCATCTCCTCTTTGCAAAGAGTGCAAGCTTTCCAGATAATTTCTAGGGTTCATAGCAGATGTTTGCAAACCCTGGTGACTATAACTTCTTTGTGCTTCGTCATCTTTGCCTTGGCCCGATTTCGATCCGAAATGATTAGATGCGATAACATAAGGATCATAGATCTTCCGCATATTGGGAGCAGCACTTGGAGCTTGCTTTCCTTTGGCTCTATCTTTCCGGTGGATGTTCATGTGACCGCCCAGAGCTTGGGCGTTTGTGAAGCCCCGCTTGCAAAACGTGCATTCGTAGGACCGTTTGACGCTCCCTTCCTCCTTCAGTTGCTCGAACGGATCGCTTTCTTCGCTCGATGACTCTGAGCACAGCCTCCCTGGTTCCATTAGAAACCCTCTTCTCTTTCTCAAGAGGAAGCTTTTTCCAATTTGCTATCCCGAAACCGCCGAGAAAGAATTTCTAGGGAGAAGAAGAATATGTTGACGGGTGATAGCAATTGGAGAGAGAGAGAGGTAGGGAGGGAGAGAGACAGAGGGTTTTAATATGGAGGAAAAAGGTGGGGAGGGATATATGAAATGACGACAATTAGAAGACATTGGCATTACTAGCGTGGATTTAGCGGATACGTATATATAGAGACATAAAATTTGGCCTTTGTTACGAGAGCCATTCTTTTGGCCGGCTGTTTGACGGGTCTCTCTTAATACATCTCTCTACCCTCTCTCTCTCTCTCTCTCTCTCTCTCTCTCTCTCTCTCTCTCTCAATCTCTCATGTACAGTAAAAGAAGATCCTCCCCCACTAGCTTTCAACCCAAAGTTTTCTTAACGGAGAAGTTACAAGGCGCAGTAGTTACAAGGCAAGTGACTGTGTAAGTTTATCTTTTTGAAGAGGACACAAATATAGTAGTCCACAACACGTTTAGCTACTAGTGTTTGTAATGGTAATTCTACGCACGAGGGAACAGTCCTATATTTTGCATGTGAACTGATCTCCATAGAATTTGTTCACACTCTTTTTCTAGAAAAAAGGGCCTTCTTATTCTACAGTCTATCAGAGCAAGCTCTTGATGTTGAAATGAAGTCACGAAACCCATGTTTGATTTGATTCATATGGTTTAATCTGCCATTTGCGATGATGGGAGCAATCTTTTACGTTTGAGCAGGAACTCATCCTTCTATTGCAAAGTCATCGCCATCTGAAAATAGCAGATTTAATAATCAAGTTCTAAGTAGGCACGCCGAGAATAGTATTCTCACTCATGGTTGAGGGGCACCGAAAACTTTTAAGTCGTTCGCGGCATTTTCACTCTACTTTTTTTTCTTTTTCTTTTTTCAGATCAAACTTGATAGAACTCAGAATTCAAGGGGTTTATATTAACCAGAAGTTTCTAAAATTATCAGATTCAAATTATATTCCGAAACACAAGATGGTGTTATGCAATTCATTAAGGCTAATAATAACTTATAATAAAAATCACTATTAGTTACTTCTCGTGCACAAGAAAATAAACTTTTGAGAATTTTACCATCAGCTATGTTTTCTTCTTTGGCCAAAGTTGCCGTCAATCAGCATACTCAAGTGTCCATTTTTGCGCCGAGGAGATTCTGCATATCAACTCGTTTTCACTAATTGTTTCTAGGCGTGACTCGAGGACCAATTATCTTAACCCATTTCTGGAAAATCCTCGTTCCTGCCGTAATTCGCCATCCTTTGCTTTTTAAGCAGTATTAATATCATTTAATTAAAATTTTAGCAAGAAACTTTCAACTGATGAACAACTATCACATTTTATGTAGTAGCGTCTGGTGGCTATAGAAAAAGAGAAAAAAGTGCGTGCGCAAGGTTCTTCGAGGAGCAGTTTAAAAGAATGATTTGACGTAAGACATTTGTGTCCTTATCATCTGGTTGCTCATTACCATTATCTGGTGTCTGTTTGCGTGCTGATTAGTAATTAGCGGGGAGGTTTTACTCGTTCTTCATGCATGGACATCAGAACTAGACGCTTTACCTAAAAAAAAAAAAAAAAAAAAAAAAAAAAACGACATCAGACCTAGACGGCCTCAAAACGCGTTTTGTCAAGAATTTGGCATCTATCTCGTACAGCTTTTTCCTTTCTTTTTCGAGCATTGACCACGTCCTCGATTAATGGCGAGAGAGAGGGAGAGGGAGAGAGAGAAGACGGCTGCTGTTTGTTTCGAGTTTGATAATATTATTCAAATGGGGAATCAAGATCGTAATTGATGGGGTCATGTCGAAGACAAATGGAAGGAGGAGCACATCGTCGGTGACAGCAACATGAGTGCTGTAACTGCTTCCAGTGCCAGTTCATTCCTAATTGAACCTTCGAGCACGAACCCTATTTCTTTTTGCTTTTTTATAAAAGAAAGTTTAGATCAATGCCTTTGACTCAGTTCTGAAAAATCAGCACAAAACTCGTTTTTCTGTTTACGATACTACCTTTTTCCTTAAAAGAAGAATTCAGTAGGTATGTATCAATAATTTGTGTCGCCTGCATTTGAAACTTTCATGGTCTTTGGACGTGGACGTATAAGTACATATCAAGAAACCTGCGATCAAAGAAGAAATACCACGACGAAGAGGTCGATGACAACAACATTGAGCCGTTTCTCTTTTCGTCTTTTTAGTTTTGCACATTGGGAGTTCGCATAAACAAGAAGAAAGAAGTCACTTTCTTGCGACGTACGTGTTAAATTAGCCACAGAGAATCAGGTGTACATGACAAGTTCTACAGATTTGTGGAGGCTTCTTTCAAGGTGGGGAATTCTTTTTGGGGACTGCTTGGACATTTACGTGGCTCGATCGCGACATCAACCTTGTTCACACCGAACTGCCACGAGAGTCCAGCATGTCGACGGCCTCCTCCGAAGGATGTTGCAAGAAGTAAACCACCTACGTAATTTCGGGGCTTGGCCCAACTCGCCTTTCTCGGAGCAATAATCCCAGACGGCTCGATACGATTGAGAGTCGATGCTGGATTCCCATTGTCCGTCTGAACTGGAATTTTTTACTTGTTCTATTAATTAAACCCATGCTAGTGATATCTCTTAAACATATGCATTGTCGATGTCCAGACATGTAATTGTTCTCAATGGTTTATTCGTGCGACCGAATCTCTACACTTGTAGAGTGATCAACCATGTTCATGAGAATTGTAAGAAGATCCAACCTAGAAACTTAAATTAATAGATCGAGGGATATTACATGTAGATAAAATATATAATAACCACATACACGTAGAAAAGATATATAATAACCAAGTATTTAAGCAATGTGAAATTTTACTTAACATTGTCCTTACAAGTATAAACCAATCTTTTGGGGCTCAATTTTTGTGAAAAGGGCACAACTCCTATTTTGGGTGAGCCAGCCACACTAGTGTTTGGTCTCTCACCTCACGCACCACATTTAAGTATGGATTCAACGATTTTGATTACTTCTTTCAAATAACCCACCTCAACATCAAACTCCTTGCCCACCCTTGTTCCTTATGCTGGCGCCATAGGTAGTATCATGTATGATATGGTTTGCATTAGATCATATGTTTCCATGATTTTAGTATTGTGAGCAGGTTCATGAAGAAACATGAGAGGGACAACGGACGTGGGTTTGACTTTTGGGGAAAGACACGCTCAAGAGGCATAACAAACATGTGGATTCAAATCTTGTTGGTGACTTGGATGGAGCACCTTCACAGGTTATGTCTTCGACTATGCTGGTTGTGCCATTAGTTGGAAGGTATAGATTTGTTGATTATGGCTCGAAGGTAATTCTGCTTAATTTGGAATTGACACAAGCTCGTGATTTTCGAGATACGTTATGTGTTTGCAAGGGCATGGAGACAAAAGCAGACGCCTAGATATTCGAGAAGATTGGTTGCTTTGTGCCTAGAAGAACTAGGCCACTAGGCAGGTACTACTTAGGAGTGACTAAGGGGGTGCATGACAACCATTCTGTTCAGAAATAGTTTTTGGAACAAAAATAGATTTTTCTATTTCTATTTCTATAAGAGTTTCTAAGCAAAAATAACTGTTTGATAACGACGCAAAATTTCAACTCTAAAAATAGAAATTTGTTTGATAATGACACAAAATTTCTTCCTTTCGGACGGCGGTGGACTGGCGATCGGCGGGGATGGACAGCCGGCAGCTGGTGGCGGCGGTGGGCAATCGGCAATCGGGCAGCGACGGCAAGGCCGGCGATCGGCGATCGGAGGGTGGCGACGGCCGGCGATTGGCGACTGGGAGGGCGGCAGCGGCGGCGGCGGCGGCGGCGGCGACCGGTGGCAGCAATGATCGGTGGGCGGCGGCGGCGACGAGCGACCAGCAACCGGTGGCGGGGCCGATTGGTGGCGGCAGCGGCGGGCAACGGGCGGTGGTCGCTAGTCGGATCAAGAGCGGCGGGCGGTGGGCGGCGGGCGGTGGGCGGCGGGGCAGCGACCGAGGACCGAGGGCGGCCGACGAGGGCGGCAGCGGCGACCGGTGGTGGCGGCGGCAAGTGACTAATGGATGGTGGTCAGCGACGACGAATGAAGAATCGATTGACGAACGATGAGAAGAATTTTTATTTCTAATCTCTATTCCAAAAATAGAGAAGTAGAAAATTTTAGCTTCTGATTTCTCTTCTAAACCTATTTTTGGAATAGAAATCTATTCAAGAAATATAAAAACTGAATAAGTTTATCAAATGGATTTCTCTTCCAGAAATAGGTCTGGAACAGAAAAACTATTTCTGGAACATAAATTTTGGTTATCATACACCCCCTAAGCTACCAACCAAATATGGACACTCAAACAAAGCTGCCTAGGCTCACGAACAATGCCCTGGAGCTTTTATGTTCTTCAGTGCTGTAGGCACCCAACTCTCGATCTAGACTTGTTAAAACCTTAGTGAGATCTTATTTAACAAGAAAAACTTGTGAGAATCCTAGAGTCTCTAAAGTTATCATTCAAAAAAGTTGAGCGCGTGGGAAACTCTTATTTTGTCATCGGTTCTTGTGGGTTTGGTTGCTATCTAGGATTGAACAATACTTGATGTAAGTGTTTCAAACAATTGTACTCTTCTCTTTGTTGATTATAGTAGAACCATCTTGTCAATCTGTGCCATGAAATAGGCACATTGTCGAATCACGTAAATTCATTTTATAATTTATTTCTTACTCGAATCGCATCTGTTGTTTGCGCTTCTACATTAGTCCTAAGAAAGAACAAATAAACTATTTGCCTCTTCAAACTCTCTAAGTCATAGTCAAAAAGTAATTCATGCCATTTTCAACCATTAAGCATGAAATGCTTTTGCCACTTTACCGTTGGTAGGAAATAATAATAAAGGTAGAATAGTCAATTGTTATATTATGTTGAGAGGGTTACTCATATATATATATATATATATATATATATATATATATATATATATATATGTGTGTGTGTAAGTATGTATTCTTGTAATCATTTTAATTAGGATAATACAATATAACGATTTATTTATTTCAACATGGTATTAGAGCTAGTAAAAAAACCCTAATCTTCAACCCCACCACCACCACAGCCACCTTCACTATTGCCATTGCCACCTAACCACCACAATCACCACTTAGCCACCACTGTCACCGTTGCCATCTAGCCACCATCATTGTCGTCATCAACAATTGACACGTGTCCACTAGATTTGGATTGAACCAGCGACCAGTGTCAATCGCTAGAGCCTATCTAGCAAAATCAGTAGGTGCTCAACCTTCTTCCATGATGAAGAGATTGAAGAACAATGAGTAGATTTGGTATTCATGTGTCTTGAAGATCTGACTGGTATTTGTATGTCTTGATGAGTTTGAGGGCGTCCCAGTTCATTCAATTGCTAGGGTTTCTTAAAAAAAAAAACAAAACAAAAAACAAAACAAAAATGGGGACAACATAGGATGTTATCCAGTGTACTTATATGACTTTTCATTGCAGTATATTGTTCCTTGAAGTGCTAGTTGATATGTGCCTAGTAACCTTTGAAGTGTTAGATGGTTTGCAATAATTCGTTGATACCGAGTATATGATTTTGTGGCCTCTTGATAAATTATTATGAGTCACTGGTGAATCAATTGAACCCTCATTTTTGTTTATCATTTTGTGGCTAATTGCACAATTGGAGTTAAGTGCTTGATTATTGTAACATTTCTCTTGGGTCCAATTGTATCTTATGTTCAACCTGTTTGGTTGATTGTATGACTAGAATTTAGTGGAGTTGATACTGATGACTTCTAGATCATCTACTGGTTTGACCATTTTTAATTGACATCTATCAAGATGGATGTAACTAATTATCCATCTTGGTCTAAAGATGTAGAAGTTTATCTTACTGCCACTAGATAGAATGATTATCTTACGTCTACGATCTCTTCAAATAAGAGTAAGATAGATGACTGGGTTGCAAGAAATGTGATGATTTGTACACTATCGTGGAATAGTATGGATCCTAAAATTAGTCCTCACTTCATTAAGTTCAATTCTACTAAGGAAGTTTGGGAAAAATGTGCTTTACTTTACTTTGACCAGAATAATATGAGACGAGTGTGTGACACATGGGAGGCCTTATTTGATCTTCAATGTGGAGATCAATCTCTATCTAATATGTCCGTTTCACTATACTTTGCCCATAACTAGATACTTATATTCCTACTTCAGCTAATCCGAATATTCTAATCAAACGCTAGAAGGATCTTCAAGTGTTACTGTTTCTTAAAGCACCAGGGCCTAAATATTCCACCCTTCATCAATGAATTATGTCTAAAGACTCCCTTCCAACAGTTGATGAGGTTTTCTCTCAAGCCCTTCGCTTGACATACCAACAAGATCTCAACTACAACTTTAGAGACAAGTGCCGTGATTTCTCATGGCTCTAATGGACGTAGAGCTTGTGGTTGGGTTATTGGGATCATGGACGTGGTTTTGTTTAAAGTGGAAGTCATGGTGGTCATGATAGATGTATTGATGGCTTTGGGTCTCGCTATTGTAATCATTATCAAAGGGTTGAACATATAGAAGCTTATTACTACATGTTTCATCCTAAGCTGCTGCATTTGTTGAGATGGAAGATTCTTCCTCATTGGCTTAAGCGGATCCTAATAATGTGTAGAATACAAGAGATTTTGTTACATTGACACGTCCTAATTATGATGCTTGGATTTGCTTGCAACATGTGATAGGAACTTCAACTCCCATTGCAACTCCGACAAATACCTTAAAAGGTAATTCATCTTATTTACTTTCTATTGTGTCGGACTCTTGGGTTATAGATTTTGGAGCTTCTCATCATAAAGCCGCTAACTCTAAATTATTCTCTTCATTACATTCCACACCTCCTAGGGTGTCAAACTTTGTTATGTTAGCTAATGGTTCAAATTCCCAAGTTACTGGTACGAGAGATGCTCATTTGAGTTCATCTCTTTCTTTATCATCCGTTCTTCATCTCAAATCTCCATATTATTTGATTTATGTTTGTTGATTAACTAAAGAACTAACTCATTTCGTAACTTTTTTTTTTTTTTAAATTCTTGTTGTGTCTTTTAAAATCTAAGGATTGGAAAGATGATTGGTGGGGCATATGAATCAAATGTCCCAAACTATCTTGACAAGAAGGTGATTGCTGTAGTAGTTATGAAGTGCACATCCCTTGAAATGTATCGGATGCATTGTTGTGCTAGTCATCCACCACCGAACATTCTTCAATGTTTGTTTCTTGAGTTTAAGTCTATAAATATGTCTGAATGTGAAGCTTGTCAGTTTGGTAAATACCACAGAGTTTCTTTTCCTTTTCATTTTTAGAGTCATGAGTCTAGTCCCTTTAAGCTGGTTCACTCAAATGTATGGGGTTCACGTTATGTTTTTGATATATCTGGTTTTAGATATTTTGTTACAATTGTGGATGATTTTTCCCGAATGGCCTGGTTCTTCTTAATGAAAGACCGTACTAAGGTTTTTCATTGCTTTTGTCTATTCTATCTTGAGGTGTTGAATTAATATCATACTTCTGTCAAAACTCTGCGGTCAGATAATGTTGAAGAGTATCTTGATATTACTTCTTGTTTTTGAGCTTTTCTTGATTCCCATGGCATTATTCGACATATTTCTTGTTCATATACACCACATCAAAATGGTGTGTAGCTAAACACAAAAATCAACATCTTCTTGATGTTGCTTATTGTCTTATGTTTCATATGCATGTACCGACAACCTTTTGGGCCATGAAGTCCTTATAGCTTGCTTCTTAGTTTTCCAACTTCCATTCTTCAAGAGGAGACACATTTTTCCATTTTACATCCAAATTGTTTTCCCTTCCCATTATCTCCACGTGTCTTTGGTTGTGTTTGTTTTGTTTATTCTTTAACTCTAGGCCTTGATAAGTTGGACCCTCATGTTGAAAAATGTGTCTTTGTTGGACACTCTTGAATTCATAAGGGCTACAAATGTTACAGTCCTACTTGTCATCTTGTGTTTGTGTCAGTAGATGTGACAATTTTTTAGAACCAACCATACTATAAGACTCAGATGGTCCCTATAGTGCCTCCTCATGATGACAAGTGTGTCTTATTGACACTTCCACCAATCTACTCCCTCGAGCATTGTCCACAAAATTTCAGTTTGTTGACCACACTTACCATAAACATGGAGTAGCTCCCACTACAATATTACAGTAATCACTTGATTCGTTTGTTCTCTCATCGATTGTTGTGCCATCCTCTGATCCCAATCTCGATCCGCCCATTGCCACTTGAAAAGGTACACGTTATTGTATTAGTTGTTCTATGAATCGTCATACACCTTACTCTAGTTTATCTTATTGTTTTCATACTCATCATCCTAATTCCAACTTTCTATCTTATGATCGTTTATCTCCTTCCCTCTATACCTTTGTCTCATCATTATCCTCTATTTCTGTGCCTATTGGTGTTGTTGAAGCTCTTGCTCATCTTGACTAGCAACAAGCCATAGAGGATGAAATAAGGCGCTCATTAAGAATTGCACTTGACAGCTCACTACCTTACCTATGAGGAAGCAACTTGTTGGTTGCCATTGGGTTTTCACCCTCAAGGTTCACCCCAATGGCACCCTTGATCGATTGAAGTCACAATTGGTTGCCAAGGGATATATTCAAACATATGGTATTGATTATGGTGACACTTTCTGACCTGTAGCTAAAATTCCATCCGTTCGTGTCTTTATTTCCCTAGCAGTGCATTTTGGATGGTTTCCTCATCCATGGGATATCAAAAATGTGTTCTACATGGTGATTTGGCTAAAAAGGTGTATACGAAGCAACTGTTGCTTAGGAGAAGAATCTAGTATGTCATTTACATGAGACATTGTATGGACTCAAGCAATATCCTCATGCTTAGTTTGGTAGGTTCAATGATGATGACTCAAGTTTGGATTAAAGCGGTATTAAGTAGATCATTCAATCTTTAATTTTGTCTCCTCAACTAGTTGTATTCTTCTAGTGGTATACATGGATGACCACTAGTGATTCAAATGGTATTCAACAACTTAAACAATTTTTGCATACATAGTTTAGTACTAAGGATACAGGTCATTTGCATTATTTCCTAGGTATCGAGGTTGCCTACTTGCATATAAGTATCAATTTAACCTAGCAAAAATATTCACTTTACATTCTTGATGAGGTTGATTAGAGCAAAACCAGTTGATACTCATATAGAACCTAATGTGAAAGTTGATGCCAAACATGGAGAATTATTACATAATCCAATGAAATATTGGAGATTAATTGGTAAGTTGACTACTGCAAAACCTGATATATCTTTTGCCGTCAGTGTCGTAAGCCAGTTCATGAGTTTTCCTTGAACTACTCACTTGGATAATGTGCTTCGAGTTATCAAATACTTGAAAGGAGTGTCCAGTAAATTGATTGCTCAATGTCACATGAGATTTGAGCTTGGGAGATCTCGAGTCAATGGAAGGCTGTCAGCCTGAAGTTGACGATATCCCTAAATCTAACAAACTCTCAGCCCCCACCCCCAAGAGGGGGGTTAGGTCACTTAAAAAAAAAAAAAAACAGCTCCATCAACAAAGTAATTTCCTCAAACATTTAGTGGGCATATGGTGTTCCATGACAAGGAGACAAATCAAGAACAAAGGAAGTGGATAGAGTTTCAAATGGACCAAGACGTGAGAGCAAGCAGGGACATTAGACATGGAGTTGGTCTTGGCGCATGATGCAGAGGTGTGAAGCCAATCCTAGGCCTTGTTTCAAGCGGCAAATGTATGGGAAGCCAACCTCAACCTTTTTGTGCTCCATTTCGAACCTTTGTCAGAGTTGGTTCCACACGATCTTAGCGTCCTTGTGAAAGGCTACATGATCAATGGTGGTGGTCTCTGTTGTCATCTCTCTCCCCAATGCTTCCTGAGTCTGGTGAGATAGGGAATTGAAAAGCATGTCATGCGACCTCATTTTGGACATTTGAGCCACATAGGCTATGTCCACATGGACTATATTCTTTTGAAAATTTGCCAAGTCATTCTAACAAATTAATTATAAAGGCCATATAATCAATTTGATCAGAATTTTTTGCCAATCGCACTTAAGAAATCATTTTTGTTCCAATTTGACACTTAAGTGGGTCGGTAGAAACTTGTTGACATTGAAGTGGGTACTGTACATAACTTTTGACACTTCTAGTGTACTTCTCCCGACAAAATGTGCTCCCAGTACTGAGAACTTATTGCCATAAGAAAGTATCATCCTCCTCTTTTTTGTTCCTGCAGCCCTATCCTCATGTGAAAGAAAATAGCTATTTAAACAACTCATTAAAAACTACTAAGGATTGCCCTAGTGGTCACATTTCTTACATTGAAATGGAGAGGTGGGAAGTTTGATTCCCCACCTTTTCAAAGGGGACTGGGAGTAAAAAAATTTTATTTTAAATGTGAAATTCGATTTTCATGCTCTATAAAAGGAAAGAGCAAAGGTTTAAAGTGAGTTAAAAATTACACATATTCTAGCTTATGCAAACCATTTCTCTTGAAATTTGAAGTTCTTAAGAGATAAATCAAACAACGCTCATCTTAAAAAAAGAAAAATCCTAAACCTATTATATGAATGTTAATTCAGTTCTAAACCTTTTAATTTGGCCAATTTAATATTATATCCTTTGACAATCAATTAATGTAGTCATTCAGGCTTATAGAAGACGTTTACCCTTTTTGTCAATTCAATCTTATACATTTTTACGTCTTTTATTTAATACCTTTCCTTTAAAGAAAGACTTGTGTAAGTATGTATTTACAACTTGTCTCGCCTACATTTCAAACTTTCATGATCTTTGGATTTGTATTGCTAAGTACTAATCAAGAAACCTGTGATCAAAGAAGAAATATCACAATGAAGAGGTCGACCACGGCGACACTGAGCCGTTTTTTCTTTTCCTCTTTTCAGTTTTGCACATTGGGAGTTCGCATAAACAAGAGGAAAGAAATATCACTCTCTTGCGACATACGTGTTAAGTTAGCCACATAGAATCAGGTGGATGACGAGTTCCGCAGATTTGTGTGGGCTTCTTTCAAGGAGGAGAATTCTTGTTTGGGCTGCTTGGACATTTACGTGGCTTGATCGCGACTTCAACCTTGATCGCACCGATCTGCTACGAGAGGACAGCATGGACTGCCTCCTCCGAAGTATGTTGCCGAAACAAACCACCAACGTATTCGCCTTTCTCGAGGCAATAATCCTTGACGGCTCAATACGATTGAGAGTCGATACTGGATACCCATTGTCCGTCTGAACTGGAATTATTTACTTGTTCTATTAATTCAACCCATACATGTAATCTCCCTTAAACATATGCATTGTCGATCTCCACACATGTAATTGTTCGTAACAGTTTATTTATGTGACCAAATCTCTGCACTTTTAGGGTAATCAGCCATATTCACAAGAGTTGTTATAATATCCAACTTAAAAGCTTAAGTTAATAGATCTTGTAGGGGTAAAGTATCAAAAAAGTCCTAAACTAATGATATCGGTACCAATTCAGTTTTAAACATTTTAATTGGATCAATTTGATCTTAAATTTTTTCATATTTATACCAATTCAATCCATCTGCCGTCGAACATTGACATAGCAATTTATATTATTTACTTATTTATTTTCGAATTTTTATTACTTTTTTAATTTTCTTTTTCCTTTTCTTTTCTCTCTTCTTTGTCCTTGGATTTCTTGTAGTGGTCAACAAGCCCCCGGAAAGGCTCACCGGCCATTGGGCGAGGGCTGCCAAGCCCTTGCCGGCCACTTGCAAGGGACGTGGCCCTCGCCTGGCCTCTCCTAAAGCTGTAGGTGAGGCGGCTTTGCCCAAATCTAGACAAGGCCAACCTCTTCCTGGCCTTGCCTTAGGTGAAGGCAGCCTCACCCAAATCTAGGTGAATCCACCTCACCTGTGGCTTTAGGCAAGGGCCACAACCCTCATTGGCAGCTAATGAAGGCTTCGTAGCCTTCACCCAGTGGCTGGCAAGCCATTAGAGGCTTGTTGGCCACTGTCAAAGAAGAAGGCCAAGAGGAAGAAGACGAGGAAAAAGAAAAGAAAAGGAAAAGGAAAAAGAAAAAGAAGAGGAAAAGTTCATAAAAAAATTGAAAAAATAAAAAAGTTATTTAAAAGTTGCCACATCAGCGATCATCGGTTAGCCGGCATCCACTTTCAGCTTGGGCCGGTCAAATTTGGCCAGATAGATTGAATTTGTGTTAATGTGAAAAGATTTATAACTAAATTAGTCCAATTGAAAGACTTAGAATTGAATTGGTACCAAGACCATAAGCTGAGGATTTTTTTGGTACTTTTCTAGTACTTTTCCCGATCTTGAGGTATTACATGTAGAAAGAAGATATATAATAACCAAGTATTTAAGGGATGTGAAATTTTACTTAACATTATCCTTACGAGTATAAGCCCATTCTTTTACACGCGCATGGCTCGGCTCAATTTCTGTGAAAAGGACAACTCCTATTTTAGGTGAGCCAGGCACACTAGTGTTCGCTTTCTCACTCAACCCACCATCTTTATGTATAGATTCGACACTTCTGGTTACTTCTTTAAAAAAACACACCCCGACATTGGACTCCTTGCACGCCCTTTTTCATTATGCTAGGGCCATAGGTAGTAACGTGTATGATATAGTTTACACTAAATCATATGTTTCCCATATCGATAGTGTTGTGAGCAGGTCTATGAGTAATCCCTTGGAAAGAAACACTAGTAATATATAAGTTGGATTCCGAGATTTTCGAGAGGGACAAAGGATGAGTTTTATTTTTGAGAAAAGACAGGTTTAAGAGGCATAATATATATGTGGATTTACAGGGCGTGCCATTAGCTGAACTTCTCGCTAATTTGGAGCTTTGATAATTATGATTTGAAGGTAATTTCGTTTAATTTGGAATCGACACAAGCTCGTCATTTTCAAAATACTCTGTGTGTTTGCGAGGACATGGGGACAGAGGCAGACGGCTAGATATGCGAGTTGCCTGCTTGGCGCCTAAAAGAACTAGGCCACCAAGCTGGTGCAACTAAGGAGTGGCTAAGCCGCCAACCGGATCAGGACGCTCAGACAAAGATGGTTGGTCTCGCGGACAGTGCCCAGGCGCTTTTATTTTCTTCAATGCTGTAGCCAAGCACCCAACTTCCGATGTAGACTTGTTAAAACCCTTGTTTTAAGATCTTATTTAAGAAGAGAAATTCGTGAGAACTCTAGAGAGTTTTTGAAAGTTAGCATTCAAGAGAGTCAAAAGCATGAGAAGCTCCTAATTGTTCACTGGTTCTTGTGGGTTTAGTTGCTATCTAAGATTGAACAGTACTTGATGTAAGTGTTTCAAACAATTGTACTCCTCTTTATTGATTACAGTAGAATCATCTTGTCGATCTCTGCTGTGAAGTAGGCACACTGCCGAAGTATGTAAATCCATTATGGTTGCATTTCGTTTTATAATGTATCTCTTACTTGAATCACGTCGTTTGTTTGTGCTTCCACATTAGTCCCAAGAGATTACAAACTGAACTATTTGCCTGCTCAAACTCCCTTAGTCATATAGTAAAAGTAATCCATGCCATTTAGAACGATTAAGCAAGGAATGCTTTGCCACTTTGTTGTCAACTAGCACATTCAACTTTGAGCTTCGGCCTTGACGAGGCCTACGCAAAGCAAAGACATCCCCTTGACTCCTCCGACGCAACATTGCAGAGTTCACATGTTGCATCAACAATCAACACGAGGACTCTGCTGTGCTATTCTATATTTTGAGCTACAAGCCCAGCAATCGTAAATCAATTCGTTGAACAACTAATCTTGTCGCAATTGTCTCATAAGTCAATTGAAAGCTTACACAATTGTAGTCCTCGATAATCCAGCGTCACTTCTGAATATTTTCTACAGAACGTACAACAATTATGATAATTGAGGACCTGGTCTGCAATGACTCATGACTTCTTATGCGTAACGTTCATTGTTACATGAGAAAACTTGAACCTAGCAACAACAATACCAAGGAAAGAAAAGCTGACAGTATGGTGACTGATAGTGGAATGCGTCCTTTGTCCGTCCTCAATACCATCGCTTCAATCACGGGGTAGCTCATCACTAAGACGAAAAATGATAGTGCGATCTGCATGAACAGTTTGTCGAAGCCTCCCAAAGTAAGAACTCTAGCGACTCCTCCGATGAAGGAAGCCATGTTCAATATCACTAGAGTCACCATCGGAGCCAGAAAACATTATTGACGTTTGAAAATCAAGTATCCCCATCTCGTATCTCTTCGATTGCTCATCATCATCGACCTTATTTGTAGGCAAGAAGCTAGCTTTTCTCATGCCGATTTGTGTCATAATCGCATCTATGGTTCCGTATACATAACACGTCGTTGACTTGATCATCCAGTTTCGTTGTTCATTCAAGAATATTTGGACTGAATGGCCACTTGCGATGACTTCATAGAGATGCTTACAAAGGGATGATAGGAAGATGAAGGCAAATAGCATGATAAATGAACTTGAAACCTGACGATGAAGAAATCATTGATTAACTCTTTCAAACAAATAAATTGAGCAACAAAATTGAAGCGTAATTTATACGCCGAAGGCAATGAGAATGTTATGTTCTAGAGCTAGGAGTCTACTTACCTCGGGGTATATAGAGATGCCATTTACTAGACAGATCTGAGGAATAGTTGCAAAGCAGCAAATTGGCAAGCAATAGAAGGGTAAAAGTGAAAGTTCAGCATAGCACATGCTCTGAAGAATGGGCATCCTCAACGAGCCATAGATCAGAGGACAAAATCTCGAGATACCAACTTGTGACAACCCAGAATACCATCTCATGCCTTGAATCAACATGTCATTGAAATTCGTTGTTGCGGTCCCTAAGAATTGCGGCTTTGATGGGGTATAAAACACTGAAGTCCAGCCTCTGCAGTGTAAGGTAAAACTGGTGAAGTAGTCTTCTACCACAGAATAGTACTTGAAGCCCACCTGAGATCATGCCAACAAAACTCAAATAAAATAAGATAAAATAAAATAAGAAATGGAGTCATCTATAGCAAATAAAAAGGACTCTTATAATTATACGTGCCTCTTGACCCCATTTTGTGCCATTTTCATAGCCACAAGAAGTTAACAGTTGGGTTTCTTTCATCAATGCTGCAGAGTCGCCAGCAATGGTGTTCTTGCTTGGCTTCTCCTTTTGCCAAAGGTATTTGATGAATTCATTCGAATGGCCAAAGAGTTTCTTTAAATCCATGAGATCATAACCTGTTAGATGGACGGAAAACGAGCTAATTAATTCATTACTGCATTTACTTTTTCTACCCTACTTTCTTGAAAACAAAAAAGTCATAAGGATCGATCTACTTGCCTTCTTGCGTGGGTTTACGATACAAGGACTCTCTCTAGATGTAAAAGCAAGTCCCAGATAAAATAGGTCCCTTCAATCCATCCATTCCATAACAACATGTCTGAAACCTGGCAAAAATCATTAGCTAACAGAAGAAAAGTTGCACTCTAAAAACTTCATATGATTCTTTTTGTTTACCCAAAAGAACAGTCTGATCTTGCTATCGTAGATGTCGTTCTCACTAATATTATGAAACATTTGAGGAAATTGAACCAGCATTAACGATGGAGATAATCTCGGATCCAAATGAAAACACATCGCCTGCCGAGCCGAAGAAGGGTCGTTGCAGTACATGTCGCAATCCAACACTAAAATGTAAGGCGAGTTGCTCATCACTCCTGATACCCGGAGCTGCACGGGACGAGCAACGACGAATTATTATTGGCTGTACATAGATAGGAGAATTTAGATCTGCTTGCTTCCGATTTGAAAATTAAAATGGCGTACAAGAACGTTGAGAGCTCCAGCTTTGAAGTGATGGTGATGAGAAGGTCTCTTTTCTCGCGAGACGTATATCAGCTTAGGCATGGGATCTTGGTGTGCTTGCATAACTTCATCAGGGACATTCCCTCGGATCACCTGTCGCATGCGTTGACTTTTGTCATACACATTGAGACGTATGTTTTTAAAATTTTCTTACTAGAGCCTACTCTTAGCTCACTTAATTAAATCTGTAGAAATTGCAAATTCCCATTTTAAATTTAGAATTACCTCGATGATAGGCGGATGGTCTCGGCCGGTGTGGCTCGAGTCACCTCGGTGCCTCTTTCGGTACTCATTTACTCGTTCTTTGAACAACTCATATTTCTCCTAAAAGAAGAGATAGTTAGATCCACTATTTAACCAGTCTGCAGGGCACAATTCTTAGTTCTTCATGCCCATCCCTTCTATTGCATTCCTCCATCGTAAACTATAGTAAGCTGTAATCTAAATCTGTAAAACAAAGTATGATTGATTTGGGGTGCTGCTAATCTTTTAATTATAGAAGGCATCACACTTTGAGAGTTCAAATTGTCCGGAGTAAATAGTCGCGCCGCGTTGCACCGTTCTTCAACATGAAATTGAATAAGCAATCACTTCTCTCAAAACTTTAGGTTTTTATTAACATGAAGACTTATTTCAGGACAAAGGCACTTAAGTGAGACAACTCAATGCATAGTAAAAAGACCCTTTTAAGCCATCAAACGACGGGGTGTGTTTAATATTTAAATATAGCAGGACATTATCTTATAGAGAAAATGGAAGTGCAGGCATATGGACAAAAGCAAAAGATCGCCGAAAGAAAAAAACCTTGACTTTCTTCCTCTCTGAGCCAAACTCATTCTCAGAGCTCATTCCATTCCCCTCACCATCCTCTTCCTCCTCCTTAAAATATGCCTTCGGACACCTGGTCTTTATCCCAAACCTCTTGCAGAAGGGCAGCCACCATCTTGCGAAATCGTAGGCCTCCCTCGTCCCATGCAACGTCAGTGGCGAGCCGCCGTCGTCCGAGAGGTACACATGCAGCTTCTCCGGGGGATAGTCGAGCGCAATCGCTGACACCACTGTGTTCATCACGTCCACGGTCGGCTCCTTATCTGGGTCCGCCGTGCACACAAACACATCGATGGGCGGGAGCTCCTTGTCCTCCGGCAGCCGCTCGGGGAAGGCGGTCCGTCTCACGGGCCGCCACCGGAAGGCTTGGCCAAGCAGCCACAGGAAAGATAGCCCTAGCTCGGCAAGGAAAATGGTGAGACATGCCAAAGTTGTGGCTCTGTCTCTCGATTTACTTTCACTGAAGAAAAACGAAGCTCTATGGTATATGAGAGCGGATAGAGCGGAGGCGTGAACAAGCATGTGGGTGCGGTTGATGATGATTGATTTTGTGAGGACATGACAGAGATTGAGAGGGCCTGGGCTATGCTCCATATGACAGGATCGGTTCTTCTTCTGATATGAATAGGAAGTTCTCCAAGATTTTAGCACATAGGGTTATACGCACCCCCATATTTATATATCAACCTATATATGGGGAGAATTTCTAAAAAAGTCATAATCCTATTGTAATTATGTCAATTCAGTGCTAAACTTTTTTTTAGTCAATTTAGTCCTAAACATTTCACAATTATGTTAGTATAGTCCATCTAGTCAAAATTGACTGGCCGGCGCTAACATGGACACCGGCTGTTTGGCGAAAGCTAACATGGCAATTTTTTAATTTTTTTAATTTTTTTTCAAATTTTTAAATATATATATTACTTTCTCTTTCCTCTGGCCAACAAGGCCGGCCTTGCCGTTGCTGGGCAAGGCCTCGCCAAATCTGGCGAGGCTCCTCGCCGTCCTTCGCTCGACCTCGCCATGGCTAGGCGAGGCCGAGCCGCACCAAATCTGGTGACAACGGCCTTGCCGGCCACCGGCGAGGTCAACCGTCACCTTGGTTGGGCGAGGCCAAGCCTCGCCAAGTCTAGCGGGGCCTCGCACAGCCAAGGCGAGGGTCGACCTCACCGGTGACCAACAAAGCTCCTCGCCAAATCTGGGGCCAGCGAGGCTCCTCGCCAAATCTAGCGATGGTGGCCTCGCCATTCGATCTCGCCGGCCAGAGGAAAGAGAAAGTGAGAAAAAGAAAAAATGAATTCAAAAATTCAAAAAGATATTTAAAAATTCGAAAAAAATTAAAATTAAAATTAAAAAATTTCTATGTTGGCTTTCATCGGACGGCCGGTGTTCACATTAGTTCTGGCTGGCCAATTCTGGCCGGATGGACTAAACTAGCATAATTATTAAAAAAAAAAAAAAGGTTTAGGACTAAATTTGCCAAGAAAAGAAGTTTATGACTGAATTGGCACAATTACAATAAGTTTAGGATTTTTTTGGTAATTTCCCTATGAGTGTGTATATATAAATATATGAATGAATTAGTCTCTATTGGCAGGTTTGATTACTAAAAAAGTCATAAATCTATTACAATTTTTCCAATTCAGTCTTAACTTCTTCTTTTTTCGCTAATTCAGTCATAAACATTTTGCAATTATGTCAATTCAATCATTCTGGCCAATTTTAGCCAATTGGTGCAGACATGGACGTCGGCTACTGCAGACATGAATGCCTGACAAACCTAACATACACAATGTTTAATGATATTTTATTTTACTTTACTTTATTTTAATTGTTTTCCTTTTTCTCTTTCACTTTGTCTTCTTCCTTCTTTTTCTTTTCCTTGCTGACCATCGGCAATGTCCACATCTTATCAAGAGTATGAGTTGAAAGTTCCAATCATGTCACCTCTTTCAATTTCCATTCTCACCCCCCTCCAAAATTTTGGCCAGTCAATACTGACGTGAATGCCAACTAGCGCTAAAATAGATGTGCGAACGACGTTAATGTGGGCAATTTTTGATAATATTTTATTTTATTCAAAAAATTTTATTTTTTAATTACTTTTTTCTCTCTTTCTCTTCTTCCTTCCTTTTCTTTCGTTGGCAAGGGCCACCAAGCCTTAATGGCCACCGGCGATGTCTACATCATATCAAGAGTATGGGTTCAAGGTTCCAATCATGACACTCTTTCACCCCCCCACCAAAAAAAAAAAAAAAATTGGCTACGTCATATCAAAAATATCTATTTAAGGTTCCAATCATGACACTCTTTCGATTTCACCCTCCCTTCCAAAATAAAATTTTGGCCACATCATATCAAGAGTATGGGTTCAAGGTTCCAATCATGACACTCTTTCACCCCCCACCAAAAAAAAAAAAAATTTGGCTACATCATATCAAAAATATCTATTTAAGGTTCCAATCATGACACTCTTTCGATTTCACCCCCCCTTCCAAAATAAAATTTTGGCCACATCATATCAAGAGTATGGGCTCAAGGTTCCAATCATGACACTCTTTTGATTTCTCTAATCTCGCCTCGCCCCCCCCCCCCCACCCCCCTTCCAAAATAAAATTTTGGCCACATCATATCACGAGTACTGGTTCAAGGTTCCAATCATAACACTCTTTCTATTTCTCCAATCTTGCCCCCCTCCCCCTCCAAAATAAAATTTTGGCTACGTCATTTCAAGAGTACAGGTTCAAGGTTCCAATCATGACACTCTTTCGATTTCTCCAATCTCACCCCCTCCCTCCAAAATAAAATTTTGGCTAGTCAATGTTGATGTGGATATTGATTGACATTAACATGGACATCAACGATGCTGACGTAAATAATTTTTAATAATATTTTATTTTATTTATTCTTTTTTCTCCTCTTTCACTTTCTCTTCTTCCTCTTTTCCCTTTTTGGGAGAGGTCCGTGAAAACATTTCTTGTTGTCGGTGATGTCTTCATCATATCAGGAGTATGAGTTTAAGGTTCCAATCACAGCACCTGTTTCAATTTCTCCACAGAAAAAAAAAATCCAGTAAATGTTACTACATTTGCATCAAGTATTGCGTAAGTATCAAGTAGTGTATCTATAAATATTTTGTTGATTCTTTTTATGATAACTTAATTTTTTTGGAAAATATAAAAATATTCTCCAAAAAATAAACATCTCAACCCTTAACTTGTCACTACTCTAAGCTCTCCAGATCTAGAGGACTCTATCGCCATAGATTTTTAGATTAAGTCCTAGGAAAGCAAGCTTAACCGCCACGGCTTGAGCAAAAAGCGGCACCAATCTATAGAGATTTCAACCTGGTCCCCCACAAATTTTCAATTTGATTCATTATCCACACTAGTCATGTTGAATTTTTTGACTGATTATTGTATACTAATTATATAACATTTTTCTTGTCCATTTGTATGGGCTTATCTCCTCTGTTGATGGTGAAGTTCACCAAATTCCGAGAAACCTGTGGCAACCTACCCCTTGGGCAAGGGAATATAGGTTTAGGGATATTGCTTGAAAAATGGGCCGGCCCATGATTAGGCATGGGCTCTCCCAAGCTCATATCTCATGTGACATTAGGTGTTCAAATTGAAGGTATGAAAATTTTCTAAAGAATGAGTCACCACTAGCCTATTGGAGTTGACTAAAAATCAAGTGAGGCATGAGAGTATACCTCACTTCCTATGCAATTAGAGAATTTAGGATCGAAGACTTGATTATACTAATTAGCCAATTAATGTCTTTCGGTACCTAATCTTGTTTATTTAAAAAAAAAAACATTTCCTTTGCCAAATAGTCTGGATTGATTTTAGGCATATCCATTAACATGTTAGGTGATTATGTAGGTGCATAGTCATCAACATAATAATTAACAATCAAGGAAAGCATTAAATACATATCATGGGATAGCAAAGATTTAACACTAAGGAAAATATAAATACTAAACTTAACTAGACTAAAGGGAAGCCAAACTCAATGTGTCAATACTATGCATTCAAAGGCATTTTGTCCCTAAGGACAATTGAAACCCTAAAGTAAAGCCCTAAGGGCTTAGTTAACCTTGAGTATAATTCCAAATTGAAAGGCTTCCTATTTTTTAGGAGAAAATTACTCCAAAGATTAATTTTAACCTTTTCAAGGAAATTTAAATTTTTTCGACTTTTTTTTTTGGATTGTTTGATTTTTTATGAAAGAAAATGAATTTTCGAATTTTCCCCAAAAAAACTGGATTTTTGCAATTTTTTAATTTAAAAAAAAAGTCAAATTTTTTAATGTTTGTTGAGTTTTTGAATTTTCGGGAAAGTTTTTTGAATTTTTATTATTTTTCGAAATTTTTGATTTTTTAAAAATGTTTTGAATTTCTATTATATTTTAATATTTAATATTATTATATTCAGGAAAACGGGTTCGGACCGAGTAAACCCAATCTGGCCCATTGACCCGACCTAAACCCGGATCCAACATTGTCGGATTTTTTTTTGGTCAGAAAAAAAAAAAGAAAGAAATTTTTCATTTTTTATATTTTTAATGATTTTTCCTCACTCCGTCCTTTTCCCTTCTGCTCAACGGTCCTTTTCCGAAGCCAACTTTTGCCAATTTACAGTTTTCTATTTTTTTTGTTTTGCTTTTTTTCCTTTTTTTATTCTTTATTCTTTTTATTCTTTTTTTTTCTTTACTTCATCCCTTTTGGTCTTCTTTTTCCTCTCCGAGCGTCTTCTTTCCCCTTTTGTCTTTTTCCACTTTTACACTTTCTTTTCTTTTTGCCCATCTTCTTCTTCTTCGATGGTTTCCTCCCACGCCCGAAATTGGCCTCCATCGCCGAACGCCCATCCTATTGTCTCACGCCGAGCACTATAAACAAAGCAGCGGCTAAGCTCGTCGCTTGCCGCCACCATCACTTCGTGAAATCATTGCCGGCCCTTCCGAGCCGCGCACCACTTACAACCACCACACCCAGGAAACCAACGGGAAACGAATAAAACACAGCGGACGGTGCCCAGACATGGCCCGGTGATGCAAACGACAACTCGTAAACAACAAAAGGTTCATAACATGCAAAACACACTTATCCGCGTTCAAGAACAAACGGGAATCGGTAATGCACGCGCCTAGGCCGGCTTAGACATATCGTCGAACATGTGGTGGGCATGGAACGAAGGGACGATATCAACCCTTTTTGGACTCAGGCTCAGCGCCAAACTTAAAAAAAAAAAAAAATCATCACGGGCATTCGAAATTAACCACGTTAACCCACAGAAGCCCAGTACGCGTGTGACTAACAGGAGGAACAAAACTCAACGTCCTATCCTACCCAAAATAGGGCGGAGTTTAGAATGAGAGATCCCTACTCGGCTTTGGCAGCGGCGACGGGAGGGTGAACTCGAAATGGATCGAGCGATGACTAGCCGTCCCGCGTTCCCGAAGCGAGATCCTCGGGAAGGCGACGCAACTCGACACAAATCAAAAAGCAACGCACAAGACCTACGTGGTTCGGGGGTAAAGCATTGCAAGGACGGCGCTTGACGAACGGACTCTGGCGGCGGCCGACCACCCTCTCGAGTTCCCTCACTGTCTGGTTCTCCCCTCTCACTCGCTTAAACTCTCCCTTTGTAGCTCGAACCCCAAAAGAACCCCCGAACAAATGAGCGAGCCCCTCTCTTTTAAGGGCGACCGGTAGGCGCACATGGTCCTGCCACCGCCAGCTTGCCGGCCGGACTGATCCAACCCGTGAATCATGCCGCCATCTGCTCCATGGCAATCCCCTCTGCTCGTGCTCTCTACTTTTTTCCTTACTTTTTGCAAAAGCGTGATTTGCAATTTTGCAATGAGGGGAGGAAGATGACCTGCACGCGGGCCGGGTTGAAATAAAAGGAGATGGGCCGGCCCAAGCGCGAAAGGGAGAAAAGGAAAAGAGATAGGTGGGCGAGCCCACGCATGAAGAAAAACCCTCTACTCGGTCCCATTTGATTTTTCTTATACCTTTTAATGATAATTTTTACTTTTCTTTCTTCTTTTTTTTTAACTTCTTTTTTTTGATTTTTAAAATTTTAAATTTTCTAATTTTAATAATTAGTGATAGTTATGTAAATGCTCCTAATGTCTATGTGAAATGGATTTTAATGAAAACATACACGATGCATTTTAATGAAAGTTATTTACTTTACTCTTTACTTCTTCTTGTTTTTTTTTTTTTAGCTATTAATTCCTAATTTTGTATGTGATTAAGTCCTAAATAAAATTGTAAAATTTAGGTGTCAACAAAACTATGTTGTTGTCTTGTTTGATACGATACACTATTTTATGATAATTCTATATCTTGAACGTTTGATTCTTAGTTAGTAGTGACACGGCCCACAGACGAAGCATAATCCAAGACCAACTGGATGGGGCTGCATCACACATGAAGGGCAGCCTACGAGCAGCCCATGACCGATCCATCAACGACCCAAGATCAAGGCACGATTGGCTCATGCGCAATATGGACAAAAGTCTGTGACCTTTCACTTACTCCATGTCAGACGGCCTTGTTGGCTTTGTCCTTGCTTCTGACGCACGCCAAGGACTTTCCCAGGCTTAGAGCCATTAAGTGGCCTACTATACAGACTTGTAATGATGATAAACATTCAAACACCGCCATCCATTGGATCGAAGAGAAGATCAACTGATGAGATGAGACCCGAACTTATATAAATAGGGGTTCCTCCACCTCATTGTGTTCAGCTCGTTCACAAGCAAATACACTCATCCCTTTGTTCATACGACCCTTGTGCTCGTGCGTGTGCGTGTGAGGCTGACTTGAGAGTGAAATTCTAAGACCGCACGGGTGTTTGATTGTTCGTAATCGACCAACCCGTGACACTAACGTGAGTTGAGATAGGGCCATGTTGCGTCCTTAGTGTTCCCCATGGATCAAGCTTTGACTAAGCAGAAGATAGAGCGTTCCCACTACCAAAAGTTGAAAATTGATTGCCATCAAAAGAAAATTACATATGCAAACCATTTCTCTTTAAAATTTAAGATGTTAAGTGACAAGCCAATAGCAAGGAAAATGACCACAAAAAAAATATATATATATAAACCTACAAATGCTAATTTAGTGATAAACTTTTTTGATTTGACCATTTTAGTCGTAAATATTTTAATAACTTACTCATGTAGTCCTTCTAAACAATAATAGATGGATGTTGCTTACATGGAAATTTGTTGTCCTATATAGCATGACCAGCGTTGACATGAACAATTTGTATTTTTTAAGAAAAAAATATTTTTTTTGCTTTTTTTTTCTTATTTCACTCCCGCTTAACAACCTCAATGGTGGCCATTGGAGGTTCTCGACCATAGGCAAGGATTAGGACACCCTCATCAGCCCTTGGCATGAACAATTTTTATTTTTTAATTAAAAAGTCGGCCATAGGCAAGGGCTAGGATGCCCTCACCGGCCCTAGACATGGACAAATTTTATTTTTTTTAAAAACTCTTAATTGTTTTTTTTTTCTTTTGCACGCCCTTTTTCCCTATGCTAGGACCATAGGTAGTAATTTGTATGATATAGTTTACACTAAAACATATGTTTCCCATATTGATAGTGTTGTGAGCAGGTCTATGAGTAATCCCTTGGAAAGAAACACTAGTAATATATGAGTTGGATTCCAAGGTTTTCAAGAGGGACAAAGGATGTGAGTCTGATTTTTGAGAAAAGACAGGTTTAAGAGGCATATATGTGTGTGTGTGTGTGTGTGTGTGTGTGGATTTACGGCATGTGCCATTAGCTGGGCTTCTCGCTAATTTGGAGCTTTGATAATTATCATTCGAAGGTAATTTCATTTAATTTGGAATCGACACAAGCTCGTCATTTTCGGAATACTCTGTGTTTGCGAGGACATGGGGACACAGGCAAACGGCTAGATACACGAGTTGCCTGCGTGGTGCCTAAAAGAACTAGGCCACCAAGTGGGTGCAATTGAGTGGCTGAGCTGCCCACCGGATCAAAATGCTCGGACAAAGCTGGTTGGTCTCGCGGACAGTGCCCAAGGGCTTTTATTTTCTTCATTGCTGTAGCCGAGCACCCAACTTTTGATGTAGACTTGTTAAAACCCTTGTTTTAAGATCTTATTTAACAAGAGAAATTCGTGAGAACTCTAGAGAGTTTTTGAAAGTTAGCATTCAAGAGAGTTGAGCATGAAAAGCTCCTAATTTTTCATTGGTTGTGGGTTTAGTTGCTATCTAGGATTGAACGCTACTTGATGTAAGTGTTTCAAACAATTGCACTTTTCTCTTTATTGATTACGGTAGAATCATCTTGTTGACCTCTGCTGTGGAGTAGGCACACTGCCGAAGTACGTAAATCCATTATGCTTGCATTTTATTTTATAATGTATCTCTTACTCGAATCGCGTCATTTGTTTGCGCTTCCACATTAGTCCCAAGAGATAACAAACTCAACTATTTGCCCGCTCAAACTCCCTTAGTCATATAGTCAAAAGTAATCCATGCCATTTAGAACGATTAAGCATGGAATGCTTTGCCACTTTGTTGTCAACTTCCACATTCAACTTTGAGCTTCGGCCTCGACGATGCCTACACAAAGCAAAGACATCCCCTTGACTCCTCCGACGCAACATTGCAGAGTTCACAAGTTGCATCAACAGTCAACACGAGGACTCCGCTGTCCTATTCTATCTTTTGAGCTACAAGCCCAGCAATCGTAAATCAATTCGTTGAACAACTCATCTTGTCGCAATTGTCACATAAGTCAGTTTAAAGCTTACACAATTTTGGTCCTCCATAATCCAGCGTCACTTCTGAATATTTTCTACAGAACGTACAACAATCGTGATAATTGAGGACTTGGTCTGCAATGACTCATAACTTCATAAGCATAACGTTCATTATTACATGAGAAAACTTGAACCTAGCAACAACAATACCGAGGAAAGAAAAGCGGACAGTATGGTGACTGATCGTGGAATGCGTCCTTTGTCCGTCCTCAATACCATCGCTTCAATCACGGGGTAGCTCATCACTAAGACGAAAAATGACAGTGCCATCTGCATGAACAGTTTGTCGAAGCCTCCCAAAGTAAGAACTCTAGCGACTCCTCCGATGAAGGAAGCCATGTTCAATATCACTAGAGTCACCATCGGAGCCAGAAACATTATTGACGTTTGAAAATCAAATATCCCCATCTCCTATCTCTTCGATTGCTCATTATCGTGTCATAATCGCGTCTATGGTTCCGTAAATATAACACGTCGTTGACTTGATCATCCAGATTAGCTGTTCATTCAAGAATATTTGGACTGAATGGCCACTTGCGACGACTTCATAGAGATGCTTACAAAGGGATGATAGGAAGATGAAGGCAAATAGCATGATATATGAACTCGAAACCTGACAATGAAGAAATCATTGATTAGCTCCTTCAAACAAATAAATTGAGCAACAAAATTGAAGCATAATTTATACGCTGAAGGCAATGAGAATGTTATGTTCTAGAGCTAGGAGTCAACTTACCTCAGGGTATATAGAGATGCCATTTACTAGACAGATCTGAGGAATAGTTGCAAAGCAGCAAATTGGCAAGCAATAGAAGGGTGAAAGTGAAAGTTCAGCATAGCACATGCTCTGAAGAATGGGCATCCTCAACGAGCCATAGATCAGAGGACAAAATCTCGAGATACCAACTTGTGACAACCCAGAATACCATCTCATGCCTTGAATCAACATGTCATTGAAATTCGTTGTTGCGGTCCCTAAGAATTGCGGCTTTGAAGGGGTATAAAACACTGAAGTCCAGCCACTGCAGTGTAAGGTAAAACTGGTGAAGTAGTCTTCTACCACAGAATAGTACTTGAAGCCCACCTGAGATCATGCCAACAAAAGTCAAATAAAATAAATTAAAAAAAGAAATGGAGTCATCTAATTTTAATGTTTCTTTTAATTATACGTGCCTCTTGACCCCATTTCGTGCCATTTTCATAGCCACAAGAAGTTAACAGTTGGGTTTCTTTTATCAATGCTGCAGAGTCGCCAGCAATGGTGTTCTTGCTTGGCTTCTCCTTTTGCCAAAGGTATTTGATGAATTCATTCGAATGGCCAAAGAGTTTCTTTAAATCCATGAGATCAAAACCTGTTAGATGGACGGAAAACGAGCTAATTAATTCATCATTGCATTTACTTTTTCTACCCTACTTTCTTGAAAACAGCAAAGTCATAAGGATCGATCTACTTGCCTTCTTGCATGGGTTTACGATACAAGGACTCTCTCTTGATGTAAAAGCAAGTCCCAGATAAAACAGGTCCCTTCAATCCATCCATTCCATACCAACATGTCTGAAACAGGGCAAAAATCATTAGCTAACAGAAGAAAAGTTGCACTCTAAAAAACTTCATATGACTCTTTTTGTTTACCCAAAAGTACGGTCTGATCTTGCTATCGTAGATGTCGTTCTCGCTAATATTATGAAACATTTGAGGAAATTGAACCAGCATTAACGATGGAGATAATTTCGGATCCAAATGAAAACACATCGCCTGCCGAGCCGAAGAAGGGTCGTTGCAGTACATGTCGCAATCCAGCACTAAAATGTAAGGCGAGTTGCTCATCACTCCGGATACCCGGAGCTGCACGGACGAGCAACGGCGAATTATTATCGACTGTACATAGATAGAAGAATATAGATATGTTTGTTTCCGATTTGAAAATTAAAATGGTGTACAAGAACGTTGAGAGCTCCAGCTTTGAAGTGATGGTGATGAGAAGGTCTCTTTTCTCTTGAGACGTATATAAGCTTAGGCATGGGGTCTTGGTGTGCTTGCATAACTTCATCGGGGACATTCCCTCGGACCGCCTGTCGCATCCGTTGATTTTTGTCATACACATTGAGACGTATGTTACTCTTAGCTCACTTAATTAAATCTGTAGAAATTGCAAATTCCCATTTTAAATTTAGAATTACCTCGATGGTAGGCGGATGGTCTCGGCCAGTGTGGCTCGAGTCACCTCGGTGCCTCTTTCGGTACTCATTTACTTGTTCTTTGGACAACTCATATTTCTCCTGAAAGAAGAAAAATAGTTAGATCTAATATTTAACCAGTGTGCAGGGCATAATTCTTAGTTCTTCATGCCCATCCCTTCTATTTGCATTCCTCCATCGTAAACTATAGTAAGCTGTAATCTAAATCTGTAAAACAAATATGATGTGGGTGCTGCTAATCTTTAAAATATAGAAGGCATCGCACTTTGAGAGTTCAAATCGTCGGGAGTAAATAATCGTGCCGATCCCGTTGCACCATTCTTCGACATGAAATTGAATAAGCAATCACTTCTCTCAAAACTTTAGGTTTTTATTAACATGAAGACTTATATCAGGACAAAGGCACTTAAATGAGACAACTCAATGCATAGTAAAATGATCTTTTTAAGCCATCAAACGACGGGGCGTGTTTAATATTTAAATATAGCAGGACATTATCTTATAGCGAAAAAATGGACAAAAGGATATGATCGCAAAAGGTAAAGCGTACTTTGACTATCTTCTTCTCAGAGCCAAACTCATTCTCAGAACTCATGCCAATCCCCTCACCATCCTCTTCCTCCTTAAAAAATGCCTTCGGACACCTCGTCTTTATCCCATACCTCTTGCAGAAGGGCAGCCACCATCTTGCGAAATCTTAGGCCTCCCTCGTCCCATGCAAGGTCAGGGTCGAGCCACCATCGTCCGACAGGTACACATGGAGCTTCTCTGGGGGATAGTCAAGCGCCATTGCCGACACCACCGTGTTCATCACGTCAACAGTCGGCTCCTTATCTGGGTCCACCGTGCACACAAACACATCGATGGGCGGCAGCTCCTTGTCCTCTGGCAGCCGCTTGGGGAAGGCAGTCTGTCTCACGGGCCGCCACCGGAAGGCTTGGCTGAGCAGCCACAGGAAAGATAGCCCTAGCTCGGCAAGGAACAAGGTGAGACATGCCAAAGTTGTGGCTGTCTCTCGATTTACTTTCACTGAAGAAAAACGAAGCTCTATAGTATATGAGAGCGGATAGAGCTGTGGCGTGAACGAGCATGTGGGTGCGGTTGATGATGATTGATTTTGTGAGGACATGGCGAGATTGAGAGGGCCTGAGTTATGCTCCATATGACAGGATCGGTTCTTCTTCTGATATGAATAGGAAGTTCTCCAAGATTTCAGCACATAGGGTTATACGTACCCCCATATTCATATATCAACCTATGTGTGTATATATAAATATATGAATGAATTAGTCTATATTAGCAGGTTTGACAGAGTTAGGTGGGGAGAATTACAAAAAAAGTTATAAATCTATAGCAATTTTTCCACTTCAGTCATAACTTCTTTTTTCTTTTGGCTACATTTTGCAATTATGTCATTTCAATTATTCTAGCCAATTTTGGCCAATTGATGCAAATATGGACGTCGGTTGATGCAAACATGAATGCCTGACAACCCTAACATACACAATTTTTAACATGGACGCGCGAACGACGTTAACGTGGACAATTTTTAACAATATTTAATTTTTTTTCAAAATTTTTATTTTTTAATTACTTTTTTTTCTCTCTTTCACTTTCTCTTCTTCCTTTTCTTTGGTTGGCAAGAGCCACCAAGCCTTAATGGCCACTGGGGATTTCTTCATCCCTTTCTCTTCTTCCTTCCGTTTCTTTCAATTTCCATTCTCACCCCCTCCAAAATTTTAGCCGGTCGATACTAATGTGAATGCCAACTAGTACTAAAGTAGACGCGTGAACGACGTTAACGTGAATAATTTTTAATAATATTTAATTGTATTCAAAATTTTTATTTTTTAATTACTTTCTTATCTCTTTCACTTTCTCTTCTTCCTTCCTTTTCTTTCATTGGCAAGGGCCACCAAGCCTTAATGACCACTAGGGATGTCTCCATCACATCAAGAGTATGGGTTCAGGTTCCAATCATGACACTCTTTTGATTTCTCCAAATCTCCCTCCCTAGAAAAAACTTTTTGGCTATATCATATCAACACCAATTTAACACCCAAATAAAGTAATGAGTAAATTGCAAACTTACCTCATATCAACGAAAGCATCTGCAATGTTAAATCAAAATTCACATCACCAATTTTAGATATGATTTTTAATTAACATGCAACCACTCGATTTTTGTTTTCACTTATTTAACAAGAATCATGTTTTATGCAATGTGTGCTATTATCTAATATGAAATAATATGACATGACAATATGACCTAAACTATGACATAAATAAACATGCAGTCTATTATAAAGAAATATAATAATTAAATGTGCAATCTAAATTAATTTAATGACTAATTCTAATGACGAGCAATTTCTAATTGTTTCATGAACCTAATTCTAGATGACATGGACATGACTTTTTTTGTATTTTTTTATGAAAATTCATAATTAAATCACTATATAAATCTAACTAAAGTGAAATGCTATCTATTCTAAATGCCTTCTAAACATGCATTTAAAAAAAAAAATAGCTAACCTATCATGCAATCAATCCTAATCTATATGAAATGCAAATGCGATTTTTTTTTATATTTTCGGAATAAACAAAACAATTAAGAGATAAACATCAAACCATCTATAATCATCAAAAATGCTACCCACCATTTGAATTGAAATTCAAACTTGATTATTTCGCTAATAAAATTAATAAATTGATCTTAAGTCTTAAAGATCAAGATATCAATTTTATTCTCACGTAAATAATTATTTCATCTAAAGCTTTATAGATGAAATAAAAATTCATGCGGTTGCAAATCGAATGCTATATTAGGGATTTCAATTAGGCATCGAGAAATATTTCAAACAATGAGACAAAATATCAAAACCTAAATAAGATAAAACAAATCTAAAAAAAATCTCTACCTAAATTTGAAATTTTTCCAAAAAATCCAAATCGGTAGGATGGATCAACGATGGGGGCTCGGCACGGAGCGGCTCAAGGGCAGCGGCTGTGGTGATAGGTCACCCAAGGGCTCCGGTGGGGCGATGCTCACGGCCGTCGGAGCTCCGGCTACAGCGGGTAGAACAGCAGCGAACAGGGGAGGAAGGAGGTGGAGTGGCAGCTGCTACGGGAAACTCGGAGCAGGCGCGATGCTGAGTTGAGAAGTGACAGAGGTTGGCAAGGCGGCAACGCAGCGTCCGGCGGGCAGCAGAGCAGCGGTGAGTCGGAGCAGAGATGGAACTAGGCGGCTCAGGCGGCTCAGGCGGCTCACGGACAGAGCAGAGAGGAGCCGGTTCGAAACCTGCTGGGGCACGGGCGGACGGAGGCGGGTCGCGACGGCGTGAAGCGGAACGGCGAGGCAGCAGGGTGAAATCGCAGTGGGCTTCGGCTCCGGGCTGCGTCGGTGCGGCGAACAGGCAGAGGCGTCGTCGCTCGGGCGGCGCAGATCGCGGTCAGACCAGGGCGGCAGCGGCGTCGCAGGGCAGAACAGGAGCGGCCACGCGGATGCAGTAGACGGCGGTGGTCGGCGAGGGGCTCACCGAAGACGAGAAACAGTAGAGTTGGTTTTTTACTTTTTCTGCTTTTCTCTCCCTCTGCTCGCACGTCCCACTCACCGGTCTCTCTTCTGCCCCCTTCGACTTTCTGCAGACTCTTTTGCAGAAGGAAAAAGACTTTTTCCTCCCTTTCACTTAAATTTTCCTTTTCCCAGAAAACAAAGAAGGAACTCCCCGAAAAATAGACGCACACCCCCTTTTGTAGTCGAAGGCTTAGAATTCTAATTTCTCCTTTGAATCGACATCCGCAATATTTCTTCACCAATTTTATTACATATGATTCAAGATTATGATTAAAATTTTCTCTAAATCTGAATCTTGCAAAAATAAATTGTAATACTTTTATGTCGCACTTGCTTTATCCAAAAAATTATCATATCCTAAAAAACTTTCGAATTCTAATTTTTCACGAGATAATTTCCGATCATTATAAAAAACAAGTTTGGGCCAATTTGTTCGCTTCGTGGATTTAGTCCGGCCTACCAAGTTAAAGCTTAAAACCACTAATTTCAATCCATTTGCCACCGATCCAATAAATAAATGCACAAAATGCAAATTAAAAACAAATGCACCTAAATTTATATGCTATATAATTAATATATTTTTAAGGATAAAATTAACTCATAATTTTTATGCAATAAATAAATGACTGAATCGCCAAAATTTAGATATCAACACCCCCCTCCAAAATAAAATTTTGCTACATCATATCAAGAGTACGAGTTCAAGGTTCCAATCATGACACTCTTTCAATTTCTCCAATCTCGCCCCCCCTCCAAAATAAACTTTTGGCTACATCATTTCAAGAGTACAGGTTCAAGGTTCCAATCATGACACTTTTTCGATTTCTCCAATCTCGCCTCCCTCCCCATCCAAAATAAACTTTTGGCTACGTCATTTCAAGAGTACGAGTTCAAGGTTCCAATCATGACACTTTTTCGATTTCTCCAATCTTGCCCCCCTTTTTTTTTTTATTTTGGCTAGTCAACGTTGATGTGGATATTAGCTGACGTTAACATGGACGTCAATGATACTGACGTAAACAATTTTTAATGATATTTTATTTTATTTATTCTTATTCTTTTTTCTTTTTTTCTCCTCTTTCACTTTCTCTTCTTCCTTTTTTTCCATTTTTGGGAGAGGCCCGCGAAGCCATTTTTTGCTGTCACTGATGTCTTCATCATATCAAGAGTACGAGCTTAAGGTTCCAATCATGACACCTATTTCAATTTCTCCACAAAAAAAAAATGGTAAATGTTACTAAATTTGCATCGTGTATTGTGTGAGTTTCAAGTAGTGTATCTGTAAATATTTTATTGATTCTTTTTACGTTAACTTAATTTTTTTGGAAAATATAAAATTATTCTCCAAAAAATAAACATCTCAACCCGTAACTTGTCACTACTCTAAGCTCTCCAAATCTAGAGAACTCAATCGCCAAAGATTTTTAGATTAAGTCCTAGGGAAGCGAGCTTAACCGCCATGGCTTGAGCAAAAAGCTACATCAATCTATAGAGATTTCAACCTGGTCCCCACAAATTTTCAATTTGATTCATTATCCACACAAGTCATGTTGAATTTTTTGACCGATTATTAATTATATAACATTTTTCTTGTCCATTTGTATGGGCTTATCTCCTCTACTTATGGTGAAGTTCACCAAACTGCAAGAAACCTATCACGACCTACCCCTTGGGGAAGGAAATATAGGTTTAGGGATATTGCCTAGAAAATGGGGGCAAAAGTACGTTTCAAGTACCAAAAGTTAGCACAAAGAGATACTTAAGTGCAAAAAGTTACAAAAGTGACACTTAAGTGCTAAAATCGAAGAGAAATTGATCACTTAAATGCTAATTTGGTCAAAATGCTGACGTGCACAATTTCCAGCGAAATAAGTGCAAAATTGCATCATTTTGCATGCTGACATAGCTAGACAATGCAAAAATGATGTTGTTTTAGTGCTGACGTGGTAAAAAAATAAATATAAAATTTAATAAAAATTAATTTAAAACACAAATATAAATATTAAAAAATAAAAATAAAATTATTTTTTTTAAGAAAAAGAGGGTGGGGGGGGGGGGGAGGGAGGGAGGAAGGTGACTAAGGGCTCCCCACTATTGCCGGGAAGGGCCGACGTTGAAGGGGAGAGGGTTGGCCGGGGTCGCCGGCCCTAGCTAAGAACCGACAACCTCGGCGATCGGCGATGAGGGCCCGCGAGCCCTCACCTAGATCCGGCAAGGGTCGATGACCCTTGCCCAGTCGGGCCAAGGGCGCGCGCCCACCGGGGGACCCCGGCGGGCGGCGACCCTTGGCCCGGTCGGGTGAGGGCCGATGACCCTTGCTAGATTGGGGCGAGGACTCGCGGGCCCTCGCCACGGTTGGTTGGGATCGCCGGGCCCCGGCCAACCCTCTCCCCTCCATCGCCGAGCCCCCCCCCTCGGCCGTCTCCCTCTTATTATTATTATTATTATTATTATTATTATTATTATTATTATTATTATTATTATTATTATTATTATTATTATTATTATATTTTTAAATGTTTTAAATAAATTTAAATTTAATTTAATTTTTATATTAATTTTTTATCACATCAACACCAAAACAACACCATTTTGCACTCACTTTGCCGGAAAATTGACACGTGAGTGTTTTGGCCGGATTAGTACTTAAGTGATCCATTTTGCTCCGATTTTGGCACTTAAATATTACTTACGTAATTTTTTATACTTAAGTGTTTTTTATGCCAACGTTTGGCACTTTAGAGGTCTAGATGTCTATGATTCATGATTAGGCACAGGCTCTTCCAAGCTCATATCTCATACGACATTAGGTGTTCAAATTGAAGGTATCAAAATTTTTTAAAGAATGAGTCGTGACTAGCCTATTGAGGTCGATTAGAAATCAAGTGAGGCATGGGAATATATCTCACTTTTTATACAACTAGAGAATTTGGGATTGAAAACTTGATTACACTAATTAACCAATTAATGCCCTCTCAATACCTAATCTTGTTTATTTAAAAAAAAAAATATTTCCTTTGCTAGGCAATATGGATTGATTTTAGGCATATCCATTAACACATGATGTGATCATATAGGTGCATAGTCATCAACATAATAATTAACAATCAAGGAAAGCATTATATACATATTATGGGATAACGAAGATTCAACACTAAGGAAAATATAGATACTAATCTTAACTATACTAAAGGGAAGCCAAACTCAATGTGTTAATATTGTGCATTCATAGGCATTTGTCCCTAAGGACAATTGAAACCCTAAAGTAGAGCTCTAAGGGCTTAGTTAACCTTGAGCATAATTCCAAATTGAAAGGCTTCCTTTTTTTTTAGGAGAAAATTACTTCAAAGATTAATTTTAACCTTTTTGAGGAAATTTAAATTTTTTACATTTTTTTATTTTTCATTTTTTATGAAAGAAAACGAATTTTCGAATTTCCCCCCAAAAAAATTGGATTTTTGCAATTTTTTTATTAAAAAAAGTTGAATTTTTTAATGTTTTTTGAGTTTTTGAATTTTCGGAAAATTTCTTTAAATTTTTATTATTTTTCGAAATTTCTGATTTTTTAAAATGTTTTGAATTTTTAATATATTTTTAATATTTAAATATTATTATATTTAGGAAAACGGGTTCAGATCAGGTAAACTAAATCCGGCCCATTGATCCAACCTAAACCCGAATCCAACATTGTAGGATTAAAAAAGAAAGAAATTTTTCATTTTTTTATATTTTTTAATGATTTTTTTTTCTTTTCCTTTGTCATTTTCTCACTTCGTCCTTTTCCCTGTACCTTTTGCTCAACGGTCCTTTCCGAAGCCAACTTTTGCCATTTTACAGTTTTCTCTTTTTCTTGTTTTGCTTTTTTGCTTTTTTTTTTTTTTTTTACCTTTACTTTATCCCTCTTGGTCTTCTTCCCACGAATTTTCCTGGAAGAGCGTCTTCTTTTCCCCCTTGTCTTTTTCCACTTTTACACTTTTTTTTTTTTTTTATTTGTTCTTTTTGCCCATCTTCTTCTTCTTCGATGGTTTCCTCCCACGCCCGAAATTGGCCCCTCTTTCTGATGCCTCCATCGTCGAACGCCCATTATATTCTCTCACGCCGAGCACTATAAACAAAGCAGCGGCTGAGCTTGTCGCTTGCCGCCACCATCACTTCGTGACATCATTGCCGGCCCTTCTGAGCTGCGCACCACTTACAACCACCACACCCAGGAAACCAATGGGAAATAAAGAAAACACAGCAGACGTGCCTAGACATGGACCAGTGATGCAAACGACAACTCATAAACAACAAAAGGTTCATAACATACAAAATGTACTTATCAAAGGGGAATCGGTAATGCACGCACTTAGGCCGGCTTAGACATATCGTTGAACATGTGGTGGGCATAGAACGGAGGAACCATATTACCCTTTTTGGACTCAAAGCTCAATGCCGAACTTAAAAAAAAAAAAAAAAAAAAAAAATCATCAAATGGGTATTCGAAATTAACCACATCAACCCATAGAAGCCTAGTCCGCGTGTCACTAACAGGAGGAACAAAACGTCCTATCCTACCAAAATAGGGCGGAGTAGCGGGGGTTCACAGGAACGGGTGTTTAAAATGAGAGATCCCTACTTAACTTTGGCAGCGGCGACAAGAGGGTGAACTCGAAATGGATCAAGTGATGACTAACCATCCCGTGGTGTTCCCGAAGCAAGATCCTCGGGAAGCTGATGCAACTCGACACAAATAAAAAAGCAACGCACAAGACCTACCTAGTTCGGGGGGAAAGCATTGCAAGGACAGAGCTTGACGAACGGACTCTGTGTTAAATTGCTAAAAGGAGGAGAGTTGAGGTTGAAACTTTATATTTCATTCAAAACAACGAAGAATTTTACAAAGACAAATACATAACGTAAAAACACCACTAAAATGGAACTCATAACTATCCATATTATGCATAAAGCATTTACTCCACTAACACTTAAAAACTAGGACAACTAACACACAAATTAACTAAACGTGACTCCACTAACTCCAATAACTGAAAAACCAAATCAGCAAAATGTGCAAAAAGAAATAACTATTATCTCAACAATTCCTCCCTTAAATTGATGGTTACTAACATTCAATTTAAAGCCTTGACTGTTTTCAACGTGCAAACACCTAGTAACCTTATAAGTTTCACAAATGACTCTATCTTAAGGGCCTTGGTGAATATATTAACAACTTGATCTTCACTCCTGCAATAGACTAGATCAATTGTTTCATCATTGCTAAGATCTCTCAAAAAATAAAACTTCACATTAATGTGCTTGCTTCTTCCATGTAGCATAGGATTCTTGGAGAGTTTGATTGCTGAGTTGTGTCACAAAAAATTTTAGTAGCTCTTGGTTGGTTGAATTGCAACTCCTCAAGAATTCTCCTTAACCAAATAACTTGACAAACACTAGCTATTGCATTAACAAATTTAGCTTATGTACTTGACAATGTGATAATTGGTTGCTTCTTGAATGATCAAGAAATAGCACATATCCCAAACATAAAAGCATGACCCGAAATTGCTCCTCCTATCATCTTGATCTCTTGCATAGTCACTATTAGTAAATTCCAATAAATTGGACATTTCACCCTTATTATAAAATAGCTCAAAGTTTATAGTTCTTTGCAAGTAAAGAATGATTCTTTTGGCAGCTAACAAATGCATTTCGGTACGATTCTCCATATATCCACTGATTAAACTCACAGAATACATTATGTTTGGTCTTGTTGCAATTAGACACATCAAACTGCCCACAATTTATTTATAAAATATGTTGTCAACCTTCCTCCCTTTTATGATTTTGTATAGCTTTAAGCCAAACTCAACTGGAGTATTTACAAGGTTACAATCTTTCATTAGAAACATGTCCAAAATTTTTCTCACATATTTCTTTTGAGAAATAAAGATCCCATCATCCGATTGTACCACTTTTATGCCAATGAAGTAATGCATCATACCAAGATCAGACATTTCAAACTCATCCATAATAGATTTCTTGAATTTTTTAAACACGGTATCACAATTTCTAGTAAATATAAGATTATCAACATACAAGCAAACAATAAACATTTTCCCTATATCTTCAATCTTGACAAAAAGTGTATGCTTATAATGATATTTTGAAAAACCAACTTTAAGAAAATAAATTTCAATACAGCTATACCAAACTCAAAGGACTTGTTTTAACCCATAAAGAGCTTTTTTCAATTTATAAACTTTATACTCATTTCCAATCTTGACATCACCAAGGGGTTGCTCAACAAATACTTGTTCCTTCAATTACCCATGCAAGAATGCCGATTTGACATCTAGCTGGAAAATAGGTCAAGAATTCTGTGCTGCCAATGCAACCATCAATTTGATCGTGTCATGTCTCGCAACTGGAGAAAAAACTTATGTATAGTCGATTTCATATTGCTGCTTGTATCCCTTGGCTACCAAACGTGCTTTGTATTTGTCAACTTCACCATTTTCTTTCAGCTTTGTTTTAAAGACCCACTTTACACCAATGGTTTTTTGTCCATTCGAAAGATCGGATAGCTCCCAAGTATCATTTCTTTCAATGGAATTAATTTCATCATCCATCGTTTTTCACCATTTTTCTTCTTTGACAGCACTCTCAAAAGTTGTAGGATTATAATTTGAAAACAAGGCAAAGTAATTAACTGAATCTCCAATTCTAGTTACCTCATAATCTTCCATTCAAGCAGGCCTTCTACTAAGGCGGCGAAGAGATTGAGCTTCTTCTTCATTGACTCCAGCAACTGTTAGCGAAATTCCAGCAGTTGTAGAAGTCATATTTGATAAATTTTTGGGCATACAGAGTGCTGAAATCTATTCCTGTTCAGAATCATTGTCATAAAGGACTTGGGTAAGCTGCTGCCTATTTTAATCTCATGTGTTCTCTTCATCAAAAACATCCCCACTAGTCACAATTTTCTTTGTTAGTGGATTTAATAATTTATATGCTTTGGATGCTTTACTTACACCAAGAAAAACATATTTTTCAGCATCGTCATCAAGTTTTTTCATTTTCTCATCCGGGACATGAGCATACGCAATACATCCAAAGATTATGAAGTGATCTATAGCCAGTCTTCTCCCACTCCAAGCCTCTTATGGTGTCATATTTTGAACAACAAAAGTTAGATTTCTGTTCAAAACAAGAATACCTCAATGTACTACTGTTGGCCAGAAAGTCTTTGGAACTCTTCCTCTTGCCAATAAGCTTCTCAACATGTTGAAAATGGTTCTATTTTTCCCATTAGATACACCTTTCTATTGTGGTGTACATGCAGTTGTAAACTCTCTTTGAATACCATGCTCTACACAAAAAGCTTCAAATTCTTTTGAGCAATATTCACCACCATGATATGTTAGAAGGGTCTTAATAGTCTTTCATGCTTCATTTTCCACACGAGCTTTGAAGCATTTAAATGTGGAGAAAGTTTCTGATTTTTCCTATAAAAAATAAAGTTTCTGATTTTTCCTATAAAAAATAAACCCAGATTTTTCTGGAAAAATTATTAATGAAGGTAATTAAATATCTTTTACCTCCATTAGAAGGTGGGTTTATAGGACCGCAAATATCTGAATGCACTAGCTGCAAAACATCCTTTGCCCTCCATGACTTTTCTTTTGAAAATTGAGAACGATGTTGTTTGCTAACAATACATTCTTCACAAACTTGAGAAGTAGTAATTTGAGAAAAACCTACCACCATGCTTTTTTGTTGGAGCGTCTTCAGTCCACCAAAACTCAAGTGACCATAGCAAAATGCCATAGCCTTGAGGGATCTTTTTTTTAGCCATCAAACAAGATTGAATATTTTCAATCTTTAATGGAAACAATCTATTTGAACTCATAGGAACAATTGCAATAGCACTTCTAACATAATCATAAATTTCACAAGCACCCTTATAAATGGTGATAACGTAACCCATTTCTTGTAAGTGAGTAGCACTCAATAGGTTATCTTTTAGGTCGAGAATATATAACACATTAGAGATCGTTTCCATAAAATTATTCTTGGTTCTTATCTTAATATCACATTTTTTCATCAATTTCACATTAGAATGATCCCTAAAACTCACAGTGGAATGAAAATCTTCATTTAAATAAGAAAAAAAAGACTTACTTCCACTCATGTAGTTACTACAACTTGTATCCACATATCAAATATCCTACTTGGGCTTCTTTTCATCTTAAACAGCCATCAATAACATTTCTACTTCTTTTCTTCAACAAAATTTGAACCCTTTGCCTTTATGACATCTAAACACTCTACCTTCGATTTGTTAGGATTCTATCATTTGCCTTTGCCTTGAAATTGGTCATTATTGGTTTTGAAATTTCTGCTAACATCTCTCTTTCCTCGATCTCCCATTTCTCTACCTCTACCTCTACCCCTCCATCTGAAATTGTTAGAATGAGTATTAGTAGAAGCCTTCAACGCTTGCTCCTCTATTATTGAACTTCTGTTCATCTTCTGTTTATGGACCAATAAGGATCTTTGCAATTCATAAAGAGAGAGCCCATCTATGTCTTCGACTCTTGAATTGAGCAGACAACATAATTAAACTTTGGTATTAGGAAACGCAAAATCTTCTCCACAATGGTGACGTCAACTATCTTCTCGCCATGGAATCGCATCTTATTGCTAATCTCCATTATTTTAGCACAATAACTAGTGACAAATTCTCCATCATTCATCACTAGTGTCTCAAAATCTCTTCTCAAGGCTTGAAGTTGTGCACGCTTCACCTTAACAGAGCCTTGATATTTCTTCTTCATAAAATCCCAAATATCCTTAGAAGTTTCTTTGTAAATAATAGTCTCTAAGATGAGACGATCAATAGCCTGAAAAAAGATAATTTTTTGCCTTCAAGTCCTTCCACTTTTTTTTTTTTTTTTTTTTTTGGTGACCCAAGAAACCTCCGTGCGCCACTTCGCGGCGGAGTAAACCCTGGGGTGGACTGGGCCACCACCACAAACCCAGCCACAGGTGAATCGCGCGACTTGCACTCAAGCATCGGACGCGGAGTTTCGAACTCCTCCCCCGGCGGTGGGGTATTAAGTCCTTCAACTGTCTAGCTTCCAATTCTGCTTTTTGAGGATATGTCAAAGCCATGCCCGCTGGTGGCTCTTAAATTCCAAATTCGACAATCGACCAATATTTCTTTAAAAAAATCTCCATTAACATGCTCCAATAGTCATAGTGACCATCAAAGCATGAAATGACTGGTTGAACAAAATTGTTGGTGGCCATTGGAAATATTGCTATTGCAATTATCTCATGAAAGTACCTCACACTTCTAAACCTTCTTTATCTTTTTTTTAAAAACTCTCTCACTCCTCTCTGGCTCTGATACCACTGTTAAATTGCTAATAAGAGGATAGTTGAGGCTGAAACTTTATCTTTCGTTCAAAACAATGAAGTTTTTTACAAAGACAAATACATAACATAAAAACACTACTAAAATATGACTCATAACTACCCATGTTCTGCATAAAGCACTTATTCCACTAACACCTAAAAACTAGGACAACTAACACACAAATTAGCAAAATATGACTTCACTAACTCCAACAACTAAAAAACCAAATCAGCAAAACGTGTAAAAAGAAATAACTATTATCTCAACACTCTGGCGACGGCCTACCACCCTCTCGAGCTCCTTCATCATCTGGTTCTCTCCCTCTCATTCGCTTAAACTCTCCCGAGCTCTTCCAATCTCCTCCTTTGTAGCTCGAACCCCAAAAGAACCCCCCCAACAAATGAGTGAGCCCCTCTCTTTTAAGGGCGACCAGTAGGTGCGCATGGTCTTGCCACTGCCAGCTTGCCAGCAGGACTGATCCAACCCGTGAATCATGCCACCATCTGCTCTATGGCAATCCCCTCTGCTTGTGCTCTCTACTTTTTTTTTCCTTCTTTTTGCAAAAGCGTGATTCGCATGAGGGGAGGAAGATGACCTGCATGTGGGCTGGGTTGAAATAAAAGGAGATGGGCCAGCCTAAGCGCAAAAGGGAGAAAAGGAAAAGAGATAGGTGGGCGAGCCCATGCATGAAAAAAAACCCTCTACTCAGCCCCCTTCGATTTTTCTTATACCTTTTAATGAAAATTTTTACTTTTCTTTCTTCTTTTTTTTTAACTTTTTTTAAATTTTAAAATTTTAAAATTTTTAAATTTCTAATTTTAATAATTAGTGATAGTTATGTAAATGCTCCTAATGTCTATGCGAAATGGATTTTCAATGAAAACATACACGATGCTTTTTAATGAAAGTTATTTACTTTACTCTTTACTTCTTCTTGTTTTTTTTTTTTTTAGCTATTAATTCCTAATTTTGTATGTGTGACAGCTCAAGCGACGGTGCACGGGGAGGAGGGATGGCAGTGCGTCCGCACCTCTGTCCCCGGACATGATCAGGGAAGGGGTCTTGTCCCACATCGCTTAGGGAGAGTCCTAGGCTAGTTTATAAGACTTGGATCCCTTTAATCTGTATAACGCGTTTTAAAGCTGTGACGACTCAGTGTCCAAAGTGGACAATATTACACAGTGAGGCACATGTCGTTACAGGCCTATTATATAGACTTGTAATGATGATACACATTCAAACACAGCCATTGGATCGGAGGGAAGATCAACAGATGAGATGAGACCCGAACTTGTATAAATAGGGGTCTCCCTCCCTCATTGTGTTCAGCTCGTTCACAAGCAAATACACTTGTCCCTTTGTTCATACGACCCTCTGCTCATGCATGTGCGTGTGAGGCGGACTTGGGAGTAAAATCCTAAGACCGCACGAGTGTTTGATCATTTGCAATTGACTGACCCATGACACTAGCGTGAGTTGAGATGGGACCATGTTGCGTCCTTAGTGTTCCACATGGATCAAGTTTTGACTAAGTAGATATAAACCTATTGTTCAAATGTTAATTCAGTGATAAAATTTTTTTATTTGACCATTTTAGTCATAAATCTTGTAATAACTTACTCATGTAGTCCTTCTAAACAGTAATGGATGGATGTTACTTACATGGACACTTGTTGTCCTATATAGCATGATCAGTGTTGACGTGAACAATTTGTATTTTTTTAAGAAAAAAAGTATCACTTTTTTTCTTTTTTTCTTATTTCACTCCCGCTTAACAACCTTAATGGTTGCCATTGGAGGTTCTCAGCCATAGGCAAGGGTTAGGACGCCCTCATCAGCCCTTGGCTTGAACAATTTTTATTTTTTAATTAAAAAGTCGGCCATAAGCAAGGGCAAGGATGCCTTCACTAGCCCTAGACATGGACAATTTTTTTTTTAAAGCTCTTAATTTTTTATTCTTTTGCACGCCCTTTTTCCCTATGCTAGGGCCATAGGTAGTAATGTGTATGATATAGTTTACACTGAATCATATGTTTCCCATATCAATAGTGTTGTGAGCAAGTCTATGAATAATCCCTTGGAAAGAAACACTAGTAATATATGAGTTGGATTCCGAGGTTTTCGAGAGGGACAAAGGATGTGAGTCTGATTTTTGAGAAAAGACGGGTTTAAGAGGCATAATATATGTGGATTTACGGGGTGTGCCATTAGCTAGGCTTCTCGCTAATTTAGGGCTTTGATAATTCTGATTCCAAGGTAATTTCGTTTAATTTGGAATCGACACAAGCTCGTCATTTTCGGAATACTCAATGTGATTGCGAGGACATGGGGACAGAGGCAGACGACTAGAAATGCGAGTTGCCAGCTGCTTGGTGCCTAAAAGAACTAGGCCACCTAGCTGGCGCAACTGAGGAGTGGCCGAGCCGCCAACTGGATCAGGACGCTTGGACAAAGTTGGTTGGTCTCGCAGACAATGCCCAAGCGTTTTTATTTTCTTTAGTGCTATAGCCAAGCACCCAACTTCCAATGTAGACTTGTTAAAAACCCTTGTTTTAAGATCTTATTTAACAAAAAGAAATTCGTGAGAACTCTAGAGAGTTTTTGAAAGTTAGCATTCAAGAGAGTCAAGAGCATGAAAAGTTTCTAATTTTTCATTGGTTCTTGTGGGTTTAGTTGCTATCTAGGATTGAACAGTACTTGATGTAAGTATTTCAAACAATTGTACTCTTCTCTTTATTTATTACAGTAGAATCATCTTGTCGATCTCTGCTGTGGAGTAGGTACACTGCTGAAGTACGTAAATCTGTTATGGTTGCATTTCATTTTATAATTTATTTCTTACTCGAATTGCATCGTTTGTTTGCACTTCCACATTAGTCCTAAGAGATAACAAACTAAACTATTTGCCTCCTCAAACTCCCTTAGTCATATAGTCCAAAGTAATCCATGCCATTTAGAACGATAAAGCATGGAATGCTTTGCCACTTTGTTGTCAACTAGCACATTCCTCTTTGAGCTTCGGCAGGCCTACGCAAAGCAAAGACATCCCCTTGACTCCTCCGACGCAACATTGCAAAGTTCACATGTTGCATCAACAATCAACACGAGGACTCCGCTGTGCTATTCTATCTTTTGAGCTACAAGCCCAGCAATCGTAAATCAATTCGTTGAACAACTCATCTTGTCGCAATTGTCACATAAGTCAATATAAAGCTTACACAATTTTAGTCCTCCATAATCCAGCGTCACTTCTGAATATTTTCTACAAAACGTACAACAATCGTGATAATTGAGGAATTGGTCTGCAATGACTCCTAACTTCATAAGCATAACGTTCATTATTACATGAGAAAACTTGAACCTAGCAACAACAATACCAGAGAAAGAAAAGCTGACAGCATGGTGACTGATCGTGGAATGCGTCCTTTGTCCGTCCTCAATACCATTGCTTCAATCACGGGGTAGCTCATCACTAAGACGAAAAATGATAGTGCAATCTGCATGAACAGTTTGTCGAAGCCTCCCAAAGTAAGAACTCTACCGACTCCTCCAATGAAGGAAGCCATGTTCAATATCACTAGAGTCACCATCGGAGCCAGAAACACTATTGACGTTTGAAAATCAAATATCCCCATCTCATATCTCTTCGATTGCTCATTATCGTCGACCTTATTTGTAGGCAAGAAGCTAGCTGTTCTCATGCCGATTTGTGTCATAATCGCGTCTATGGTTCCGTATACATAACACGTTGTTGACTTGATCATCCAGATTCGTTGTTCATTCAAGAATGTTTGGACTGAATGGCCACTTGCGACGACTTCATAGAGATGCTTACAAAGGGATGATAGGAAGATGAAGGCAAATAACATGATATATGAACTTGAAACCTGACAATGAAGAAATCATTGATTAACTCTTTCAAACAAATAAATTGAGCAACAAAATTGAAGCATATTTTATTTCATTTTTTTTGGTAAAGAAATTGAAGCATATTTTATACGCTGAAGGCAATGAGAATTTTATGTTCTAGAGCTAGGAGTCAACTTACCTCGGGGTATATAGAGATGCCATTTACTAGACAGATCTGAGGAATGGTTGCAAAACAGCAAATTGGCAAGCAGTATAAGGGTAAAAGTGAAACTTCAGCATAGCACATGCTCTGAAGAATGGGCATCCTCAACGAGCCATAGATCAGAGGACAAAATCTCGAGATACCAACTCGTGACAACCCAGAATACCATCTCATGCCTTGAATCAACATGTCATTCAAATTCGTTGTCGCGGTCCCTAAGAATTGCGGCTTTGATGGGTTATAAAACACTGAAGTCCAGCCTTTGCAGTGTAAGGTAAAACTGGTGAAGTAGTCTTCTACCACAGAATTGTACATGAAGCCCACCTGAGATCATGCCAACATAACTCAAATAAATAAATAAATAAATAAATAAATAAAGAGAGAAAGAAATGGAGTCATCTATAGCAAATAACAAGGATTATTTTTAAAGTTGCTTTTAATTATACTTGCCTCTTGACCCCATTTTGTGCCATTTTCATAGCCACAAGAAGTTAACAGTTGGGTTTCTTTCATCAATGCTGCAGAGTCGCCAGCAATGGTGTTCTTGCTTGGCTTCTCTTTTTGCCAAAGGTATTTGATGAATTCATTCGAATGGCCAAAGAGTTTCTTTAAATCCATGAGATCAAAACCTGTTAGATTAACGGAAAACGAGCTAATTAATTCATTACTGCATTTACTTTTTCTACCCTACTTTCTTGAAAACAAAAAATTCATAAGGATCGATCTACTTGCCTTCTTGCATGGGCTTACGATACAAGGACTCTCTCTTGATGTAAGAGCAACTCCCAGATAAAATAGGTCCCTTCAATCCATCCATTCCAACACAACATGTCTGAAACAGAGCAAAAATCATTAGCTAACAGAAGAAAAGTTGCACTCTAAAAAACTTCATATGATTCTTTTTGTTTACCGAAAAGTACCGTCTGATCTTGCTATCGTAGATGTCATTCTCACTAATATTATGAAACATTTGAGGAAATTGAACCAGCATTAACGATGGAGATAATCTCAGATCCAAATGAAAACACATCGCCTGCCGAGCCGAAGAAGGGTCGTTGCAGTACATGTCGCAATCCAACACTAAAATGTAAGGCGAGTTGCTCATCACTCCTGATACCCGGAGCTGCACGGGACGAGCAACGACGAATTATTATTGGCTGTACATAGATAGAAGAAAATAGATATGCTTGCTTCCGATTTGAAAATTAAATTGGCGTACAAGAACGTTGAGAGCTCCAGCTTTGAAGTGATGGTGATGAGAAGGTCTCTTTTCTCTTGAGACGTATATCAGCTTAGGCATGGGATCTTGGTGTGCTTGCATAACTTCATCAGGGACATTCCCTCGGATCACCTGTCGCATCCGTTGACTTTTGTCATACACATTGAGACGTATGTTACTCTTAGCTCACTTAATTAAATCTGTAGAAATTGCAAATTCCCATTTTAAATTTAGAATTACCTCGATGATAGGCGGATGGTCTCGGCCAGTGTGGCTCGAGTCACCTCGGTGCCTCTTTTGGTACTCATTTACTCGTTCTTTGAACAACTCATATTTCTCCTGAAAGAGGAGAAACAGTTAGATCCACTATTTAACCAGTCTGCAGGGCACAATTCTTAGTTCTTCATGCCCATCCCTTCTATTGCATTCCTCCACCGTAAACTATAGTAAGCTGTAATCTAAATCTCTAAAACAAAGTATGATTGATGTGGGGTGCTGCTAATCTTTTAATTATAGAAGGCATCACATTTTGAGAGTTCAAATTGTCGGGAGTAAATAGTCGCGCCGCGTTGCACCGTTCTTCAACATGAAATTGAATAAGCAATCACTTCTCTCAAAACTTTAGGTTTTCATTAACATGAAGACTTATTTCAGGACAAAGGCACTTAAGTGAGACAACTCAATGCATAGTAAAAAGACCCTTTTAAGCCATCAAACGACGGGGCGTGTTTAATATTTAAATATAGGAGGACATTATCTTATAGAGAAAATGGAAGTGCAGGCATATGGACAAAAGCAAAAGATCGCCGAAAGAAAAAAACCTTGACTTTTTTCCTCTCTGAGCCAAACTCATTCTCAGAGCTCATTCCATTCCCCTCACCATCATCTTCCTCCTCCTTAAAATATGCCTTCGGACACCTCGTCTTTATCCCAAACCTCTTGCAGAAGGGCAGCCACCATCTTGCGAAATCGTAGGCCTCCCTTGTCCCATGCAACGTCAGTGGCAAGCCGCCGTCGTCCGAGAGGTACACATGGAGCTTCTCCGGGGGATAGTCGAGCGCAATCGCTGACACCACTGTGTTCATCACGTCCACGGTCGGCTCCTTATCTGGGTCCGCCGTGCACACAAACACATCGATGGGCGGGAGCTCCTTGTCCTCCGGCAGCCGCTCGGGGAAGGCGGTCCGTCTCACGGGCCGCCACCGGAAGGCTTGGCCAAGCAGCCACAGGAAAGATAGCCCTAGCTCGGCAAGGAACATGGTGAGACATGCCAAAGTTGTGGCTCTGTCTCTCGATTTACTTTCACTGAAGAAAAACGAAGCTCTATGGTATATGAGAGCGGATAGAGCTGTGGCGTGAACGAGCATGTGGATGCGGTTGATGATGATTGATTTTGTGAGGACATGATAGAGATTGAGAGGGCCTGGGCTATGCTCCATATGACAGGATCGGTTCTTCTTCTGATATGAATAGGAAGTTCTCCAAGATTTTAGCACATGGGGTTACACGCAGCCCCATATTTATATATCAACCTATGTGTGCAGAGAATTTCCAAAAAAGTCATAAACCTATTGTAATTATGTCAATTCAGTGCTAAACTTTTTTTTAGTTAATTTAGTCCTAAACATTTCGCAATTATGTCGGTATAGTTCATCTGGTCAAAATTGGCTGGCTGGCGCTAACGTGGACGGCCGTTCGGCGAAAAGCTAACATGCAATTTTTTAATTTTTTTTCGCATTTTTAAATATATATTTTTAAATTTTTTTAAATATATATATTACTTTATCTTTCCTCTGGCCGACAAGGCCGGCCTTGCCGTCGCTGGGCAAGGCCTCACCAGATCTGGCGAGGCTCCTCACTGTCCTTCGCTCGACCTCGCCATGGCTAGGCGAGGCCGAGCCGCGCCAAATCTGGCGACAATGGCCTTGCCAGCCACCGGCGAGGTCAACCGTCACCTTGGTTGGGCGAGGCCAAGCCTCGTCAAGTCTAGCGGGGCCTCGCCTAGCCAAGGCGAGGGTCGACCTTGCCGATGACCAGCAAAGCTCCTTGGCAAATCTGGGGCCGGCGACACTCCTCGCGAAATCTAGCGATGGTGGCCTCGCCATTGGCTGGCGAGGTCGACCTCGCCGGCCAAAGGAAAGAGAAAGTGAAAAAAAAGAAAAAAGAATTCAAAAATTCAAGAAGATATTTAAAAATTTGAAAAAAATTAAAATTAAAATTAAAAAATTTCCATGTCGGCTTTCGCCGGACGGCCGGTGTTCACGTTAGTCTTTGGCCGGCCAATTTTGGCTGGATGGACTAAACTAGCATAATTAATTAAAAAAAAAAGGTTTATGACTAAATTGGCCAAAAAAAGAAGTTTATGACTGAATTAGCACAATTGCAATAAATTTAGGACTTTTTTGGTAATTTCCCTATGAGTGTGTATATATGAATGAATTAGTCTCTATTGGCAGGTTTGATTACCAAAAAAAGTCATAAATCTATTGTAATTTTTCTCATTCAGTCTTAACTTTTTTTTTTTTTTTTTGCTAGTTCAATCATAAACATTTTGCAATTATGTCAATTCAATCATTCTGACCAATTTTAGCCAATTGGTGCAGACATGGACGTCGGCTGGTGCAAACATGAATGCCTAACAAACCTAACATACATAATTTTTAATGATATTTTATTTTACTTTACTTTATTTTATTTGTTTTCCTTTTTCTCTTTCACTTTGTCTTCTTCCTTCTTTTTCTTTTCCTTGCTGGCCACCAGTAATGTCCACATCTTATCAAGAGTATGAGCTGAAAGTTCCAATCATGTCACCTCTTTCAATTTCCATTCTCGCCCCCCTCCAAAATTTTGGCCAGTCAATACTGATGTGAATGCAAACTAGCACTAAAATAGACGTGCGAACGACGTTAATATGAACAATTTTTAATAATATTTTATTTTATTCAAAAAAATTATTTTTTAATTACTTTTTCTCTATCTTTCTCTTCTTCCTTCCTTTTCTTTCGTTGGCAAGGGCCACCAAGCCTTAATGGCCACCAGCGATGTCTACATCATATCAATAGCATGGGTTCAAGGTTCCAATCATGACGCTCTTTCACCCCCTACCCCACCAAAAAAAAAAAAAAAAACTTTTTGGCTACATCATATCAAAAATATCTATTTAAGGTTCCAATCATGACACTCTTTCGATTTGCCTCCCCCCTCCAAAATAAAATTTTGGCTACATCATATCAAGAGTATGGGTTCAAGGTTCCAATCATGACACTCTTTTGATTTCTCCAATCTCGCCTCCCCCCCTCTTCCAAAATAAAATTTTGGCCACATAATATCAAGAATACTGGTTCAAGGTTCCAATCATAACACTCTTTCTATTTCTCCAATCTCGCCCCCTCCCCCTCCAAAATAAAATTTTGGCTACGTCATTTCAAGAGTACGGGTTCAAGGTTCCAATCATGACACTCTTTCGATTTCTCCAATCTCGGCCCCTCCCTCCAAAATAAAATTTTGGCTAGTCAATGTTGATGTGGATATTGATTGACATTAACATGGACATCAACGATGCTGACGTAAATAATTTTTAATAATATTTTATTTTATTTATTCTTTTTTCTCCTCTTTTACTTTCTCTTCTTCCTCTTTTCCCTTTTTGGGAGAGGTCCGTGAAGCCATTTCTTGCTGTCAGTGATGTCTTCATCATATCAAGAGTATGAGTGTAAGGTTCCAATCACAGCACCTATTTCAATTTCTCCACACAAAAAAAAAAAATCCAGTAAATGTTACTACATTTGCATCATGTATTGCGTGAGTATCAAGTAGTGTATCTGTAAATATTTTGTTGATTCTTTTTATGATAACTTAATTTTTTTGGAAAATATAAAAATATTCTCCAAAAAATAAACATCTCAACCCTTAACTTGTCTAAGCTCTCCAGATCTAGAGAACTCTATCGCCATAGATTTTTAGATTAAGTCCTAGGAAAGCGAGCTTAACCGCCACGGCTTGAGCAAAAAGAGGCACCAATCTGTAGAGATTTCAACCTGGTTCCCCACAAATTTTCAATTTGATTCATTATCCACACTAGTCATGTTGAATTTTTTGACTGATTATTGTATACTAATTATGTAACATTTTTCTTGTCCATTTGTATGGGCTTATCTCCTCTGCTGATGGTGAAGTTCACCGAATTCCAAGAAACCTGTCGCGACCTACCCCTTGGGCGAGGGAATATAGGTTTAGGGATATTGCTTAAAAAATGGGCCGGCCCATGATTAGGCATGGGCTTTCCCAAGCTCATATCTCGTGCGACATTAGGTGTTCAAATTGAAGGTATGAAAATTTTCTAAAGAATGAGTTACCACTAGCCTATTGGAGTCAGCTAGAAATTAAGTGAGGCATGAGAGTATATCTCACTTCCTATGCAACTAGAGAATTTAGGATTGAAGACTTGATTACACTAATTAACCAACGAGTGTCTTTTGGTACCTAATCTTGTTTATTTAAAAAAAAAAAAAACATTTCCTTTGCCAGACAGTCTGGATTGATTTTAGGCATATCCATTAACATGTGAGGTGATTATGTAGGTGCATAGTCATCAACATAATAATTAACAATCAAGGAAAGCATTAAATACATATCATGGGATAGCAAAGATTTAACACTAAGGAAAATATAAATACTAATCTTAACTAGACTAAAGGGAAGCCAAACTCAATGTGTCAATACTATGCATTCAAAGGCATTTTGTCTCTAAGGACAATTGAAACCCTCAAGTAAAGCCCTAAAGGCTTAGTTAACCTTGAGTATAATTCCAAATTGAAAGGCTTCCTATTTTTTAGGAGAAAATTACTCCAAAGATTAATTTTAACCTTTTCGAGGAAATTTAAATTTTTTAGAATTTTTTTTTTGGATTGTTCACTTTTTATGAAAGAAAATGAATTTTCGAATTTTCCCCAAAAAAACTGGATTTTTGCAATTTTTTAATTTTTTTTAAAAGTCGAATTTTTAAAGTTTTCTGAGTTTTTGAATTTTCGGGAAATTTTTTTGAATTTTTATTATTTTTCGAAATTTTTTATTTTTAAAATTGTTTTGAATTTCTATTATATTTTAATATTTAATATTATTATATTCAGGAAAACGGGTTCGGACCGGGTAAACCCAATCCGGCCCATTGACCCGACCTAAACCTGGATCCAACATTGTCGGATTTAAAAAGAAAGAAATTTTTCATTTTTTATATTTTTAATGATTTATCCTCACTTCGTCCTTTTCCCTTCTGCTCAACGGTCCTTTTCCGAAGCCAACTTTTGCTATTTTACAATTTTCTATTTTTTTTGTTTTGCTTTTTTTCTTTTTTTATTCTTTATTCTTTTTTTTCCTTTACTTCATCCCTTTTGGTCTTCTTTTTCCTCTCCGAGCATCTTCTTTCCCCTTTTGTCTTTTTCCACTTTTACACTTTCTTTTCTTTTTGCCCATCTTCTTCTTCTTCGATGGTTTCCTCCCACGCCCGAAATTGGGCTCCATCGCTGAACGCCCATCCTATTCTCTCACGCCGATCACTATAAACAAAGCAGCGGCTAAGCTCGTCGCTTGCCGCCACCATCACTTCGAGACATCATTGCCGGCCCTTCTGAGCCACGCACCACTTACAACCACCACACCTAGGAAACTAATGGGAAACGAATAAAACATAGCGGACATGCCCAGACATGGCCCGGTGATGCAAACGACAACTCGTAAACAACAAAAGGTTCATAACATGCAAAACATACTTATCCGCGTTCAAGAACACATGGGAATCGGTAATGCACGCGCCTAGGCCGGCTTAGCCATATCGTCGAACATGTGGTGGGCATGGAATGGAGGAACGATAGCAACCCTTTTTGGACTCGGACTCAGCGCCAAACTTAAAAAAAAAAAAAATCATCAAATGGGCAGTCGAAATTAATCACATTAACGCCCACTACGCGTGTGACTAACAGGAGGAACAAAACTCAACGTCTTATCCTACCAAAAATAGGGCGGAGTTTAAAATGAGAGATCCCTACTCGCCTTCGGCAGCGGCGACGGGAGGGTAAACTCGAAATGGATCGAGCGATGACTAGCCGTCCCGCGATGTTCCCTAAGCGAGATCCTGGGGAAGGCAACGCAACTCGACACAAAGCAAAAAGCTACGCACAAGACCTACGTGGTTCGGGGGTAAAGCACTGCAAGGACGGCGCTTGACGAACGGACTCTGGCGACGGCCGACCACCCTCTCGAGTTCCCTCACTGTCTGGTTCTCCCCCTCTCACTCGCTTAAACTCTCCCGAGCACTTCCAATCTCTCCCTCTGTAGCTCGAACCCCAAAAGAACCCCCCGAACAAATGAGCGAGCCCTCTCTTTTAAGGGCGACCGGTAGGCACGCATGGTCCTGCCACCGCCAGCTTGCCGGTCGGACTGATCCAACCCGTGAATCATGCCGCCATCTGCTCCATAGCAATCCCCTCTGCTCGTGCTCTCTACTTTTTTCCTTCCTTTTTGCAAAAGCGTGATTTGCAATTTTGCACGAGGGGAGGAAGATGACCTGCACGCGGGCCGGGTTGAAATAAAAGGAAATGGGCTGGCCCAAGCGCGAAAGGGAGAAAAGGAAAAGAGATAGGTGGGCGAGCCCACGCAAAAAAAAAAACCCCTACTCGTGTGCGAGCCCAGCTTTTTTTTATTTGACTTTACCAAAATTTTTTTTGATTTGACCATTTTAGTCGTAAATCTTTTAATAACTTACTCATGTAGTCCTTTTAAACAATAATAGATGGATGTTGCTTACATGGACATTTGTTTTGTGTATAGCATGACCAGCATTGACATAAATAATTTGTATTTTTTAACAAAAAAGTATTTCTTTTTTTCTTTTTTTCTTGTTTTACTCCTGCTTAACGACCTCAATGGTGGCCATTGGAGGTTCTCCACCATAGGCAAGGGTTAGGATACCCTCATCAACCCTTGGCATGAACAATTTTTATTTTTTAATTAAAAAGTTGGCCATAAGCGAGGGCTAGGATGCCCTCATTGGCTCTAGACATGGACAATTTTTATTTTTTTTAAAAAAACTCTAAATTGTTTTCTTCTTTTTTTTTTTCCTTGGCACACCCTTTTTCCTTGGCTAGGGCCATAGGTAGTAATCTGTATGATATAGTTTACACTAAATCATATGTTTCCCATATTGATAGTGTTGTGAGCAGGTCTATGAATAATCCCTTGGAAAGAAACACTAGTAATATATGAGTTGGATTCCAAGGTTTTCGAGAGGGACAAAGGGTGTGAGTCTAATTTTTGAGAAAAGACAAGTTTAAGAGGCATAATATATATGTGGATTTACGGGGTGTGCCATTAGCTGGGCTTCTCACTAATTTGGAGCTTTGATAATTATGATTCGAAGGTAATTTCATTTAATTTGAAATCGACACAAGCTCGTCATTTTTGGAATACTCTTTGTGTTTGCGGGGACATGGGGACAGAGGCAGACGGCTAGAAATGCGAGTTGCCTATGTGGTGCCTAAAAGAACTAGGCCACCAAGCGGGCGCAACTGAGGAGTGGCCGAGCTGCCAACCGGATAAGAACACTCGGACAAAGCTGGTTGGTCTCGCAGACAGCGCCCAAGGGCTTTTATTTTCTTCATTGCTGTAGCCGAGCCGAGCACTCAACTTTTGATGTAGACTTGTTGAAACCTTTGTTTTAAGATCTTATTTAACAAGAGAAATTCGTGAGAACTCTAGAGAGTTTTTGAAAGTTAGCATTCAAGAGAGTCAAGAGCATGAAAAGATCCTAATTTTTCATTGATTCTTCTGGGTTTAGTTGCTATCTAGGATTGAACAATACTTGATGTAAGTGTTTAAATGATTGCACTCTTCTCTTTATTGATTACGGTAGAATCATCTTGTCAATCTCTGCTGTGGAGTAGGCACACTGCCAAAGTACGTAAATCCATCATGGTTGCATTTCATTGTATAATGTATCTCTTACTCAGATCACATCGTTTGATTGCGCTTCCACATTAGTCCGAAGAGATAACAAACTGAACTATTTGCCTGCTCAAACTCCCTTAGTCATATAGTCAAAAGTAATCCATGCCATTTAGATCGGTTAAGCATGGAATGCTTTGCCACTTTCACCTTTGAGCTTCGGCCTTGACGATGCCTACGAAAAGCAAAGACATCCCCTTGACTCCTCCGAGGCAACATTGCAGAGTTCACAAGTTGCATCAACAGTCAACACGAGGACTCCGCTGTGCTATTCTATCTTTTGAGCTACAAGCCCAGCAATCGTAAATCAATTCGTTGAACAACTCATCTCGTCGCAATTGTCACATAAGTCAATATAAAGCATACACAATTTTAGTCCTCCATAATCCAGCGTCACTTCTGAATATTTTCTACAGAACGTACAACAATTGTGATAATTGAGGACTTGGTCTGCAATGACTCATGACTTCATAAGCATAACGTTCATTCTTACATGAGAAAACTTGAACCTAGCAACAACAATACCAAGGAAAGAAAAGCGGACAGTATGGTGACTGATCGTGGAATGCGTCCTTTGTCCGTCCTCAATACCATCGCTTCAATCACGGGGTAGCTCATCACTAAGACGAAAAATGACAGTGCCATCTGCATGAACAGTTTGTCGAAGCCTCCCAAAGTAAGAACTCTAGCGACTCCGAAGAAGAAGGAAGCCATGTTCAATATCACTAGAGTCACCATCGGAGCCAGAAACATTATTGACGTTTGAAAATCAAATATCCCCATCTTGTATCTCTTCGATTGCTCATTATCGTCGACCTTATTTGTAGGCAAGAAGCTAGCTGTTCTCATGCCGATTTGTGTCATAATCGCGTCTATGGTTCCGTAAATATAACACGTCGTTGACTTGATCATCCAGATTCGTTTTTCATTCAAGAATATTTGGACTGAATGGCCACTTGCGACGACTTCATAGAGATGCTTACAAAGGGATGATAGGAAGATGAAGGCAAATAGCATGATATATGAACTTGAAACCTGACAATGAAGAAATCATTGATTAACTCCTTCAAACAAATAAATTGAGCAAAAAAAATTGAAGCATAATTTATACGCTGAAGGCAATGAGAATGTTATGTTCTAGAGCTAGGAGTCAACTTACCTCAGGGTATATAGAGATGCCATTTACTAGACAGATCTGAGGAATAGTTGCAAAGCAGCAAATTGTCAAGCAATAGAAGGGTAAAAGTGAAAGTTCAGCATAGCACATGCTCTGAAGAATGGGCATCCTCAACGAGCCATAAATCAGAGGACAAAATCTCGAGATACCAACTTGTGACAACCCAGAATACCATCTCATGCCTTGAATCAACATGTCGTTCAAATTCGTTGTTGCGGTCCCTAAGAATTGCGGCTTTGATGGGCTATAAAACACTGAAGTCCAGCCACTGCAGTGTAAGGTAAAACTAGTGAAGTAGTCTTCTACCACAGAATAGTACTTGAAGCCCACCTGAGATCATGCCAACAAAACTCAAATAAAATAAAATAAAATAAGAAATGGAGTCATCTAATTTTAATGTTTCTTTTAATTATACGTGCCTCTTGACCCCATTTTGTGCCATTTTCAATGCTGCAGAGTCGCCAGCAATGGTGTTCTTGCTTGGCTTCTCCTTTTGCCCAAGGTATTTGATGAATTCATTCGAATGGCCAAAGAGTTTCTTTAAATCCATGAGATCAAAACCTGTTAGATCGACGGAAAACGAGCTAATTAATTCATTACTGCATTTACTTTTTCTACCCTACTTTCTTGAAAACAGCAAAGTCATAAGGATCGATCTACTTGCCTTCTTGCATGGGTTTTCGATACAAGGACTCTCTCTTGATGTAAAAGCAAGTCCCAGATAAAACAGGTCCCTTCAATCCATCCATTCCATACCAACATGTCTGAAACAGAGAAAAAATCATTAGCTAACAAAAGAAAAGTTGCACTCTTAAAAACTTCATATGATTCTTTTTGTTTACCCAAAAGTACGGTCTGATCTTGCTATCGTAGATGTCGTTCTCACTAATATTATGAAACATTTGAGGGAATTGAACCAGCATTAACGATGGAGATAATCTCGGATCCAAATGAAAATACATCGCCTGCCGAGCCGAAGAAGGGTCGTTGCAGTACATGTCGCAATCCAACACTAAAATGTAAGGCGAGTTGCTCATCACTCCTGATACCCCGAGCTGCACGGACGAGCAACGGCATTATTATCGGCTGTACATAGATAGAAGAATATAGATATGTTTGTTTCCGATTTGAAAATTAAAATGGCGTACAAGAACGTTGAGAGCTCCAGCTTTGAAGTGATGGTGATGAGAAGGTCTCTTTTCTCTTGAGACGTATATAAGCTTAGGCATGGGGTCTTGGTGTGCTTGCATAACTTCATCAGGGACATTCCCTCGGACCACCTGTCGCATCCGTTGATTTTTTGTCATACACATTGAGACGTATGTTACTCTTAGCTCACTTAATTAAATCTGTAGAAATTGCAAATTCCCATTTTAAATTTAGAATTACCTCGATGGTAGGCGGATGGTCTGGGCCAGTGTGGCTCGAGTCACCTCGGTGCCTCTTTCGGTACTCATTTACTCGTTCTTTGAACAACTCATATTTCTCCTGAAAGAAGAAAAATAGTTAGATCTAATATTTAACCAGTGTGCAGGTAATTCTTAGTTCTTCATGTCCATCCCTTCTATTTGCATTCCTCCATCGTAAACTATAGTAAGCTGTAATCTAAATCTGTAAAACAAAGTATGATTGATGTGGGTGCTGCTAATCTTTAAAATATAGAAGGCATCACACTTTGAGAGTTCAAATCGTCGGGAGTAAATAATCGCGCCGATCCCGTTGCGCCATTCTTCGACATGAAATTGAATAAGCAATCACTTCTCTCAAAACTTTAAGTTTTTATTAACATGAAGACTTATATCAGGACAAAGGCACTTAAGTGAGATAACTCAATGCATAGCAAAATGATCTTGTTAAGCCATCAAACGACGGGGCGTGTTTAATATTTTAATATAGCAGGACATTATCTTATACAGAAAATGGAAGAGCAGGGTTATGGACAAAAGGATAAGATCATCGAAAGGTAAAGCGTACCTTGACTATCTTCTTCTCAGAGCCAAACTCATTCTCAGAACTCATGCTAATCCCCTCACCATCCTCTTCCTCCTTAAAAAATGCCTTCGGACACCTCGTCTTTATCCCATACCTCTTGCAGAAGGGCAGCCACCATCTTGCGAAATCGTAGGCCTCCCTCGTCCCATGCAAGGTCAGTGTCGAGCCGCTGTCATCCAAGAGGTACACATGGAGCTTCTCCAGGGGATAGTCAAGCGCCATTGCCGACACCACCGTGTTCATCACGTCAACAGTCGACTCCTTATCTGGGTCCGCCGTGCACACAAACACATCGATGGGTGGCAGCTCCTTGTCCTCTGGCAGCCGCTTGGGGAAGGCGGTCCGTCTCACAGGCCGCCACCGGAAGGCTTGGCTGAGCAGCCACAGGAAAGATAGCCCTAGCTCGGCAAGGAACATGGTGAGACATGCCAAAGTTGTGGCTCTGTCTCTCGATTTACTTTCACTGAAGAAAAACGAAGCTCTATAGTATATGAGAGCGGATAGAGCTGTGGCGTGAACGAGCATGTGGGTGCGGTTGATGATGATTGATTTCGTGAGGACATGACAGAGATTGAGAGGGCCTGAGCTATGCTCCATATGACAGGATCGGTTCTTCTTCTGATATGAATAGGAAGTTCTCCAAGATTTTAGCACATAGGGTTATACGTACCCCCATATTCATATATCAACCTATGAGTGTGTATATATAATTATATGAATGAATTAGTCTATATTAGCAGGTTTGACAGAATTCGGTGGGCAGAATTACAAAAAAAGTTATAAATCTATAGCAATTTTTCCAATTCAGTCATAATTTTTTTTTGGCTACATTTTGTAATTATGTCATTTCAATCCTTCTAACCAATTTTGGTCAATTGATGCAGATATGGATGTCGGCTGGTGCAGACGTGAATGCCTGACAACCCTAACATACACAATTTTTAACGTGGACGCGCGAAAGACGTTAACGTGGATAATTTTTAACAATAATTAATTTTATTCAAAATTTTTATTTTTTAATTACATCTTTTTTTCTCTCTTTCACTTTCTCTTCTTCCTTTTCTTTGGTTGGCAAGGGCCACCAAGCCTTAATGGCTGCCGGGAATGTCTACAGCACTTTCTCTTCTTCCTTCCTTTTCTCTCAATTTTCATTCTTGCCCCCCTCCAAAATTTTAGCCGGTTGATACTGATGTGAATGCCAGCTAGCGTTAAAGTAGACACGTGAACAATGTTAACGTGGATAATTTTTAATAATATTTAATTATATTTAAAAATTTTATTTTTTAATTACTTTTTTTTTCTCTTTCACTTTCTCTTCTTCATTCCTTTTCTTTCGTTGGCAAGGGCCACCAAGCCTTAATGGCCACTAGGGTTGTCTACATCACATCAAGACTACAGGTTCAAGGTTCCAATCATGACACTCTTTCGATTTCTCCAAATCTCCTTCCCAAGAAAAAACTTTTTGGCTATATCATATCAACACCAATTTAACACCCAAATAAAGCAATAAGTAAATTGCAAACTCACCTCATATCAACGAAAGCATTTGCAATGTTAAATCAAAATTCACATCATCAATCCTAAATATGATTTCTTATTAACACGCAACCACTCGATTTTTATTTTCACTTATTTAACAAAAATCATGCTTTATGCAATGCGTGCTATTAATCTAATATGAAATGATATGACATGATAATATGACCTAAACTATGACATAAATAAGAATGCGGTCTATTCTAAGGAAATGTAACAATTAAATGTGCAATATAAATTAACCTAATGACTTAATTCTAATGATGGACAATTTCTAATTAAATGAACCTACTAACATACGTTTCATGAACCTAATTCTAGATCACATGGGCATGACTTTTTTTGTATTTTTTTTATAAAAATTCATAATTAAATCACTATATAAATTTAACTAAAGTGAAATGCTATCTATTCTAAATGCCTTCTAAACATGCATTTAAAAAAAAAAAATAGCTAACTTATCATGCAATCAATCCTAATCTATATGGAATGCAAATGCGATTTTTTTTTGTATTTTTGAAATAAACAAAACAATTAAGAGATAAACATCAAACCATCCATGATCATAAAAAATGACTTGACTATTTCGCTAAGAAAATTGATAAATTGATTTTAAGCCTTAAAGATCTAGATATCTTTTTTATTCCCGCATGAATAATTATTTCATCTAAAACCTTATAGACAGGATAAAATTTCGTGCGGTTGCGAGTTGGATGCTATATCAGGATTTCAATTAGGCATCAAAAAATATTTCAAACAATGAAACAAAATATCAAAACCTAAATAAGATCAAACAAATCTCTACCTAAATTTGAAAATTTTCCAAAAAATCCAAATCGGTAGAATGGACCAACGATGGAGGCTTGGCACAGCACGGTTCAAGGGCAGCGGCTGTGGTGATAGGTCACCCAAGCGCTCCGGTGAGGGCGATGGGCACGGCCATCGGAGCCTTGGCAACAGCTGGTAGAACAGCAGCGAACAGAGGAGGAAGGAGGCGGAGTGGCAGCTGCTACGGGAAACTCGGAGCAAGCGCGATGCTGAGTTGAGAAGCGACAGAGGTTGGCAAGGCGGCAACGCAGCGTCCGGCGGGCAGCAGAGCAGCGGTGCGTCGGAGCAGAGATGGAACTAGGCGGCTCAGGCGGCTCACGGACAGAGCAGAGAGGAGCTGGTTCGAAACCTGCTGGGGCATGGGCGGACGGAGGCGGTTCGCGACGGCGTGGGGCAGAACGGCGAGGTAGCAGGGCGAAATCGCAGTGGGCTTCGGCTCCGGGCTGCGTCGGTGCGGCAAACAGGCAAAGGCATCGTCGCTCGGGCGGCGCAGATCGCGGTCTGACCAGGGCGACAGCGGCGTCGCAGGGCAGAACAGGAGCGGCCACGTGGGTGCAGTAGACGGCGGTGGTCGGCGAGGGGCTCACCGAAGAAGAGAAACAGTAGAGTTGGTTTTTACTTTTTCTGCTTTTCTCTCCCTCTGCTCGCACGTCCCACTCGCCAGTCTCTCTTATGCCCCCTTCGACTTTCTGCAGCACTCCTTTGCAGAAGGAAAAAGTACTCCCTTTCACTTAAATTTTCCTTTTCCCAGAAAACAAAGAAAGAGCCCCCCCGAAAAATATACACACTCCCCCTTTTTTATAGTCGAGGGCTTAGAATTCTAATTTCTCCTTTGAATCGACGTCTGTAATATTTCTTCACCAATTTTATTACATATAATTCAAGATTATGATAGAATTTTTCTCTAAATCCAAATCTTGCAAAGATAAATCGCAATATTTTTCTGTCACACTTGCTCTATCCAAAAAAATCATCATATCCCGGAAAAATTTTCAATTCCAATTTCTCACAAGATAATTTGCGATCATTATAAAAAACAAGCTTGGGCTAATTTGTTCGCTTCGTGGGTTTAGTCCGGCCTGCCAAGTTAAAGTTCAGAACTATTAATTTCAACCCATTTGCCATCGGTCCAATAAATAAATGCACAAAATGCAAATTAAAAAAAAATTCACCTAAATTAATATGCTATGCAATTAATATTTTTTAGGGATAAAATTAACCCTTAATTTTCTATGAAATAAATAAATAATCGGATCACCAAAATTTAGGTATCAACACCCCCCCAAAATAAAATTTTGGCTACATCATATCAAGAGTATGGGTTCAAGGTTCCAATCATGACACTCTTTCAATTTCTCCAATCTCACCCCCCTCCCCCTCCAAAATAAAATTTTGGCTATGTGATTTCAAGAGTAGAGGTTCAAGGTTCCAATTATGACACTCTTTCGATTTCTCCAATCTCACCCCCCTTTTATTTTGGCTAGTCAATGTTGATGTGAATATTAGCTGACATTAACATGGACGTCAATAATATTGACATAAATAATTTTTAATAATATTTTCTTTTCTTTTTCTTTTTTCTCCTCTTTCACTTTCTCTTCTTCCTTTTTCCCCTTTTTGGGAGAGGTTCACAAAGCCATTTCTTGCTGTCGGTGATGTCTTCATCATATCAAGAGTACGAGTTTAAGGTTCCAATCATGACGCTTGTTTCAATTTCTCCATAAAAAAAAAAAAATCTGGTAAATGTTACTACATTTGCATCCTGTATTGCGTGAGTATCAAGTAGTGTATCCGTAAATATTTTGTTGATTCTTTTTACGATAACTTAATTTTTTTGGAAAATATAAAAATATTCTCCAAAAAATAAACATCTCAACCCTCAACTTGTCACTACTCTAAGCTCTCCAAATCTAGAGAATTCTATCGCCAAAGATTTTTAGATTAAGTCCTAGGGAAGCGAGCTTAACCGCCATGGCTTGAGCAAAAAGCGGCACCAATCTATAGAGATTTCAACCTGGTCCCCACAAATTTTCAATTTGATTCATTATCCACACAAGTCATGTTGAATTTTTTGACCGATTATTGTATACTAATTATATAACATTTTTCTTGTCCATTTATATGGGCTTATCTCCTCTACTTATGGTGAAGTTTACCAAACTGCAAGAAACCTGTCGCGACCTACCCCTCGGGGAAGGGAATATAGGTTTAGGGATATTGCCTAAAAAATGGGGGCAAAAGTACATTTCAAGTACCAAAAGTTGGCACAAAGAGACATTTAAGTGCCAAAATCGAAGAGAAATTGATCACTTAAGTGTTAATCCGGTCAAAATGCAGAGTGCGCAATTTTTGGCGAAGTAAGTTCAAAATGGCATCATTTTGCACGCTGACGTAGCTAGACAAGGCAAAAATGACGTTGTTTTAGTGCTGGTATGGTAAAAAATTAATATAAAAATTAATTAAATTTAATTTAAAACACAAATATAAATATTAAAAAATTAAAAATTAAATTATTTTTTAAGAAAAGGGGGGAGGTGGCTGAGGGCTCCCCACCGCCGTTGGGAAGGGCCGGCGACAAAGGGGGAGGGTTGGCCGAGGTCGCCGGGCCCTTAGCCAGGCCCGGCGACCCCAACCAACTAGCGATGAGGGCCCTCAAGCCCTCGCCTAGATCCGACGAGGGTCGGCGACCCTTGCTCGGCCGAGCCAAGGGCCGACGAGCCTTGCAAAATTGGGGTGAGGGCTCACGGGCCCTCGCGCGGTTGGTTGGGGTCGCCAGGCCCCGGCCAACCCTCCCCCTCTCCGTCGCCGCATCGCCGAGACCCCTCAACCACCTCCCTCTTATTATTATTATTATTATTATTATTATTATTATTATTATTATTATTATTATTATTATTATTATTATTATTATTATTATTATAGTTTTAAATGTTTTAAATAAATTTAATTTTTAATTTAATTTTTTATGACGTCAACACCAAAACAATATCGTTTTGCACTCACTTCGCCGGAAAATTGACACGTGAATGTTTTGGCCGATTGGCACCTAAGTGATCCATTTTGCTCTGATTTTGGCACTTAAATGTTACTTTCATAATTTTTTTATACTGAAGTGTCATTTTGTGCCAACTTTTGGCACTTTAGAGGTCCAGATGTCTATGATTCATGATTAGGCACGGGCTCTTCCAAGCTCATATCTCATGCGACATTAGGTGTTCAAATTGAAGGTATCAAAATTTTCTAAAGAATGAGTCGCCACTAGCCTATTTAGGTTAATTAGAAATCAAATGAGGCATGAGAGTGTATCTCACTTTTTATACAACCAGAGTATTTGGGATTAAAAACTTGATTACACTAATTAACCAATTAGTGCCATTTCGATACTTAATCTTGTTTATTTAAAAAAAAAAAATATTTCCTTTGCCAGGGAGTCTGGATTGATTTTAGGCATATCCATTAACACGTGAGATGATCATGTAGGTGCACAGTCATCGACATAATAATTAACAATCAAGGAAAGCATTAAATACATATTATGGGATAACGAAGATTTAACACTAAGGAAAATATAGATACTAATCTTAACTAGACTAAAGGGAAGCCAAACTCAATGTGTCAATACTGTGCATTCAAAGGCATTTGTCCCTAAGGACAATTGAAACCCTAAAGTAGAGCTCTAAGGGCTTAGTTAACCTTGAGCATAATTCCAAATTGAAAGGCTTCCTTTTTTTTAGGATAAAATTACTTCAAAGATTAATTTTAACCTTTTTGAGGAAATTTAAATTTTTTTACATTTTTTTAATTTTTCATTTTCTATGAAAGAAAATGAATTTTCGAATTTTCCCCAAAAAAATGGATTTTTGCAATTTTTTTATAAAAAAAATGTTGAATTTTTTTTAATTTTTCTGAGTTTTTGAATTTTGGGAATTTTTTTGAATTTTTATTATTTTTCAAAATTTTTGATTTTTTAAATGTTTTAAATTTTTAATATATTTTTTAATATTTATATTATTATATTCAAGAAAACTGGTTCAGACCAGGTAAACTGAATCCGGCCCATTGATCCGACCTAAACCCGGATCCAACATTGTAGGATTAAAAAAGAAAGAAAATTTTCATTTTTTTATATTTTTTTAATGATTTGTTTCTTTCCTTTGTCTTTTTCTCACTTCGTGCTTTTCCCCGCACCTTTTGCTCAATGGTCCTTTCCGAAGCCAACTTTTACCATTTTACAGTTTTCTATTTTTCTTGTTTTGCTTTTTTGCTTTTTTTATTCTTTATTCTTTTTTTTTCCTTTACTTCATCCCTTTTGGCCTTCTTCCCACAAATTTTCCTGGAAGAGGTCTTCTTTTCTCCCTTGTCTTTTTCCACTTTTACACTTTTTTTTTCTTTTTTATTTCTTCTTTCTGCCCATCTTCTTCTTCTTCGATGGTTTCCTCCCACGCCCGAAGATGGTTTCCTCTTTCCGATGCCTCCATCACCGAATGCCATTATATTCTCTCACGTCGAGCACTATAAACAAAGCAGTGGCTGAGCTCGTCGCTTGCCGCCACCATCACTTCGTGACATCATTGTTGGCCCTTCTGAGCCGCGCACCACTTACAACCACCACACCTAGGAAACTAATGGGAAACAAAGAAAACACAGTGGACGTGCCCAGACATGGCCTAGTGATGCAAACGACAACTCGTAAACAACAAAAGGTTCATAACATACAAAACGTACTTATCTACGTTCAAGAACACATGGGAATCGGTAATGCACGCACTTAGGCCGGCTTAGACATATCGTCGAACATGTGGTGGGCATAGATCGGAGAAACCATATCACCCTTTTTGGACTCGGACTCAATGCCAAACTTTTAAAAAAAAAAAATCATCAAATGGGTATTCGAAATTAACCACATTAACCCATAGAAGCCTAGTCCGTCTGTCACTAATAGGAGGAACAAAACTCAACGTCCTATCCTACCAAAATAGGGTGGAGTAGCGAGGGTTCACAAGAACGGGTGTTTAAAATGAGAGATCCCTACTCGACTTTGGCAACAGCGACGAGAGGGTGAACTCGAAATGGATCAAGCGATGACTAGCTATCCCGCGGTGTTCTTGAAGCAAGATCCTCGGGAAGGCGACGCAACTCAACACAAATTAAAAAGCTATGCATAAGACCTACTTGGTTCGGGGGGAAAGCATTGCAAGAACGAAGCTTGACAAACGGACTATGTGTTAAATTGCTAAAAAGAGGAGAGTTGAGGTTGAAACTTTATATTTCATTCAAAACAACGAAGTCTTTTACAAAGACAAATACATAACGTAAAAACACCACTAAAATGGAACTCATAACTATCGATATTCTGCATAAAGCACTTGCTCCACTAACACTTAAAAACTAGGACAACTAACACACAAATTACCTAAACGTGACTCTACTAACTCTAATAAATGAAAAACCAAATTAGCAAAACGTGCAAAAAGAAATAACTATTAGCTCAACAATTCCTCCCTTAAATTAATGTTTGCTAACATTCAATTTAAAGCCTTGACTGTTTTTAATGTACAAACACCTAGTAACTTTCTGAGTTTCACAAATGACTCTATCTTAAGGGCCTTGGTGAATATATCAACAACTTGATCTTCACTCCTGTAATAGATTAGATCAATTGTTCCATCATTGCTAGGATCTCTCAAGAAATAAAACTTCACATCAATATGCTTGCTTCTTCCATATAGCATGGAATTCTTGGAGGGTTTGATTGTTGAGTTGCCGTAAATTGTTTTTTTTTTTTTTTTTTTTTTTTGTGATCCAGGAAACCTCCGTGCGCCGTCTTCGCTTGGAGTAAACCCTGGAGAGAGTAGAGTTACCACCACCCTTGCTCCTCGAATAAGTTGTGGGTTCCTTTCCAACAAGGCAGACGACGCAGGGATTCGAACTCTGGACCTCTTGCGAAAGGAACCAGCACCCAACCACTACGCCGTCACCACAGGTGGTGTGTCACAAAAAATTTTAGTAGCTCCTAGTTGGTTGAATTGCAACTCCTCAAGAATTCTCCTTAACCAAATAACTTAACAAACACTAGCTACTGCAGCAACAAATTTAGCTTCTGTACTTGACAATGTGACAATTGGTTGCTTCTTAGATGATCATGAAATAACACATATCCCAAACATAAAAGCATAATCCGAAAGTGCTCCTCCTATCATCTTGATTTCTTGCATAGTCACTATCAGTAAATCCTGATAAATTGGACATTTCACCCTTATCATAAAATAGCTCAAAGTCTATAGTTCCTTACAAGTAAAGAATGATTCTTTTGGCAGCTAACAAATGCATTTCTATAGGATTCTCCATATATCTACTGATTAAATTCACTGAATATATTATGTTTGGTCTTGTTGCAATTAGACACATCAAATTGCCCACAATTTGTTTATAAAATATGCTGTCAACCTTCCTCCCTTTTATGATTTTGTATAGCTTTAAGCCAAACTCAACTGGATTGTTTATAGGATTACAATCTTTCATTTGAAACATGTCCAAAATTTTTCTCACATATTTCTTTTGAGAAATAAAGATCCCATTATTCGATTGTACCACTTTTATGCCAAGGAAGTAATACATCATACCAAAATCAGACATTTCAAACTCATCAATAATAGATTTCTTAAATTTTTCAAACATAACATCACAATTTCTAGTAAATCTAAGATCATCAACATACAAGCAAACAATAAACATTTTCCCTCTATCTTCAATCTTGACAAAAAGTGTATGCTCATAAGGACATTTTGAAAAACCAACTTTAAGAAAATAAGTTTCAATACAACTATACCAAGCTCAAGGGATTTGTTTTAGCCCATAAAGAGCTTTTTTCAATTTATAAACTTTATGCTCATTTCCAATCTTGACATCACTAGAGGGTTGCTCAACAAATACTTGTTCTTCAATTACCCATGCAAGAATGCCGATTTGACATCTAGTTGGAAAATAGGCCAAGAATTCTGTGCCGCTGATGCAACCACCAATATGATCATGTCATGTCTTGCAACTGGAGAAAAAACTTATGTATAGTCGATCCCATATTGCTGCTTGTATCCCTTGGCTACTAAACATGTTTTGTATTTGTCAACTTCATAATTTCCTTTCAGTTTTGTTTTAAAGACCCATTTTACACCAATGGTTTTTTGTCCATTTGGAAGATCGGATAGTTCCCAAGTATCATTTCTTTCAATGAAATTAATTTTATCATCCATCGTTTTTCGCCATTTTTCTTCTTTGACAGCACTCTCAAAAGTTGTAGGATCATAGTTTGAAAACAAGGCAAAGTAATTAATTGAATCTCCAGTTCTAGTTACCTCATAATCTTCCATCTAAGCAGGCCTTCTTCTAACATGGCGAAGAGATTGAGCTTATTCTTCATTGACTCCAGCAACTGTTGGCGAAATTCCAGCAATTGTAGAAGTCATATTTGATGAATTTTTGGGCATACAAAGTGTTGAAATCTACTCCTGTTCAGAATCATTCTAATAAAGGACTTGGGTAAGCTGTTGGCTATTCTAATCCCAAGAGTTCTCTTCATCAAAAACATCTCTACTAGTTACAATTTTCTTTGTTATTGGATTGAATAATTTATATACTTTGGATGCTTCACTTACACTAAGAAAGACATATTTTCAGCCTTATCATCAAGTTTATTCCTTTTCTCATCCGGGACATAGGCATATGCGATACATCCAAAGATTCTGAAGTGATCTATAGCCGGTTTTCACCCACTCCAAGCCTCTTCTAGTATTATATTTTGAACAGCAAAAGTTAGATTTCTGTTCAAAACATGAATACTCCAATTTACTACTTCTGGCCAGAAAGTCTTTGGAACTCTTCCTCTTGCCAATAAGCTTTTCAACATGTTGAGAATGGTTCTATTTTTTCTATTAGATACACCATTCTATTGTGGTGTACATGTAGCTGCAAGCTCTCTTTGAATACCATGCTCTGTACAAAAAGCTTCAAATTCTGTTGAGTAATATTCACCACCACGATATGTTCGAAGGGTTTTAATAGTCTTTCCTACTTCATTTTCCACACGAGCTTTGAAGCTTTTAAATGTGGAAAAAGCTTTTGATTTTTCCTGTAAAAAATAAATCTAGGTTTTTCTGGAAAAATTATCAATGAAGGTAATTAAATATCTTTTATCTCCATTAGAAAATGGGTTTATAGGACCACAAATACCCGAATGCACCAGCTGCAAAATATCCTTTGCTCTCCATGATTTTTCTTTTGAAAATTGAGAACGATGTTGTTTGCTAACAATACATTCTTCGCAAACTTGAGAAGGAGTAATAATTTGAGAGAAACCTATCACCATGCTTTTCTGTTGAAGTGTCTTTAGTCCACCAAAACTCAAGTGACCATAGCAAAATGCCATAGCTATGAGGGATTTTTTTTTTTTTCAGCCATCAAACAAAATTGAATATTTTCAATCTTTAATGGAAACGATCTATTTAAACTCATAGGAACAACTGTAATAGTACCTCTAACATAATCATAAATTTCACAAGCACCCCTCTGAATGGTGATAACATAACCCATTTCTTGTAATTGAGCAGCATTCAATAAGTTACCTTTCAGGTCAGGAATATATAACACATTAGAGATCATTTTCATAAAACCATTCTTAGTTCTTATCTTAATATCACTTTTTTCCATCACTTTCACAGTAGAATGATCCCTAAAACTCACAGTGGAATGAAAATCTTCATTTAAATAAGAAAAAGAAGACTTACTTCCACTCATGTGGTTACTGCAGCCTGTATCCACATACCAAATATCCTACTAGGCTTCTTTTCATCTTGAACAGCCATCAATAACGTTTCTACTTATTTTTTTTCAACAAAATTTGAACCTTTGCCTTTATGACATCTAAAACACTCTACCTTCAATTTGTTAGAATTCTGTTCTCTGCCTTTGCCTTGAAATTGGTCATTACTGGTTTTGAAATTCCTGTTAACATCTCTATTTCCTCAATCTCCCATTTCTTTATCTCGACCTCTACCTCTACCTCTACCCCTTCATCTGAAATTGTTAGAATGAGTATTAGTAGAAGCCTTCAATGCTTGCTCCTCTACCATTGAACTTCTGTTCATCTTCTGTTTATGGACCAATAAGGAGCTTTGCAATTCATCAAGAGAGAGCGCATCTATGTCTTCGACTCTTCAATTGAGCAGACAACATAATTAAACTTTGGTGTTATGAAACAAAATCTTCTCCATAATGGTGATGTCAACTATCTTCTCGCCATGGAATCGCATCTTGTTGCTAATCTCCATTGTTTTGGCACAATAACTAGTGACAGATTCTCCATCATTCATCACTAGTATCTCAAAATCTCTTCTCAATGCTTAAAGTTGTGCACGCTTCACCCTAATAGAGGATTGATATTTCTTCATCATAAAATCCCAAATATCATTGGAAGTTTCTTTGCAAATAATAGTCTCTAAGATGGGACAATCAATAGCCTGAAAAAGATAATTTTTTGCCTTCAAATCCTTCAACTTTCTAGCTTTCAATTCTGCTTTATGGGGATCTGTCAAAGTCATGCCTACTAGTGGCTCTTGAATTCCAAATTCGACAATCAACCAATACTCCTTTAACCGTAAAAAAATTCTCCATCAGCATGCTCCAATAGTCATAGTGACCATCAAAGCATGAAATGACTGGTTGAACAAAATTGTTGGTGGCCATTAGAAATATTGCTGCTTCAATTATCTCATGAAAGTATCTCACACCTCTAAACCTTATTTATCTTTTTTTAAAAAACTCTCACTCTTTTCTCTAGCTCTGATACTACTGTTAAATTGCTAAAAGGAGGAGAGCTGAGGCTGAAACTTCATCTTTCATCCAAAACAATAAAGTTTTTTACAAAGACAAATACATAACATAAAAACACTATTAAAATAAGACTCATAACTACCCATGTTCTGCATAAAGCACTTATTCCACTAACACCTAAAAACTATGACAACTAACACACAAATTAGCTAAATGTGACTCCACTAACTCCAATAACTAAAAAACCAAATCAGCAAAACGTGTAAAAAGAAACAACTATTATCTCGACACTCTGGTGATGGCCGACCACCCTCTCGAGCTCCTTCATCATCTGGTTCTCTCCCTCTCATTCGCTTAAACTCTCCCGAGCTCTTCCAATCTCCCCCTTTATAGCTCGAACCCCAAAAGAAACCCCCAAACAAATGAGCGAGCCCCTCTCTTTTAAGGGCGACCAGTAGGCACGCATGGTCCTACCACCGCCAGCTTGCCGACCAGACTGATCCAACCCATGAATCATGCCACCATCTGCTCTATGGCAATCCCCTCTGCTTGTGCTCTCTACTTTTTTTTTTTGCCTTCTTTTTGCAAAAGCGTGATTCACATGAGGGGAGGAAGATGACTTGCATACGGGCGGGGTTGAAATAAAGGGAGATGGGCCAGCCTAAGCGCAAAAGGGAGAAGAGGAAAAAAGAAATGTGGGCGAGCCCATGCATGAAGAAAAACCTCTACTCAGCCCCCTTCGATTTTTCTTATACCTTTTAATGAAAATTTTTACTTTTCTTTCTTCTTTTTTTTTTTACTTTTTTTAAAAAAAATTAAATTTTTAAATTTCTAATTTTAATAATTAGTGATAGTTATGTAAATACTCCTAATGTCTACACGTAATGGATTTTAATGAAAACATACACCATGCATTTTAATGAAAGTTATTTACTTTACTCTTTACTTCTTCTTCTTCTTTTTTTTTTTTTTTGTAGCTATTAATTCCTAATTTTGTATGTGTGACATCCCAAGCAATGGTGCGCGGGGAGGAGGGATGGCGGTGCTTCCGCACCTCGGTCCCCGGACGTGAACAGAGAAGGGGTCTTGTCCCACATCGCTTAGGGGGGAGTCTTGGGCAAGTTTATAAGACTTGGATCTAATCTGTGTAATGTGTTTTAAAACCGTGAGGACTCAATGTTCAAAGCGGACAATATCACACAGTGGGGCCCAAGTCGTTACAGGCCTATTATACAGAATTGTAATGATGATACACATTCAAACACAGCCATTGGATTGGAGGGAAGATCAACGGATGAGATGAGGCCCAAACTTGTATAAATAGGGGTCTCTCTCCCTCATTGTGTTCAACTCGTTCACAAGCAAATACATTCGTCCCTTTGTTCATACGACCCTTGTGCTCATACGTGTGTGTGTGAGGCTAACTTGGGAGTAAAATCCTAAGACCGCACGGGTGTTTGATCGTTTGTAATCGACTGACCCATGATACAAGCATGAGTTGAGATGGGGCCATGTTGCGTCCTTAGTGTTCCACATGGATCAAGTTTTGACTAAGCAGATATAAACCTATTGTTCAAATGCTAATTCAGTGATAAACTTTTTTTATTTGACCATTTTAGTCATAAATCTTGTAATAACTTACTCATGTAGTCCTTCTAAACAATAATGGATGGATGTTGCTTACATGGACACTTGTTGTCTTATATAGCATGACCAATGTTGATGTGAACAATTTGTATTTTTTTTAGAAAAAAAGTATTACTTTTTTCTTTTTTTCTTATTTCACTCTCGCTTAATGACCTTAACGGTCACCATTGGAGGTTCTCAGCCATAGGCAAGGGTTAGGACGCCCTCATCAGCCCTTGGCATGAACAATTTTTATTTTTTAATTAAAAAGTCGGCCATAAGCGAGGGCTAGGATGCCTTCATCGGCCCTAGACATGGACAATTTTTATTTTTTTTAAAAGGCTCTTAATTGTTTTTTTTTTCTTTTGCACGCCCTTTTTTCCCTATGCTAGGGCTATAGGTAGTAATGTGTATGATATAGTTTACACTAAATCATATGTTTCCCATATTGATAGTGTTGTGAACAGGTCTATGAATAATCCCTTGGAAAGAAACACTAGTAATATATGAGTTGGATTCCGAGGTTTTCGAGAGGTACAAAGGATGTGAGTCTGATTTTTTTAGAAAAGACAGGTTTAAGAGGCATAATATATATGTGGATTTACGGGGTGTGCCATTGGCTGGGCTTCTTGCTAATTTGGGGCTTTGATAATTATGATTCCAAGGTAATTTCATTTAATTTGGAATCGACACAAGCTCGTCATTTTCGAAATACTCAATGTGTTTGGGAGGACATGGGGATGGAGGTAGACGGCTAGAAATGCGAGTTGCCAACTGCTTGGTGCCTAAAAGAACTAGGCCACCTAGCTGGCGCAACTAAGGAGTGGCCGAGCCGCCAACAGGATCAGGACACTCAGACAAAGCTGGTTGGTCTCGCAGACAGTGCCCAAGCACTTTTATTTTCTTCAGTGCTCTAGCCAAGCACCCAACTTTCAATGTAAACTTGTTAAAACCCTTGTTTTAAGATCTTATTTAACAAGAGAAATTCGTGAGAACTCTAGAGAGTTTTTGAAAGTTAGCATTCAAGAGAGTCAAGAGCATGAGAAGCTCCTAATTTTTCATTGGTTCTTGTGGGCTTAGTTGCTATCTAGGACTGAACAGTACTTGATGTAAGTGTTTCAAACAATTGTACTCTTCTCTTTATTAATTACAGTAGAATCATCTTGTCGAACTCTGCTGTGGAGTAGGCACACTGCTGAAGTACGTAAATCTGTTATGGTTGCATTTCATTTTATAATTTATTTCTTACTCAAATTGCATCGTTTGTTTGCACTTCCACATTAGTCCAAAGAGATAACAAACTAAACTATTTGCCTCCTCAAACTCCCTTAGTCATATAGTCAAAAGTAATCCATGCCATTTAGAACGATTAAGCAGGGAATGCTTTGCCACTTTGTTGTCAACTAGCACATTCCACTTTGAGCTTCGGCAGGCCTACGCAAAGCAAAGACATCCCCTTGACTCCTCCAACGCAACATTGCAAAGTTCACATGTTGCATCAACAATCAACACGAGGACTCCGCTGTGCTATTCTATCTTTTGAGCTACAAGCCCAGCAATCGTAAATCAATTCGTTGAACAACTCATCTTGTCGCAATTGTCACATAAGTCAATATAAAGCTTACACAATTTTAGTCCTCCATAATCCAGCGTCACTTCTGAATATTTTCTACAGAACGTACAACAATTGTGATAATTGAGGACTTGGTCTGCAATGACTCATAACTTCATAAGCATAACGTTCATTATTACATGAGAAAACTTGAACCTAGCAACAACAATACCAAGGAAAGAAAAGCTGACAGTATGGTGACTGATCGTGGAATGCGTCCTTTGTCCGTCCTCAATACCATCGCTTCAATCACGGGGTAGCTCATCACTAAGACGAAAAATGATAGTGCAATCTGCATGAACAATTTGTCGAAGCCTCCCAAAGTAAGAACTCTAGCGACTCCTCCAATGAAGGAAGCCATGTTCAATATCACTAGAGTCACCATCGGAGCCAGAAACATTATTGACGTTTGAAAATCAAATATCCCCATCTCATATCTCTTCGATTGCTCATCATCGTCGACCTTATTTGTAGGCACGAAGCTAGCTCTTCTCATGCCGATTTGTGTCATAATCGCGTCTATGGTTCCGTATACATAACACGTCGTTGACTTGATCATCCAGATTCGTTGTTCATCCAAGAATGTTTGGACTGAATGGCCACTTGCGACGACTTCATAGAGATGCTTACAAAGGGATGATAGGAAGATGAAGGCAAATAGCATGATATATGAACTTGAGACCTGACAATGAAGAAATCATTGATTAACTCTTTGAAACAAATAAATTGAGCAACAAAATTGAAGCATATTTTATTTTATTTTTTTGGTAAAGAAATTGAAGCATATTTTATACGAAGGCAATAAGAATTTTATGTTCTAGAGCGAGGAGTCAACTTACCTCGGGGTATATAGAGATGCCATTTACTAGACAGATCTGAGGAATGGTTGCAAAGCAGCAAATTGGCAAGCAGAACTTCAGCATAGCACATGCTCTGAAGAATGGGCATCCTCAACGAGCCATAGATCAGAGGACAAAATCTCGAGATACCAACTCGTGACAACCCAGAATACCATCTCATGCCTTGAATCAACATGTCATTGATATTCGTTGTCGCGGTCCCTAAGAATTGCGGCTTTGATGGGGTATAAAACGCTGAAGTCCAGCCTTTGCAGTGTAAGGTAAAACTGGTGAAGTTGTCTTCTACCACAGAATTGTACATGAAGCCCACCTGAGATCATGCCGACATAACTCAAATAAAAAGAGAGAGAGAGAGAGAGAGAGAGAGAGAGAAAGAAATGGAGTCATCTATAGCAAATAACAAGGATTATTTTTAATGCTTCTTTTAATTATACTTGCCTCTTGACCCCATTTTGTGCCATTTTCATAGCCACAAGAAGTTAACAGTTGGGTTTCTTTCATCAATGCTGCAGAGTCGCCAGCAATGGTGTTCTTTCTTGGCTTCTCTTTTTGCCAAAGGTATTTGATGAATTCATTCGAATGGCCAAAGAGTTTCTTTAAATCCATGAGATCAAAATCTGTTAGATTGACGGAAAACGAGGTAATTAATTCATTACTGCATTTACTTTTTCTTCCCTACTTTCCTGAAAACAAAAAAGTCATAAGGATCGATCTACTTGCCTTCTTGCATGGGTTTACGATACAAGGACTCTCTCTTGATGTAAGAGCAACTCCCAGATAAAATAGGTCCCTTCAATCCATCCATTCCAACACAACATGTCTGAAACAGAGCAAAAATCATTAGCTAACAGAAGAAAAGTTGCACTTTAAAAAACTTCATATGATTCTTTTTATTTACCGAAAAGTGCCGTCTGATCTTGCTATCGTAGATGTCCTTGTCACTAATATTATGAAACATTTGAGGAAATTGAACCAGCATTAACGATGGAGATAATCTCGGATCCAAATGAAAACACATCGCTTGCCGAGCCGAAGAAGGGTCGTTGCAGTACATGTCGCAATCCAACACTAAAATGTAAGGCGAGTTGCTCATCACTCCTGATACCCGGAGCTGCACGGGACGAGCAATGGCGAATTATTATTGGCAGTACATAGATAAAAGAATATAGATATGCTTGTTTCCGATTTGAAAATTAAAATGGTGTACAAGAACGTTGAGAGCTCCAGCTTTGAAGTGATGGTGATGAGAAGGTCTCTTTTCTCTTGAGACGTGTATCAGCTTGGGCATGGGGTCTTGGTGTGCTTGCATAACTTCATCAGGGACATTCCCTTGGATCACCTGTCGCATCCGTTGACTTTTGTCATACACATTGAGACGTACGTTTTTAAAACTCTCGCTAGAGCCTACTCTTAGCTCACTTAATTAAATCTGTAGAAATTGCAAATTCCCATTTTAAATTTAGAATTACCTCGATGGTAGGCGAATGGTCTCGGCCAGTGTGGCTCGAGTTACCTCGGTGCCTCTTTCGGTACTCATTACTTGTTCTTTGAACAATTCATATTTCTCCTGAAAGAAGAGAAATAGTTAGATCTAACATTTAACCAAACTGCAGGGCACAATTCTTAGTTCTTCATGCCCATCCCTTCTATTGCATTCCTCCATCGTAAACTATAGTAAGCTGTAATCTAAATCTGTAAAACAAAGTATGATTGATGTGGGTGCTGCTAATCTTTTAAATATAGAAGGCATCACACTAAGAGAGTTCAAATCGTCGGGAGTAAATAGTAGCGCCGCGTTGCACCGTTCTTCAACATGAAATTGAATAAGCAATTCTCTCAAAACTTTAGGTTTTTATTAACATGAAGACTTATTTGAGGACAAAGGCACTTAAGTGAGACAACTCAATGCATAGTAAAAAGACCCTTTTAAGCCATCAAACGACGTTAATATTTAAATATAGCAGGACATTATCTTATAGAGAAAATGGAAGTGCGGGCATAAGGACAAAAGCAAAATATCGCCGAAAGTAAAAAACCTTGACTTTCTTCCTCTCTGAGCCAAACTCATTCTCAGAGCTCATTCCATTCCCCTCACCATCCTCTTCCTCCTCCTTAAAATATGCCTTCGGACACCTCGTCTTTATCCCAAACCTCTTGCAGAAGGGCAACCACCATCTTGCGAAATCGTAGGCCTCTCTCGTCCCATGTAACGTCAGTGGCGAGCCACCATCGTCCGAGAGGTACACATGGAGCTTCTCCGGGGGATAGTCGAGGGCAATCGCCGACACCACTGTATTCATCACGTCCACGGTCGGCTCCTTATCTGGGTCCGCCGTGCACACAAACACATCGATGGGTGGGAGCTCCTCATCCTCTGGCAGCCGCTCGGGGAAGGCGGTCCGTCTCACGGGCCGCCACCGGAAGGCTTGGCCAAGCAGCCACAGGAAAGATAGCCCTAGCTCGGCAAGGAAAATGGTGAGACATGCCAAAGTTGTGGCTCTGTCTCTCGATTTACTTTCACTGAAGAAAAACGAAGCTCTATGGTATATGAGAGCGGATAGAGCGGTGGCGTGAACAAGCATGTGGGTGCGGTTGATGATGATTGTTTTTGTGAGGACATGACAGAGATTGAGAGGGCCTGAGCTATGCTCCATATGATAGTATCGGTTCTTGCTATTCTCCTATTCTTCTTCTGATATGAATAGGAAGTTCTCCAAGATTTTAGCACATAGGGTTATACGGGGAAAAGTGCCAAAAAAGTCCTTAACCTTTTTTCTTTATGCCGATTTTGTCGTAAACTTTTTTTTATGCTAATTTAGTTCTAAACATTTTTACATTGTGTCAATTCAATCCTTTCCGACCAATTTTGATCTAATTTTGCTAATTGGACGTTGACCGGCTAACTTGGCCTAATCAACGCTAACGTGAACAGCTTTTAATAATATTTTAAATTTTTTTTCTTCTCCTTTTTTTCCTCCAGCTGGTCGCCAAGGTTCGGCGAGGGTGAGCCTCACCACCCAATGCGAGGCCACCCTTGCGGCCACTAGCAAGGTGGCCAGCAAAGTCAACCTCGACCTCGCCAGACATCGCCTCTGGCCAATCACCGAACCTCAGCGACAAGCCAGAGGAAGAAGAGGAGAAGAAAAAATAAAAGAAAAAATTTAAAAATATTAAAATATTATTAAAAATTGTCCACGCCAGCGCCGACCAAGCCACGTTAGCCGACCGGCGTCCAGTCACCAAAATTTGGCCATATATGGCTAGAAATGACTGAATTGGCACAATGTAAAAAGGTTTAGGACTAAATCGGTACAAAAAAAAGATTTAGGACTAAATCGGCACAAAAACAAAATGTTTAGGACTTTTTTCGCACTTTTCTCGGGTTATACGTACCCCCATATTTACATATCAACCTATGAGTGTTTATATATGAAGGAATTAGTCTATATTAGCAGGTTTGACAGAGTTAGGTGAGGAGAATTACCAAAAAAGTCATAAATCTATTGTAATTTTTTCAATGCAGTCCTAACTTTTTTTTTTGTTAAATAAGTCTTAGACATTTTGCAATTATATCAATTCAATCTTATTGGCCAGTTTTCGCCAATTGGTGCAGACTTGGACATTGGCTAGCCCAATTCCTGATGATGCTAACATACACAATTTTTAATAATATTTTATTTTATTTTATTTACTCTTTTTTCCTTTTTCTCTTTCACTTTCTCTTTTTTTAGCGAGGTAGCGAAGACCTTGCTGGCTACCAGCAATGTCTACATCATATCAAGAGTATGAGTTAAAATTCCAATCTTGTCACCTTTTTCAATTTCCATTCTCACTCCCCTCCAAAATTTTGGCCAGTCGGTGCTAATGTGAATGCCAGCTAGCGCTAAAGTGGATGCGCGAACAATTACTTTTTCCCTCTTTCACTTTCTCTTCTTCCTCCCTTTTCTTTTGTTGGCAAGGACAACCAAGCCTTAATGGCCACCAATGATGTCTACATCATATCAAGAGTACGGGTGCAAGGTTCCAATCATGATACTCTTTCAATTTATTCAATCTCACCCCCCATAGGGTTATACGCACCCCCATATTTATATATCAACCTATGAGTGTTTATATATGAAGAAATTAGTCTATATTAGAATGTTTGATAGAGTTACGTGGGGAGAATTACCAAAAAAGTCATAAATCTATTATAATTTTTCCAATTCAATCCTAACTTTTTGTTTGCTAATTAAGTCTTAGACATTTTGCAATTATATCAATTCAATCTTACTGGTCAATTTTGACCAATTGGTGCAGACATGGACGTTGGCTAGCCCAGACGTGAATGCCTGATGACACTAACATACACAATTTTTAATAATATTTTATTTTATTTACTTTTTTTTTCCTTTTTCTCTTTCACTTTCTCTTCTTCCTTCATTCTCTTTTTTTAGCAAGGCTGCGAAGACCTTGATGGCTGCTAGCAATGTCTACATCATATCAAGAGTATGAGTTAAAGTTCCAATCTTGTCACCTCTTTCAATTTCCATTCTCGCTCCCCTCTAAAATTTTGGCTAGTCAATGCTGATGTGAATGTCAGCTAGCGCTAAAGTGGACGCGCGAACAATTACTTTTTCTCTCTTTCACTTTCTCTTCTTCCTCCCTTTTCTTTTGCTGGCACGGACAACCAAGCCTTAATGGCCACCAATGATGTCTACATCATATCAAGAATATGAGTACAAGGTTCCAATCATGATACTCTTTTGATTTATTCAATCTCGCCCCCCCCCATAGGGTTATACGTACCCTCATATTTATATATCAACATATGAGTGTGTGTATATATAAATATATGAATGAATTAGTCTATATTAGCAGGTTTGACAAAGTTAGGTAGGGAAAATTACCAAAAAAGTTATAAATCTATTATATTTTCTCCAATTCAATTCTAACTTTTTTTTGGTAATTCAATTTTAGACATTTTGCAATTACGTCATTTCAATCCTACTGGCCAATTTTGGCTAATTGGTGCAGACATGGATGTTGGCTGGTGCAGACGTGAACGCCTGATGACGCTAACATACACAATTTTTAATATTTTATTTTATTTTACTTTATTTACTCTTTTTTTTTCCTTTTTATCTTTCACTTTCTCTTCTTCCTTCTTGCTCTTTTTTTAGGGAGGATGGGAAGCTCTTGTTGGCTGCCAGCAATGTCTACATCGTATCAAGAGTATGTGTTAAAGTTCCAATATGTCACCTCTTTCAATTTCCATTCTCGCCCCCCTTCCAAAATTTTGGCCAGTTGATGCTGATGTGAATGCCGGCTAGTGTTAAAGTGGATGCGCGAACAATGCTAACGTGGACAATTTTTAATAATATTTTATTTTATTCAGAAAATTTTATTTTTTAATTACTGTTTCTCTCTTTCACTTTCTCTTCTTTCTTCCTTTTCTTTTGTTGGCAAGGGCCACCAAGCCTTAGTGGCCACTAGTGATGTCCACATCATATCAAGAGTATAGGTTCAAGGTTCCAATCATCACACCCTTTCGATTTCTCCAATCTCACCCCCCATAGGGTTATACGTACCCCCATATTTATAAACCTATGAGTGTGTATATATAGATATATGGAGGAATTAGTCTATATTAGCAGGTTTGATAGAGTTAGGAGAGGAGAATTACCAAAAAAGTCATAAATCTATTATAACTTTTCAAATTCAATCTTAATTTTTTTTTTTTTTTTGCTAATTCAGTCTTAGACATTTTGCAATTATGTCAATTCAATCCTATTGGCCAATTTTGGCCAATTGGTGCAGACATGGACGTTGGTTGGTGCAAATGTGAATGCCCAACAACACTAACATACACAATTTTTAATAATATTTTATTTTATTTTACTTTACTTTATTTACTTCTTCTTTTTTCCTTTTTCTCTCACTTTCTCTTCTTCCTTCTTTCTCTTTTTTTAGCGAGGCTGCAAAGCCCTTGCTGGCTGCCAACAATGTCGACATCATATCAAGAGGGTCTCCAAGATCCTTTCGATGACCTATGTTGTGTATGAGTTAAAGTTCCAATCATGTTACCTCTTTCAATTTCCATTCTCGCCCCCCTCTAAAATTCTGGCCAGTCGATCTGATGTAAATGTTGGCTAGTGCTAAAGTGGACATGCGAACAACATTAACGTAGACAATTTTTAATAATATTTTACTTTATTCAAAATTTGTTATTTTTTAATTACTTTTTCTCTCTTTCACTTTCTCTTCTTCTTTCTTTTTCTTTTGTTGGCAAGGACCACCAAGCCTTAATAGCCACCGGTGATGTCTACATCATATAAGAGTACGAGTTCAAGGTTCCAATCATAACATTCTTTCGATTTCTCCAATCTCGTCCCCCCCCCCCCCAACTTAGCAAAATAAACTTTTGGCTACATCAAATCAAAAATATAGGTTTAAGGTTCCAATCATAACACTCTTTTGATTTCTCCAATCTCGCCTCCTCCCTCCAAAATAAAATTTTGGCTACATCATATCAAAAGTACGGGTTCAAGATTCCAATCATGACACTCTTTCGATTTCTCCAATCTCCTCGCCTCCCTCCAAAATATAATTTTGGCTAGTCAATGTTGATGCGGATATCGACTGACGTTAACATTAACGTCAACGATGCTGATGTAAATAATTCTTAATAATATTTTTCTTTCTTTTTTCTTTTTTCCTTTTCTTTTTCTTTTTCTTTTTCTTTTTTCTCCTCTTTCACTTTCTCTTCTTCCTCATTTCCCTTCTTGGGAGAGGGCCGCGAAGCCGTTTCTTGCCATCGGTGATGTCTTCATCATATCAAGAGTACGAGTTTAAGGTTACAATCATGGCACCTCTTTCAATTTCTCCCAAAAAAAAAAAATCTGTAAATGCTACTGCATTTCCATCTTGTATTGCCTAAGTATCAAGTAGTGTATCTGTAAATATTTTGTTGATTCTTTTTACAATAACTTAATTTTTTTGGAAAATATAAAAATATTCTCCAAAAAATAAACATCTCAACCCTTAACTTGTCACTACTCTAAGCTCTCCAGATCTAGAGAACTCTATCACCAAAGATTTTTAGATTAAGTCATAGGGAAGCGAGCTTAACCGCCATGGCTTGAGCAAAAAGCAGCACCAATCTGTAGAGATTTCAACCTAGTCCCCCACAAATTTTCAATTTGATTCATTATCCACAATAGTCATGTTGAATTTTTTGACCGATTATTGTATACTAATTATATAACATTTTTCTTGTCCATTTGTATGGGCTTATCTCCTCTACTGATGGTGAAGTTCACCGAACTACAAGAAACTTGTTGCAACCTACCTCTCAAGGAATGTAATATAGATTTAGGGTTATTGTCTAAAAGACGAGCCTATGACTCATGATTAGGCACGGGCCCTCTAAGCTCATACCTCTCGCGACATTGGATGTTCAAATTACATGTATGAAAATTTTCTAAAAATGAATTGCCACTAACCTATTGGGGTCAACTAGAAATCAAGTGAGGCATGGGAGTATACCATAGAATCGATGACTTAATTACACTAATTAACCAATCAGTGCTCTTTCGGTACATAATCTTGTTTATTTTTTTAAAAAATATTTCCTTTACCAGGCAGTCTGGATTGATTTTAGGCCTATCACTAATACATGAGGTAATCATGCAGGTGCACAGTCATCAACATAATATCGACAAGGAAAGCATTAAATGCATATCATGGGATAGCAAAGACTTTAACACTAAGGAAAATATAAATAGCAATCTTAACTAGACTAAAGGGAAGCCAAACTCAATGTGTCAATACCATGCATTCAAAGGGATTTGTCCCTAAGGACAATTGAAACCCTAAAGTAGAGTCCTAAAGGCTTAGTTAACCTTGAGCATAATTCCAAATCGAAAGGCTTCCTATTTTTTAGGAGAAAAATACTCCAAAGATTAATTTTAACCTTTTTGAGGAAATTTAAAATTTTTAGAATTTTTTTTGGATTTTTCTATTTTTTTATGAAAGAAAATGAATTTTCAAATTTTCCCAAAATCAACTGGATTTTTGCAAATTTTTTAATTTTTTTTAAAATTCTAATTTTTTAATGTTTTCTGAGTTTTTGAATTTTCGGAATTTTTTTAATTTTTATTATTTCACGAAATTTTTGATTTTTTTGAAAATTTTTGAATTTTTAATATATTATTTAATATTATTATATTCGGGAAAACGGGTTTGGACCGGATAAACCCAATCCGGTCCATTGAACCGACCTAAACCCGGATCCAACATTGTCGGATTAAAAAAGAAAGAAATTTTTCATTTTTTAAATTTTTTAATGATTTTTTCTTTCCTTTGTCTGTTCCTCACTTCGTCCTTTTCCCTGCACCTTCTGCTCAACGGTCCTTTCCGAAGCCAACTTTTTCCATTTTACAGTTTTCTATTTTTTTTGTTTTGCTTTTTTGCTTTTTTTAATTCTTTATTCTTTTTTTTTCTTTTCTTCATCCCTTTTGGCCTTCTTCACCACGAGTTTTCCTCTCCGAGTGTCTTCTTTTCCCTTTTGTCTTTTTCCACTTTTACACTTTTTTTTCTTTTTTATTTCTTCTTTCTGCCCATCTTCTTCTCCTTCAATGGTTTCCTCCCACGCCCGAAATTGGCCCCTCCTTCCGATGCCTCCATCGCCGAACGCCCATCCTACTCTCTCATGCCGAGCACTACAAAGTAGCGGTTGAGCTCGTTGCTTGCCGCCACCATCACTTCGTGACATCATTGCCAGCCCTTCTGAGCCGCGCACCACTTACAACCACCACACCCAGGAAACCAACGGGAAACAAATAAAACACGGCGGACGTGCCCAGACATGGCCCGGTGATGCAAACGACAACTCGTAAACAACAAAAGGTTCATAACATGCAAAAAATACTTATCCGCGTTCAAGAACACATGGGAATCCGTAATGCACGCGCCTAGGCCAGCTTAGCCATATCGTCGAACATGTGGTGGGCATGGAATGGAGGAACGATATGGACCCTTTTTGGACTCAGACTCAGCGCCAAACTTAAAAAAAAAAAAAAAATAATCAAATGGGCATTCGAAATTAACCACATTAACACCCAGTACGCGTGTGACTAACAGGAGGAACAAAACTCAACGTCCTATCCTACCAAAAATAGGGCGAAGTTTAAAATGAGAGATCCCTACTCGCCTTCAGCAGCGGCGACGGGAGGGTGAACTCGAAATGGATCGAGCGATGACTAGCCATCCCGCGGTGTTCCCAAAGCGAGATCCTTGGGAAGGCGACGCAACTTGACACAAATCAAAAAGCTACGCACAAGACCTACGTGGTTCGGGGGTAAAGCACTGCAAGGACGGCGCTTGACGAACGGACTCTGGCGATGGCCGACCACCCTCTCGAGTTCCCTCACTGTCTGGTTCTCTCCCTCTCACTCACTTAAACTCTCCTGAGCTCTTCCAATCTCTCCCTCTGTAGCTCGAACCCCAAAAGAACCCTCGAACATATGAGCGAGCCCCCTCTCTTTTAAGGGCGACCGGTAGGCGCGCATGGTCCTGCCACCGCCAGCTTGCCGGCCGGACTGATCCAACCCGTGAATCATGCCGCCATCTGCTCCATGGCAATCCCCTCTGCTCGTGCTCTCTACTTTTTTCCTTCCTTTTTGCAAAAGCGTGATTTGCAATTTTGCACGAGGGGAGGAAGATTACCTGCACGCGGGCCGGGTTGAAATAAAAGGAGATGGGCCGGCCCAAGCGCGAAAGTGAGAAAAGGAAAAGAGATAGGTGGGCGAGCCCACGCATGAAAAAAAAAACCCTCTACTCGTGTGGAGCCCAGCTTTTATTTTATTTTATTTGACTTTACCAAAAAAAAATTTTTTGATTTGACCATTTTAGTCGTAAATCTTTTAATAACTTACTCATATAGTCCTTCTAAACAATAATAGATGGATGTTGCTTACATGGACATTTTTTTCCTATAAACAATTTGTATTTTTTAACAAAAAAGTATTACTTTTTTTCTTTTTTTCTTATTTCACTCCCGCTTAACGACCTCAATGGTGGCCATTGGAGGTTCTCCACCATAGGCAAGGGTTAGGATACTCTCATCAGCCCTTGGCTTGAATAATTTTTATTTTTTAATTAAAAAGTTGGCCATTAGCGAGGGCTAGGATGCCCTCACTAGCCCTAGACATGGACAATTTTTATTTTAAAAAAAAAAACTCTAAATTGTTTTCTTCTTTTTTTCTTCTTTTGCACACCCTTTTTCCTTGGCTAGGGCCATAGGTAGTAACGTGTATGATATAGTTTACACTAAATCATATGTTTTCCAATTGATAGTGTTGTCAGCAGGTCTATGAATAATCTCCTGGAAAGAAACACTAGTAATATATATGTGGTTTTCGAGAGGGACAAAGGGTGTGAGTCTGGTTTTTGAGAAAAGACAGGTGTAAGAGGCATAATATATATGTAGATTTACGGGGTGTGCCATTAGCTGGGCTTCTCACTAATTTGGAGCTTTGATAATTATGATTCGAAGGTAATTTCATTTAATTTGAAATCGACACGAGCTTGTCATTTTTGGAATACTTTGTGTTTGCGAGGACGGGTTAGAGGCAAACGGCTAGAAATGCGAGTTGATTGTGTGGTGCCTAAAAGAACTAGGCCACCAAGCGGGTGCAACTAAGGAGTGGCCGAGCTGCCAACCGGATCAGAACACTCGGACAAAGCTGGTTGGTCTCGCAAACAGTGCCTAAGGGCTTTTATTTTCTTCATTGCTGTAGCCGAGCACCCAACTTTTGATGTAGACTTGTTAAAACCCTTGTTTTAAGATCTTATTTAACAAGAGAAATTCGTGAGAACCCTAGAGAGTTTTTGAAAGTTAGCATTCAAGAGAGTCAAGAGCATGAAAAGCTCCTAATTTTTCATTGGTTCTTGTGGGTTTAGTTCCTATCTAGGATTGAACAGTACTTAATGTAAGTGTTCAAATGATTGTACTCTTCTCTTTATTGATTACAGTAGAATCATCTTGTCAATCTCTGCTGTGGAGTAGGCACACTGCCAAAGTACATAAATCCATTATGGTTGCATTTCATTTTATAATGTATCTCTTACTCAAATCGCATCGTTTGTTTGCGCTACCACATTAGTCCGAAGAGATAACAAACTGAACTATTTGCCTGCTCAAACTCCTTTAGTCATATAGTCAAAAGTAATCCATGCCATTTAGAATAAGCATGGAATGCTTTGCCACTTTGTTGTCAACTTCCACATTCAACTTTGAGCTTCGGCCTTGACGATGCCTACGCAAAGCAAAGACATCCCCTTTGACTCCTCCGACGCAACATTGCAGAGTTCACAAGTTGCATCAACAGTCAACACGAGGACTCCGCTGTGCTATTATCTGTTGAGCTACAAGCCCAGCAATCGTAAATCAAATCGTTGAACAACTCATCTTGTCACAATTGTCACATAAGTCAATTTAAAGCTTAAACAATTTTAGTCCTCCATAATCCAGCGTCACTTCTGAATATTTTCTACAGAACGTACAACAATTATGATAATTGAGGACCTGGTCTGCAATGACCCATGACTTCTTATGCATAACGTTCATTATTACATGAGAAAACTTGAACCTAGCAACAACAATACCGAGGAAAGAAAAGCGGACAGTATGGTGACTGATCGCGGAATGCGTCCCTTGTCCGTCCTCAATACCATCGCTTCAATCACGGGGTAGCTCATCACTAAGACGAAAAATGACAGTCCCATCTGCATGAACAGTTCGTCGAAGCCTCCCAAAGTAAGAACTCTAGCGACTCCTCCGACGAAGGAAGCCATGTTCAATATCACTAGAGTCACCATCGGAGCCAGAAACATTATTGACGTTTGAAAATCAAATATCCCCATCTCGTATCTCTTCGATTGCTCATTATCGTCGACCTTATCTGTAGGCAAGAAGCTAGCTGTTCTCATGCCGATTTGTGTCATAATCGCGTCTATGGTTCCGTACACATAACACGTCGTTGACTTGATCATCCAGATTCGTTGTTCATTCAAGAATATTTGGACTGAATGGCCACTTGCGACGACTTCATAGAGATGCTTACAAAGGGATGATAGGAAGATGAAGGCAAATAGCATGATATATGAACTTGAAACCTGACAATGAAGAAATCATTGATTAACTCCTTCAAACAAATAAATTGAGCAACAAAATTGAAGCGTAATTTATACGCTGAAGGCAATGAGAATGTTATGTTCTAGAGCTAGGAGTCAACTTACCTCGGGGTATATAGAGATGCCATTTACTAGACAGATCTGAGGAATAGTTGCAAAGCAGCAAATTGGCAAGCAATAGAAGGGTAAAAGCGAAAGTTCAGCATAGCACATGCTCTGAAGAATGGGCATCCTCAACGAGCCATAGATCAGAGGACAAAATCTCGAGATACCAACTTGTGACAACCCAGAATACCATCTCATGCCTTGAATCAACATGCCATTGAAATTCGTTGTTGCGGTCCCTAAGAATTGCGGCTTTGATGGGGTATAAAACACTGAAGTCCAGCCACTGCAGTGTAAGGTAAAACTGGTGAAGTAGTCTTCTACCACAGAATAGTACTTGAAGCCCACCTGAGATCATGCCAACAAAACTCAGATAAAATAAAATAAAAAAAGAAATGGAGTCATCTAATTTTAACGTTTCTTTTAATTATACGTGCCTCTTGACCCCATTTTGTGCCATTTTCATAGCCACAAGAACTTAACAGTTGGGTTTCTTTCATCAATGCTGCAGAGTCGCCAGCAATGGTGTTCTTGCTTGGCTTCTCCTTTTGCCAAAGGTATTTGATGAATTCATTCGAATGGCCAAAGAGTTTCTTTAAATCCATGAGATCATAACCTGTTAGATCGACGGAAAACGAGCTAATTAATTCATTACTGCATTTACTTTTTCTACCCTACTTTCTTGAAAACAGCAAAGTCATAAGGATCGATCTACTTGCCTTCTTGCATGGGTTTACGATACAAGGACTCTCTCTTGATGTAAAAGCAAGTCCCAGATAAAACAGGTCCCTTCAATCCATCCATTCCATAAAAACATGTCTGAAACAGGGCAAAAATCATTAGCTAACAGAAGAAAAGTTGCACTCTAAAAAACTTCATATAATTCTTTTTGTTTACCCAAAAGTACGGTCTGATCTTGCTATCGTAGATGTCCTTCTCGCTAATATTATGAAACATTTGAGGAAATTGAACCAGCATTAACGATGGAGATAATCTCGGATCCAAATGAAAACACATCGCCTGCCGAGCCGAAGAAGGGTCGTTGCAGTACATGTCGCAATCCAGCACTAAAATGTAAGGCGAGTTGCTCATCACTCCTGATACCCGGAGCTGCACGAACGAGCAACGGCGAATTATTATCGGCTGTACATAGACAGAAGAACATAGATATGTTTGTTTCCGATTTGAAAATTAAAATGGCGTACAAGAACGTTGAGAGCTCCAGCTTTGAAGTGATGGTGATGAGAAGGTCTCTTTTCTCTTGAGACGTATATAAGCTGAGGCATGGGGTCTTGGGGTGCTTGCATAACTTCATCAGGGACATTCCCTCGGACCACCTGTCGCATCCGTTGATTTTTGTCATACACATTGAGACGTATGTTTTTAAAATTTTCTTACTAGAGCCTACTCTTAGCTCACTTAATTAAATCTGTAGAAATTGCAAACTCCCATTTTAAATTTAGAATTACCTCGATGATAGGCGGATGGTCTCGGCCAGTGTGGCTCGAGGCACCTCGGTGCCTCTTTCGGTACTCATTTACTCGTTCTGTGAACAACTCATATTTCTCCTGAAAGAAGAAAAATAGTTAGATCTAATATTTAACCAGTGTGCAGGGCACAATTCTTAGTTCTTCATGCCCATCCCTTCTATCTGCATTCCTCCATCGTAAACTATAGTAAGCTGTAATCTAAATCTGTAAAACAATGTATGATTGATGTGGGTGCTGCTAATCTTTAAAATATAGAAGGCATCACACTTTGAGAGTTCAAATCGTCGGGAGTAAATAGTCGCGCCGATCCCGTTGCACCATTCTTCGACATGAAATTGAATAAGCAATCACTTCTCTCAGAACTTTAAGTTTTTATTAACATGAAGACTTATATCAGGACAAAGGCACTTAAATGAGACAACTCAATGCATAGTAAAATGATCTTTTTAAGCCATCAAACGACGGGGCGTGTTTAATATTTAAATATAGCAGGACATTATCTTATAGAGAAAATGGAAGTGCAGGCGTATGGACAAAAGGATATGATCATCGAAAGGTAAAGCGTACCTTGACTATCTTCTTCTCAGAGCCAAACTCATTCTCAGAACTCATGCCAATCCCCTCACCATCCTCTTCCTCATTAAAAAATGCCTTCGGACACCTCGTCTTTATCCCATACCTCTTGCAGAAGGGCAGCCACCATCTTGCGAAATCGTAGGCCTCCCTCGTCCCATGCAAGGTCAGTGTCGAGCCGCCATCGTCCGAGAGGTACACATGGAGCTTCTCCGGGGGATAGTCAAGCGCCATTGCCGACACCACCGTGTTCATCACGTCAACAGTCGGCTCCTTATCTGGGTCCACCGTGCACACAAACACATCGATGGGTGGCAGCTCCTTGTCCTCTGGCAGCCGCTTGGGGAAGGCGGTCCGTCTCACGGGCCGCCACCGGAAGGCTTGGCTGAGCAGCCACAGGAAAGATAGCCCTAGCTCGGCAAGGAACATGGTGAGACACGCCAAAGTTGTGGCTCTGTCTCTCGATTTACTTTCACTGAAGAAAAACGAAGCTCTATAGTATATGAGAGCGGATAGAGCTGTGGCGTGAACGAGCATGTGGGTGCGGTTGATGATGATTGATTTCGTGAGGACATGACAGAGATTGAGAGGGCCTGAGCTATGCTCCATATGACAGGATCGGTTCTTCTTCTGATATGAATAGGAAGTTCTCCAAGATTTTAGCACATAGGGTTATACGTACCCCATATTCATATATCAACCTAGAGTGCGTATAATATAAATATATGAATGAATTAGTCTATATTAGCAGGTTTGACATAGTTAGGTGGGGAGAATTACAAAAAAAGTTATAAATCTATAGCAATTTTTCCAATTCAGTCATAACTTCTTCTTTTTTTGGCTACATTTTGCAATTATGTCATTTCAATCCTTGAAGTCAATTTTGGCCAATTGATGCAGATATGGACGTCGGTTGATGCAGACGTGAATGCATGACAACCCTAACATACACAATTTTTAACATGGACGCGCAAACGATGTTAACGTGGACAATTTTTAACAATATTTAATTTTATTCAAAATTTTTATTTTTTAATTACTTTTTTTTTTTCTCTCTCTCACTTTCTCTTCTTCCTTTTCTTTGGTTGGCCAGGGCCACCAAGCCTTAATGGCCATTGGGGATTTCTTCATCCCTTTCTATTCTTCCTTCCGTTTCTTTCAATTTCCATTCTCGCCCCCCTCCAAAATTTTAGCCAGTTAATCCTAATGTGAATGCTAGCTAGCGCTAAAGTAGACGCGTGAACGACATTAACGTGTATAATTTTTAATAATATTTAATTGTATTCAAAATTTTTATTTTTAACTACTTTTTTATCTCTTTCACTTTCTCGTCTTCCTTCCATTTCTTTCGTTGGCAAGGGCCACCAAGCCCTAATGGCCACTAGGGATGTCTACATCACATCAAGAGTATGGGTTCAAGGTTCTAATCATGACACTCTTTTGATTTCTCCAAATCTCCCTCCCAAGAAAAAACTTTTGGCTATATCATATCAACACCAATTTAACACCCAAATAATGCAATGAGTAAATTGTAAACTTACCTCACATCAACGAAAGCATCTGCAATGTTAAATCAAAATTTACATCATCAATTCTAGATATGATTTCTAATTAACACACAACCACTCGATTTTTGTTTTCACTTATTTAACAAGAATTATGTTTTATGCAATGCGTGTTATATGAAATGATATGACATGACAATATGACCTAAACTATGACATAGATAAGCATGCAGTCTATTCTAAAAAAAATGTAATAATTAAATGTGCAATCTAAATTAACCTAATGACTAATTTTAATGACGAGTAATTTCTTATTAAATGAACCTAGCAACATACGTTTCATGAACCCAATTCTAGATGACATGGACATGACTTTCTTTGTATTTTTTTTATGAAAATTCGTAATTAAATCACTATATAAATCTAACTAAAGTGAAATGCTATCTATTCTAAATGCCTTCTAAACATGCATTTTTTTTTTAAAAAAAAAATAGCTAACCTATCATGCAATCAATCCTAATCTATATGAAATGCAAATGCGATTTTTTTTTTTTTTTGTATTTTTGGAATAAACAAAACAATTAAGAGATAAACATCAAACTATCCATGATCATCAAAAATGTTACCCACCATTTGAATTGAAATTCAAACTTGATTATTTTGCTAATAAAATTGATAGAATTGATCTCAAGCCTTAAAGATTAAGATATTAAGTTTACTCCCGCCTGAATGGTTATTTCATCCAAAACTTTATAGATGAGATAAAAATTCATGCAGTTGCAAATTGAATGCTATATATTTCAATTAGGCATCGAGAAATATTTCAAACAATGAGACAAAATATCAAAACCTAAATAAGATAAAACAAATCTAAAATGAATCTCTACCTAAATTTGAAATTTTTCCAAAAAATCCAAATCGGCAGGATGGATCAACGATGGGGGCTCGGTACGGAGCGGCTCAAGGGCAGCGGCTGTGGTGACAGATCACCCAAGGGCTCCAGTGAGGGCGATGGGCAAGGCCGTCGGAGCTCCGGCAACAGCGGGTAGAACAGCAGCGAACAGGGGAGGAAGGAGGTGTAGTGGCAGCTGCTACGGGAAACTCGGAGCAGGCGCGATGCTGAGTTGAGAAGTGACAGAGGTTGGCAAGGCGCAACGCAGCGTCCGGCGGGCAGCAGAGCAGCGGTGCGTCGGAGCAGAGATGGAACGAGGCGGCTCAGGCGGCTCACGGACAGAGCAGAGAGGAGCCGGTTCGAAACCTGCTGGGGCACGGGCGGATGGAGGCGGATCGCGACGGCGTGGGGGCGGAACGGCGAGGCAGCAGGGCGAAATCGCAGTGGGCTTCGGCTCCGGGCTGCGTCGGTGCGGCGAACAGGCAGAGGCGTCGTCGCTCGGGCGGCGCAGATCGCGGTCTGACCAGGGCGGCAGCGGCGTCGCAGGGCAGAACAGGAGCGGCCACGCGGGTGCAGTAGACGGCGGTGGTCGGCGAGGGGCTCACCGAAGAAGAGAAACAGTAGAGTTGGTTTTTACTTTTTCTGCTTTTCTCTCCCTCTGCTCGCACGTCCCACTCACTGGTCTCTCTTCTGCTCCCTTCGACTTTCTGCAGCAGTCCTTTACAGAAGGACTTTTTCCTCCCTTTCACTTAAATTTTCCTTTTCCCGGAAAACAAAGAAAGAGGCCCCCGAAAAATATACGCACGCCCCACTTTTATAGTCGAAGGCTTAGAATTCTAATTTCTCCTTTGAACCGATATCCGCAATATGTCTTCACCAATTCTATCACATATTAATAAGAATTCAAGATTATGATAGAATTTTTCTCTAAATCCGAATCTTACAAAGATAAATCGCAATAGTTTTCTATCACACCTGCTCTATATAAAAAAATCATCATATCTCGGAAAAATTTCGAATTTTAATTTCTCACGAGATAATTTTCGATTATTTTAAAAAAACAGGCTTAAGCCAATTTACTTATTCGTGGGTTTAGTCCAACTTATCAAATTAAAACTCAGAACTATTAATTTCAACCCATTTGCCACCGGTCTAATAAATAAATGCACAAAATGCAAATTAAAAATAAATACACCTACATTTATATATTATGCAATTAATATTTTTTAAGGAATAAAATTAACCCATAATTTTCTATGTAATAAATAAATGACCAAATCGTCAACACCTCTCTCCAAAATGAAATTTTTGCTACATATCAAGAGTATGGGTTCAAGGTTCCAATTATGACATTCTTTCGATTTCTCCAATCTCACCCCCTCCCCCTCCAAAATAAAATTTTGGCTACGTCATTTCAACAGTACGGGTTCAAGGTTCCAATCATAACACTCTTTCGATTTCTCCAATCTCGCCCCCCCCTCTTTTTATTTTGGCTAGTCAATGTTGATGTGGATATTGGCTAACATTAACATAGACATCAACGGTGCTGACATAAATAATTTTTCACAATATTTTATTTTATTTTTTCTTTTTCTTTTTTCTCCTCTTTCACTTTCTCTTCTTCCTTTTTTTGCCTTTTTGGGAGAGATCCGCAACATTTCTTGTTGTTGGTGACGTCTTCATCATATCAAGAGTACGAGTTTAAGATTCCAATCTTGACACCCATTTCAATTTCTCCAAAAAAAAAAAAATCTAGTAAATGTTACTACATTCACATCGTGTATTGCGTGAGTATTAAGTAGTGTATCTGTAAATATTTTGTTGATTCTTTTTATGATAACTTAATTTTTTTGGAAAATATAAAAATATTCTCCAAAAAATAAACATCTCAACCCTTAACTTGTCACTACTCTAAGCTCTCCATATCTAGAGAACTCTATCACTAGAGATTTTTAGATTAAGTCCTAGGGAAGCGAGCTTAACCGCCATGGCTTGAGCAAATTGTAGAGATTTCAACCTGGTCCTCACAAATTTTCAATTTGATTCATTATCCACACGTCATGTTGAATTTTTTGACCGATTATTGTATACTAATTATATAACATTTTTCTTGTCCATTTGTATGGGCTTATCTCCTTTGCTTATGGTGAAGTTCATCGAACTACAAGAAACATGTTGCGACCTACCCCTCGGGGAAGGGAATATGGGTTTAGGAATATTACCTAAAAAATGAGGAGAAAGATACGTTACAAGTGCCAAAAGTTAACACAAAAAGACACTTAAGTGTCAAAAGTTTCGAAAGCGACACTTAAGTGCCAAAATCGAAAAGAAATTGATCACTTAAGTGCCAATTCGACCAAAATGTTGACGTGCGCAATTTCTAGCAAAGTAAGTGCAAAACGACATCGTTTTGCATGCTGATGTGGCTAGACAATGCAATAATGACATCGTTTTAGTGCTGACGTGGTAAAAAAGTAATTTAAATTTAATTTAAAACCAAATTTATTTAAAATATTTAAAAATACAAATACAAATATTTTTAAAAAAATAAAATAAAATTATTTTTTTAAAAAGGGGGGGTCGCCTCAATGGGTGGTAGCCCTTGGCCTAGCCAGGCGAGGACCGCCGACCCTCGCCGGATCGAGGTGAGGGCTCGCAGGCCCTCGTCGCCAATTGGCTAGGGTCACCATGCCCCGGCCAATCCTCCCCCCACCGTGGCCGTGTCGGTGGTCCCCCTTAGCCGCCTCCCCCTCTTATTATTATTATTTAATATTTGTATTTCAATTTTAAATGTTTTCAATAAATTTAATTTTAATTTAATTTTTATATTAATTTTTTATCACATCAGCATCAAAATAACGTCGTTTTGCACTCACTTTGGCGAAAAATTGACATGTGAGTGTTTTGACCGAATTGATACTTAAGTGATGCATTTTACTTCGATTTTGGCACTTAAATGTTACTTTTGTAACTTTTGATATTGAACTGTCTTTTTATGCCAACTTTTGACTTTCGAATGTCAAAAAATAGGTCTATGGTTCATGATTACACATGAGCTCTCACAAGCTCATATCTCGTGCGACATTAGGTGTTCAAATTGAATGTATCAAAATTTTCTAAAGAATGAGTCATCACTAGCCTAATAGAGTCGATTAGAAATCAAGTGAGGCATAAGAGTATATCTCACTTTCTACACAACCAGATAATGTAGGATCGAAAACTTAATTACATTAATTAACCAATTAGTACCATTTTGGTACCTAATCTTGTTCTTGTTTATTTAAAATATATATATATATATATATATATATATATATATTCTTTTTCCTTTGCCGAATTGATTTTAGGCATATCCATTAACACATGAGGTGATCATTTAAGTGCACGATCATCAACATAATAATTAACAATCAAGGAAAGCATTAAATACATATCATGGGATAGCAAAGATTTAACACTAAGGAAAATATAGATACTAATCTTAACTAGACTAAAGGGAAGCCAAACTCAATGTGTTAATACTGTGCATTTAAAGGCATTTGTCCCCAAGGACAATTGAAACACTAAAGTAGAGCTCTAAGGGCTTACTTAACCTTGAGCATAATTCCAAATTGAAAGGCTTCCTATTTTTTTGGGAGAAAATTACTTCAAAGATTAATTTTATCCTTTTTGAGGAAATTTAAATTTTTTTACATTTTTTTTGGATTTTTCGATTTTTTATGAAAGAAAATGAATTTTCGAAAAAAAACTGGATTTTTGCAATTTTTATAATAAAAAAGTCTAATTTTTTAATTTTTTCTGAGTTTTTGAATTTTCGGAAATTATTTTTGAATTTTTATTATTTTAGAAATTTTTGATTTTTTTAAATGTTTTAAATTTTTAGTATATTTTTAATATTTAATATTATTATATTCAAAAAAACGGGTTCGGACAAGGTAAACTAAATCCGGCCCATTGATCCGACCTAAACCCGGATCAAACATTGTAGGATTAAAAAAGAAAGAAATTTTTCATTTTTGATATTTTTATTGATTTTTTTTCCTTTCCTTTGTATTTTTCTCACTTCGTCCTTTTCCCTGCACCTTCTGCTCAATGGTCCTTTTTTTGTTTTTTTTGCCAGACTGCTCAATGGTCCTTCCCGAAGCCAACTTTTGCCATTTCACAGCTTTTTTTTTTTTTTAGCTTTTTTCCTTTTTTTATTCTTTATTCTTTGTTTTTTTCTTTACTTCATCCCTTGTCTTCTCCCCACGAATTTTCCTGGAAGAGCGCCTTCTTTTCCCCCTTGTCTTTTTCCACTTTTACACTTTTTTTCCTTTTTATTTCTTCTTTCTGCCCATCTTCTTCTTCTTCAATGGTTTCCACCCACGCCCGAAATTGGCCCCCCCTTCCGATGCCTCCATCGCCGAACGCCCATCCTATTCTCTCACGCCGATCACAATAAACAAAGCAGCGGCTGAGCTCATCGCTTGCCGCCACCATTACTTCGTGACATCATTGCCAGCCTTCCGAGCCGCGCACCACTTACAACCACCACACCCAAGAAACAGGAAACAAATAAAACACAGCGTACGTGCCCAGACATGGCCCGGTGATGCAAACGGCAACTCATAAACAACAAAAGGTTCATAACATATAAAACGTACTAATCTGCATTCAAGAACACATGGGAATTGGTAATGCACGCGCCTAGGCTGGCTTAGACATTTTCACTAACATTTTCATTAAAATTTAACACCTTTCTCTAGATAGTGATGGTATCAACTCATATGGCCATGTTCGTGGGCATGGAACGAAGGGACGATATCAACCCTTTTTGGACTTAGACTCAGCACCAAACTTTTAAAAAAAAAAAAATCATCAAATGGGCATTCAAAATTAACCACGTTAACCCACAGAAGCTCAGTACGCATGTGACTAACAGAATGAACAAAACTCAACGTCCTATCCTACCAAAAATAGGGCGGAGTTTAAAATGAGAGATCCCTACTCGGCTTTGGCAACGGCGACGGGAGGGTGAACTCGAAATGGATCGAGCGATGACTAGCTGTCCCGCGGTGTTCCCGAAGTGAGATTCTCGGGAAGGCGACGCAACTCGACCCAAATCAAAAAGCTACGCACAAGACCTACATAGTTCGAGGGTAAAGCACTGCAAGGACGGCGCTTGACGAACGGACTCTGGTGACGGCCGACCACCGTCTCGAGCTCCCTCACTGTTTGGTTCTCTCCCTCTCACTCGCTTAAACTCTCTCAAGCTCTTCCAATCTCTCCCTTGTAGCTCGAACCCCAAAAGAACCCCTAGAACAAATGAGTGAGCCCCTCTCTTTTAAGGGCAACCGGCAGGCGCACATGGCCCCTGCCACCGCTAGCTTGCCGGCCAGATTGATCCGACCCGCGAATCACGCCACCATTTGCTCCACGGCGATCCCATGTCTCTTCTGCTCGTACTCTCTTCATTTTTCCTTCTTTTTGCAGAAGCGTGGTTGGCATGAGAGGAGGAAGATGACTTGCATGCGGGCCGGGTTAAAATAAAAGGAGATGGGCCCGCCCAAGCGCGAAAGGGAGAAAAGGAAAAGATATAGGTGGGCAAGCCCACGCATGAAGAAAAACCATCTACTCGGCCCCATTCGATTTTTCTTATACCTTTTAATGAAAATTTTAAATTTTCTTTCTTCTTTTTATTTTCTTTTTTTTTTTTTTAATTTTTGATTTTTTAAATTTTTAAATTTATAATTTTAATAATTAGTGATAGTTATGTAAATGCTCCTAATGTCTATGCGTAATGGATTTTAATGAAAATATGCATGATGCATTTTAATGAAAGTTATTTACTTTACTCTTTACTTCTTCTTTTTTTTTTTTTTAGCTATTAATTCCTAATTCTGTATGTGATTAAGTCCTAAATAAATATGTAAAATTTAGGTGTCAACAAAACTATGTTGTTGTCTTGTTCGATACGATACACTATGTTATGATAATTATATATCCCGAACGTTTGTTTCTCAGTTACTAGTGGGACGGCCCACGAACGAAGCATGATCCAAGACCAACTAGATGGGGTAGTGTCACGCATGAAGGGTAGCCCACAAGCAACCCATGACCGATCCATGAACAACCCAAGATCAAGGCACAATTGGCCCATGTGCAATACGGACAAAAGCTTGTGACCATTCACTTACCCCATATCAGACGGCCCTGTTGGCTCTACCCTTGCTTCTAACGCACGCCTAAGGCTTTCCCAAGCCTAGAGCCATTGAGTGGCCTACTATACAAACTTGTAATGATGATACACATTTAAACATAGCCATCGGATTGGAGGGAAGATCAATTGATGAGTTGAGACGTGAACTTGTATAAATAGCGGTTCCTCCCCCTCATTGTGTTCAGCTCGTTCACAAGTAAATACACTTGTCCCTTTGTTCATATGACTATTGTGCTCGTGCGTGTTCGTGTGAGGCTGACTTGGGAGTAAAATCCTAAGACCGCACAGGTGTTTGATCGTTCGTAATCGACCGGTGAGTTGAGATGGGGCCATGTTGCGTCCTTAGTGTTCCACATGGATCAAGTTTTGACCAAGTAGAAGATAGAGCGTTCCCACTACCAAAAGTTGAAAGCCGATTGCCATCAAAAGAAAATTACATATGCAAACAACTCTCTTTATAATTTAAAATGTTAAGTGATAAGCCAAATATATATATATATATATATATATATATATATATATATATATATATATATATATATAAACCTATTGTTCAAATGCTAATTCAATTATAAATTTTTTTTATTTGACCATTTTAGTCGTAAATCTTTTAATAACTTACTCATGTAGTCCTTCTAAACAATAATAGATGGATGTTGCTTACATGGACATTTGTTGTCCTATATAACATGACCAGCATTAACGTGAACAATTTGTATTTTTTAAGAAAAAATATTACTTTTTTTTTCTTTTTTTCTTATTTCACTCTCACTTAACGATCTCAACAGTGGCCATTGGAGGTTCTCAACTGTAGGCAAGGGTTAGGACGCCCTCATCAGCCCTTGGCATGAATTTTTTTTATTTTTTAATTAAAAAGCCAGCCATAAGCGAGGGCTAGGATGCCTTCACTGGCCCTAGACATGGACAATTTTTATTTTTTTTAAAAAAACTCTTAATTGTTTTTTTTTTTTCTTTTGCACGCCCTTTTTCCCTATGCTATGGCCTTAGGTAGTAATGTGTATGATATAGTTTACATTGAATCATATGTTTCCAATATTGATAGTGTTGTGAGCAGGTCTATGAATAATCCTTGGGAAGAAACACCAGTAATATATGAGTTGGATTCTGAGGTTTTGGAAAGGGACAAAGGATGTTAGTCTGATTTTTTTAGAAAAGATAGGTTTAAGAGGCATAATATATATGTGGATTTACAGGGTGTGCCATTAGCTGGGCTTCTCGCTAATTTGGAGCTTTGATAATTATCATTCGAAGGTAATTCCGTTTAATATGGAATCGACACAAGCTCGTCATTTTCGGAATACTCTGTGTGTTTGCGAGGAAATGGGGACAGAGGCAGACGGCTAGATATGTGAGGTGCCTGTGTGGTGCCTAAAAGAACTAGGCCACCAAGCGAGCGTAACTGAGGAGTGGCCGAGTTGCCAACCGGATCAGAACGCTCGGACAAAGCTGGTTGGTCTTGCGAACAGTGCCCAAGGGCTTTTATTTTCTTTAGTGCTGTAGCCGAGCACCTAACTTCCGATGTAGACTTGTTAAAACCCTTGTTTTAAGATCTTATTTGACAAGAGAAATTCATGAGAACTCTAGAGAATTTTTGAAAGTTAGCATTCAAGAGAGGCAAGAGCATGAAAAGTTCCTAATTTTTCATTGGTTCTTGTGGGTTTAGTTGCTATCTAGGATTGAATAGTACTTGATATAAGTGTTTCAAATGATTGTACTCTTCTCTTTATTGATTACATTAGAATCATCCTATCGATCTCTACTGTGGAGTAGGCACACTGCCGAAGCATGTAAATCCATTATGGTTGCATTTCATTTTATAATGTATCTCTTACTCAAATCGTATCGTTTGTTTGTGCTTCCATGTTAGTCCGAAGATATAATAAACCAAACTATTTGCCTACTTAAACTCCCTTAGTCATATAGTCAAAAGTAATCCATGCCATTTAGAACGGTTAAGCATGGAATGCTTTGCCACTCTATTGTCAACTTCCACATTCAACTTTGAGCTTTGGCCTTGACGATGCCTACGCAAAGCAAAGACATCCCCTTGACTCCTCCGACGCAACATTGCAGATTTCACAAGTTGCATCAACAGTCAACAAGAAGACTCCACTGTGCTATTCTTGTAAGACATAAAAATTCATGATGCAGAAGCCAGGATCAATTAAAGACAAACCTCCAGCCATTGTTCTTGTTCATGTTTGTCATAAAAGCCTGAAATCAAATAAAATTGGGGACACCCTACTAACCCAATTCCCTCACGTACTAATGGTGTATTCTAAATATGAGAGTTTGTGTTAAACCTTGTCATCACCCGTCAGAAATGAATGTATGTTCCCTTTTATATCTCGTCTCTCATCAAGACGGTTATCAAATGGGCGGTTGTAACGAAAGGGTACAAAGCGTGAAAAAAACTTTATGTCGAACAATCGCAACTTTAAGAGAAAATGTGGGTCTAAAATATGGGATCACAAAAAATAAATAACATTCTCCCACTTGATCCCATCATTTTCATCATACGGATTATTCAACTAATTCCACGAAAACTTTATACTTAAAGAAAAGAAACAAAACACATAGATCATGGCGACATGTCCTCTAAGAGTGAATAATATCTTCCATGTATCACAATGCACCGTATTTCTTTAATGTCAGCCTATATGTGACAACAAATCTTAATGAATAAACCCCATGTTTATTCCAAAACCAAGGATAAATGTTATTCTCATAAACAACAAGATGTGTACACCAAAATTGAGAATCAACATTACAACTGAATAAGAGTTTCATACATCAAAAATCGCTCATATAACGACAAATCACATGATGGGACCTATTCCCATACTAGCTACATGATCCTTATACTTCATTGGTGGCGTGCAGTTAAAGGATCGGCTATCATCAATTCAGTGCTAACGTGTTCAATGACCACTTTATTCTCCTTAACACGTTCTCTTATGGCTAAATACTTAATGTCGATATACTTACTTCGACTACCACTTTTGGCATTTTTAGCCATAAAAATTGCAGTTGAATTGTCACAATATATTCTTAATGGCCTAGAAATTGAATCAACAATTCTAAGCCCAACAACGAAACTCTTCAACCATACAGCATGTGAGGTAGCCTCAAAACAAGAAACGAACTCAGCCTCCATAGTGGAAGTAGCAGTCAAAGTCTGCTTGGCACTTCTCCATGACACGGCCCCGCCAGCTAACATAAAAATGTATCCAAATGTTGATTTTCGTGAATCAACGCAACCCGCGAAGTTCGCATTCGAATAACCGACCACTTCCAGGTTGTCAGTCTGTCTATACATAAGCATATAGTGTTTGGTACCTTGTAGGTATCTTATCACTTTCTTTGCAGCTCTCAAGTGGTTTAAACCTGGATTACTCTGATATCTTCCCAACATTCTTACAACAAAAGCGATATCAGGTCGAGTGCAAACCTGAGCATACATCAAGCTTCCAATAGTAGAAGAATATGTAATGTTGTACATTTGTTCCATTTCTAGATCATTCTTAGGACATTGGTTCAAATTAAACTTGTTACCATTCACAATGGGTTCTATACTTAGTGAACAATCTTTCATCCGAAATCTCTCTAAGACCTTATTGATATAGGTTTCTTGAGATAGTCCTAAAATTCATCGAGGTCTATCTTTATGGATCTTAATGCCAATGACATAAGATGCCTCACCCATATCCTTCATGTCAAAACTCTTAGAGAGGAATTGTTTCATCTCATGTAGCAACCCCTTATCATTGGTTGCAAGTAGTATATCATCTACATACAATACAAAGAAACAAATTTTGCTCCCATTGACCTTCTAGTATATACATTGATCTATGACATTCTTTATAAAACCAAATGAAGAGATGACATCATGAAACCTTAAGTACCATTGGCGGGATGCTTGTTTCAAGCCATATATAGATTTCTTAAGCTTGCACACAAAATGCTCACCTTTACTAGAGAAGAATCCTTCAAGTTGTTTCATGTAAACCTCCTCCTCTAGTTCTCCATTGATGAACGCCGTTTTCATATTCATCTGATGTAATTCCATATCAAAATGGGCAACCAAAGTCAAAACAATACGAAGAGAATCTTTCTTAGATACAGGAGAAAATGTCTTCATGTAATCGATTCCTTCATTTTGAGTGAATCCTTAGCAACAAGTCTAGCCTTATATCTTTCAATATTACCCAATGAGTCTTTCTTAGTTTTAAAGACCTATTTAAATCAATGGCATTCGCACCATTAGGTAACTCAACCAAATCCCAGACTTTGTTAGATGCCATAGAACTCATCTCTTCCTTCATGGCATTGTACCACAAATTAGATTTATCACTATCTATGGCTTGTGAAAACGTTTCAAGATTATTCTCAGCTCCAATATTGTAGTCAGACTCTTGTAAATATATAATATAATCACTAGGAATAGCCGATTTCTTTATTCTAGCAGATTTTCTCAATGTTGCATCAACATTCTCTTAAGAAGCGTGTTCCTCAACCAGTTGTTCAACAATTTTTGGTAATTGCTGAACAATTAGATCCACTAGATCAATATCAGTAGGTTGTGGAACTTCAATGATTGGTTATTCAATAGCCGGCTGAACTGAAGGGGCATTATAAACAACAACTAACCTTAAGCTTGAGGTGGAAGGTTGAGTGTCTAAATGATCTTTCTTAAAAACAGGGTCCTTCGATTGATCGCTCCCACTAATCAAGTCATTTTCAAGAAATTTAGCGTTTCTTGATTCCATAATCCTAGTGGTATGAGATGGACAATAAAACCTGTATCCCTTAGACCTTTCGGCATATTCAATGAAATATCCACTTATGGTCCTTGGATCAAACTTATTTTCCTCTGGATTGTAAACTCTCACTTCAGATAGGCATCCCCAAATGCACACATGATGTAAACTTGGTTTCCAACCCTTAAATAACTCAAAAGGTGTCTTTAGGACAACTTTTGTCAGAACTCGGTTTAATATGTATACTGCCGTCTTAAGTGCTTCAGTTCATAAGAATTTAGGAAGTTTGGAGCTGCTAAACATACTATGCACCATGTCCAATAAGGTCCGGTTTCTTCTTTCTGCTACGTCGTTTTGGCCGGAGAACCAGGCATAATATATTGGTCAACTATCTCATGCTCTTGAAGAAATCTTGCAAATAGACCATGTGCTTGTCCATCTTTAGTGTATCTACCATAGAATTCTTCACCTCTATATGATCTCACGATCTTAATTTGCTTATCGCATTGTTTCTCTACTTCCGCCTTAAATACCTTAAAGGCATCTAATGCTTCATACTTATTATGAATCAAATAGAGATACATGTAATGTGAGCAATCATCTATGAAAGAGATGAAGTATTTTTGACCACATGAGTCCATATCCGGACTACAAATATCCGTGTGTATGATTTCTAATATTTCTGTACTCTCTTGGCACATTTCTTTGTTTTGTTAGTATACTTTCCCTTTATGCAGTCCACACAAGTATCACAATCAGTAAAATCTAAAGTACCGAGTACTCCATCATTTACTAATTGCTTAATTATTTCTATGGAGATATGTCCCAATCTCCGGTGCCACAACATAGAGGAATGTTCTTTCACAACACATCGTTTCATACCGGCTTTATCATAAACATGCATCGCATCATAATAGGCATTGTCTTGTAAATTAATTCGAAAAAGACCATTATACAAAATACCACTCCCGACAATTTTAGATTTAAATGATTAATAGAAGTTTGAATCTAAAAAGTTAAAGGAGTATTTCAAAGGTACAAGTCTTGAAACTGAAACTAAGTTTCTAGAAAAACTAAGAACATAAAAGGTCTTTTCCAAATTCAAAACAAAACCACTATTGAGAACTAGTCTATATGTTCAAATAGCTTCCACATGTGAGCACATCTTGTTTCTTGAATAGATGCTTTGTTCACTTCCCATTGGCTTCCTGTGGTTTTGAAAACCCTGCAAGAAACTCGAAATATGGATTGTATATCCAAAATCAATCCACCAAGTGTTGTGACTTATATCAATCATATTAGATTCATAACAAACACAAAATATTGGATTACCTTTCTTCTCGAGCTAAGCCTTAAATTTGACACAATCATTCCTTATATGCCCATTCTATTTACAGAAGAAACATTTGGATTCTTTCTTAATATCAGCTTGGGGAGGTATTTTACCTTTTCCCTTATACTTGCCATAGCCCTTATCATTTTCTTGTGTTGCCAAATGAGCACTTTTTCCCAATTCCATAATCAGTCTTTCTTCCTCTTGAACACACATGGTCATGAGTTCATTAATTAACAATTTATTCTTATGTGTGTTATAAGAGATCTTGAAAGATGCATACTGTTGTGGGAGAGTGTTCAGAATATAATACACAAGAAAATATTCAGATATCTCAACCTCAAGTTTCTTAAGCTGAGCTGCAATGTCCCTCATTTGCATGATGTGCCCACGCACACCTCTAACACTAGTGAGCTTCAATGATGAAAACTCTATAATCAGATCCTGGCATGCGCCTTCTCAGAACTCTTAAACTACGCATCTATAGCCTCCGATAAAGCCTTAGCATTGCTATGTTGAGCAACCAAACCACGAATACTAGGAAAATATTTTAGCTCTTATAAACATCGCACAAATGCGGTTAGACCGCTTTCATTGGTTATAAAGACCTATCTTAGCTGAAGTGCTCGAATCAGTAGGAGCAGGTAGTTCGTCTTTCCTTATAGCATAGTTAATGTCCATCCACCCCAATTGAAGAAGAACTGACTCCTTCCAAACTTTATAATTCTCACCATTTAGTATTGGAACATCAAACTTAAATTCAAAGAAATTCACAGGTTGCAAAACTGCATATCAAATAATCATGCTTATGTCACAAAATTTGAGGCAAATATAAATAAATTATGTTTTACCAATGTAAACATGTCACAATATGAATCACATAACATAAAAACTACCTGTGGGCTAAGTTTTTTAATTTAAGTAGATTCATAATTACTTCATGAAGAAACTACCATATTATATGCATTTTCTTAATCCCTATGGGTAAATTAAGAAAAATAATATGATATTTCATCCTAATTAATCATATTAATATAATGAAAATTCCTGTGGGATAAAATTCATCATATTAATATAATTAATTACAATAAATGTCCATTTCTAAATATGATCCGGAGGCTTTTAATATACGATTTTAATTAATTAAAGATGATGTGGCCACTCTCTAATTAATTAAATATTAGGACCATTGGACATTTAATTTCATGCATAAAATACTCATAAAAATGCACGAAATGACATAATAAATAAATACATCAAGGGCAGAACAGTAAATAAATAAATTGGCCAAGGGCAAGATTGTAAAAACATGAAAAATTTGGGCCAAAAGTGTAAAAACAGCCGCAGGAGGGAGACGACAAGCGCGTGCCGAGCACGCGCCAGAATTCGCGTGGGCGCGTGCCTCGCATGCGCGCGGTTCAACACGCAAGAGCGTGCATTGCACGCGCCTCGCAACTGCCGTGCGCGTGGTCTCCACGTGCCTTCTTCCTCGCGCCTAGAGCGAATTTCTTCGCTGTTTTTCGCTGTTCCACCGCGATTTCGCCAGCCGTTTCTTTTCCGGCAACCCATCTAAGACCGAAATAAATGATGGGTTTTAAAGAGCATGCCAGCATGACCACATGGGTTCAAGTTTCGGCGAAAATGACGAAGAAATAAGCCCCAAATTATAAGAAAATTTTCCAAAAACACAAATCCTCAACCACCATGGCTTCCGCCGCCCGATTAGCCTCCGGCGAACACCGATATGTAGAAATAACTCATGGCTAATATTCCTCATGGTGGTGCGACCGTACGGGTCCGAATTCGAGGGGTGGGTCGCCGGATTTTTCCCGAAATCGGCAAATCTCTCTTGGTCTTAAAACTTCGAGTTACTGTTCATCCTAAAAAATGCCCGAAAACACAAAAATACAACAAAACAAGGCAGAGCCTTTTAACATGCTCTGATACCAAATGTAAGACATAAAATTCATGATGCGGAAGCCAAGATCAATTAAAGACAAACCTCCAGTCATTGTTCTTATTCACGTTCATAAAAAAAAGCTGAAATCAAATAAAATTTGGGACACGCTACTAACCTAATTCCCTCACGTACTGATGGTGTATTCCAAATATGAGAGTTTGTGTTAGACCTTGTCATCACCCGTCAGAAATGAACATACGTTCCCTTTTATATCCCATCTCACATCAAGACGGTTACCAAATGGGCGGTTGTCACGAAAGGGTACGAAACATGAAAAAACTTTATGTTGAACGGTCGCAACTTTAAGAGAAAATGTGGGTCTAAAATATGCGATCACAAAAAATAAATAACAATTCTATCTTTTGAGCTACAAGCCCAGCAATCATAAATCAATTCGTTGAACAACTCATCTTGTCGCAATTGTCACATAAGTCAATATAAAGCTTACACAATTTTAGTCCTCGATAATCCAGCGTCACTTCTGAATATTTTCTACAGAACGTACAACAATTGTGATAATTGAGGACTTGATCTGCAATGACTCATGACTTCATAAGCATAACGTTCATTATTACATGAGAAAACTTGAACCTAGCAACAACAATACCGAGGAAAGAAAAGCGGACGGTATGGTGACTGATCGTGGAATGCGTCCTTTGTCCGTCCTCAATCCCATCGCTTCAATCACGGGGTAGCTCATCACTAAGACGAAAAATGACAGTGCAATCTGCATGAACAGTTTGTCGAAGCCTCCCAAAGTAAGAACTCTAGCGACTCCTCCGAAGAAGGAAGCCATGTTCAATATCACTAGAGTCACCATCGGAGCCAGAAACATTATTGACGTTTGAAAATCAAATATCCCCATCTCGTATCTCTTTGATTGCTCATCATCGTCGACCTTATTTGTAGGCAAGAAGCTGGCTGTTCTCATGCCGATTTGTGTCATAATCGCGTCTATGGTCCCGTACACATAACACGTCGTTGACTTGATCATCCAGATTCGTTGTTCGTTCAAGAATATTTGGACTGAATGGCCACTTGCGATGACTTCATAGAGATGCTTACAAAGGGATGATAGGAAGATGAAGGCAAATAGCATGATAAATGAACTTGAAACCTGACAATGAAGAAATCATTGATTAACTCTTTCAAACAAATAAATTGAGCAACAAAATTGAAGCGTAATTTATACGCTGAAGGCAATGAGAATGTTATGTTCTAGAGCTAGGAGTCAACTTACCTCAGGGTATATAGAGATGCCGTTTACTAGACAGATCTGAGGAATAGTTGCAAAGCAGCAAATTGGCAAGCAATAGAAGGGTAAAAGTGAAAGTTCAGCATAGCACATGCTCTGAAGAATGGGCATCCTCAACGAGCCATAGATCAGAGGACAAAATCTCGAGATACCAACTTGTGACAACCCAGAATACCATCTCGTGCCTTGAATCAACATGTCGTTCAAATTCGTTGTTGCGGTCCCTAAGAATTGCGGCTTTGATGGGGTATAAAACACGGAAGTCCAGCCACCGCAGTGTAAGGTAAAACTGGTGAAGTAGTCTTCTACCACAGAATAGTACTTGAAGCCCACCTGAGATCATGCCAACAAAACTCAGATAAAGTAAAATAAAAAAAGAAATGGAGTCATCTAATTTTAATGTTTCTTTTAATTATACGTGCCTCTTGACCCCATTTTGTGCCATTTTCATAGCCACAAGAAGTTAACAGTTGGGTTTCTTTCATCAATGCTGCAGAGCCGCCAGCAATAATGTTCTTGCTTGGCTTCTCCTTTTGCCCAAGGTATTTGATGAATTCATTCGAATGGCCAAAGAGTTTCTTTAAATCCATGAGATCATAACCTGTTAGATCGACGGAAAACGAGCTAATTAATTCATTACTGCATTTACTTTTTCTACCCTACTTTCTTGAAAACAGCAAAGTCATAAGGATCGATCTACTTGCCTTCTTGCATGGGTCTACGATACAAGGACTCTCTCTTGATGTAAAAGCAAGTCCCAGATAAAACAGGTCCCTTCAATCCATCCATTCCATACAAATATGTCTGAGACAGAGCAAAAATCGTTAGCTAACAAAAGAAAAGTTGCACTCTAAAAAACTTCATATGATTCTTTTTGTTTACCCAAAAGTACGGTCTGATCCTGCTATCGTAGATGTCGTTCTCACTAATATTATGAAACATTTGAGGAAATTGAACCAGCATTAACGATGGAGATAATTTCGGATCCAAATGAAAACACATCGCCTGCCGAGCCGAAGAAGGGTCGTTGCAGTACATGTCGCAATCCAACACTAAAATGTACGGCGAGTTGCTCATCACTCCTGATACCCGGAGCTGCACGGACGAGCAACGGCGAATTATTATCGGCTGTACATAGATAGAAGAACATAGATATGTTTGTTTCCGATTTGAAAATTAAAATGGCGTACAAGAACGTTGAGAGCTCCAGCTTTGAAGTGATGGTGATGAGAAGGTCTCTTTTCTCTTGAGACGTATATAAGCTTAGGCATGGGGTCTTGGTGTGCTTGCATAACTTCATCAGGGACATTCCCTCGGACCACCTGTCGCATCCGTTGATTTTTGTCATACCCATCGAGACGTATGTTACTCTTAGCTCACTTAATTAAATCTGTAGAAATTGCAAATTCCCATTTTAAATTTAGAATTACCTCAATGGTAGGCGGATGGTCTCGGCCAGTGTGGCTCGAGTCACCTCGGCGCCTCTTTCGGTACTCAGTTACTTGTTCTTTGAATAACTCATATTTCTCCTGAAAGAAGAAAAATAGTTAGATCTAATATTTAACCAGTGTGCAGGGCACAATTCTTAGTTCTTCATGCCCATCCCTTCTATTTGCATTCCTCCATCGTAAACTATAGTAAGCTGTAATCTAAATCTGTAAAACAAAGTATGATTGATGTGGGTGCTGCTAGTCTTTAAAATATAGAAGGCATCACACTTTGAGAGTTCAAATCGTCGGGAGTAGATAGTCGCGCCGATCACGTTGCACCATTCTTCGACATGAAATTGAATAAGCAATCAATTCTCTCAAAACTTTTAAGTTTTTATTAACATGAAGACTTATATCAGGACAAAGGCACTTAAGTGAGACACTCAATGCATAGTAAAATGATCTTTTTAAGCCATCAAACGACGGGGCGTGTTTAATATTTAAATATAGCAGGACATTATCTTATAGAGAAAATGGAAGTGCAGACGTATGGACAAAAGGATATGATCATCGAAAGGTAAAGCGTACCTTGACTATCTTCTTCTCAGAGCCAAACTCATTCTCAGAACTCATGCCAATCCCCTCACCATCCTCTTCCTCCTTAAAAAATGCCTTCGGACACCTCGTCTTTATCCCATACCTCTTGCAGAAGGGCAGCCACCATCTTGCGAAATCGTAGGCCTCCCTCGTCCCATGCAAGGTCAGTGTCGAGCCGCCATCGTCCGAGAGGTACACATGGAGTTTCTCCGGGGGATAGTCAAGCGCCATTGCCGACACCACCGTGTTCATCACGTCAACAGTCGACTCCTTATCTGGGTCCGCCGTGCACACAAACACATCGATGGGTGGCAGCTCCTTGTCCTCTGGCAGCCGCTTGGGGAAGGCCGTCCGTCTCATGGGCCGCCACCGGAAGGCTTGGCTGAGCAGCCACAGGAAAGATAGCCCTAGTTCGGCAAGGAACATGGTGAGACATGCCAAAGTTGTGGCTCTGTCTCTCGATTTACTTTCACTGAAGAAGAACGAAGCTCTATAGTATATGAGAGCGGATAGAGCTGTGGCGTGAACGAGCATGTGGGTGCGGTTGATGATGATTGATTTTGTGAGGACATGACAGAGATTGAGAGGGCCTGAGCTATGCTCCATATGACAGGATCGGTTCTTGCTATTCTCCTGTTCTACTGATATGAATAGGAAGTTCTCCAAGATTTTAGCACATAGGGTTATCCGTACCCCCATATTTATATATCAACCTATGAGTATTTATATTGAATGAATTAGTCTATATTAGTAGGTTTGACAAAGTTAGGTGAGGAGAATTGCCAAAAAAGTTATAAACTTATTATATTTTTTTAATTCATTCTTTTTTTTTTTTGCTAATTCAATCCTAAACATTTTGTAATTATGTCAATTCAATCTCTTTGGCAAATTTTGACCAGTTGGTGCAAATATGGACGTCAGCTGGCACAGACGTAAATGCTTGATGATGCTAACATGCACAATTTTTAGTAATATTTTATTTTATTTACTTTTTTTTTTCCTTTTTCTCTCTCACTTTCTCTTCTTCCTTCTTTTTCCCTTTTTGGCAAGGGCCACAAAGCCCTTGCTAGCTACCAAGAATGTCTACATCATATCAAGATTATCAGTTTAAGGGTCTGTTTGGCAACTTACCAAATAGTGAAAATTTCTATTATATTGTTTCTAGGAATAGATTTGGAATATAATCGATAAGTAAAAAAAAAAGTTGAGTCTTTGTTCCCAGGGACAATTCCAAAATCAAGCCAACTTATATTTTCTATTTTCTCTTCTTTTTTCTTGTTCTTCTTCCCTCTCTCTTCTTTTTCAACCGCCGTCGCTGTTGCCACCCTCCATCGCCGCCGCCATCATCACCGCTCATAGCTGCTAGTCGTCGGCGACTGGTCTAACGAGATCTGGTGAGCTTGCCTAGCCATTAGTAAGGTCGAGTGTCGTCGGTGGCTAGGTGTGCCTCACCCAAGCCTCCCTCGGCCATTGGCAAGGCTCACCCAACCCCGACGAGGCTTGGCTAACAAGGGACGGCCTCACTGAGGGCCAGTGATGCTTCGATGGGGTCACCGGCGCTCTTCGGCCGATCGCCAATCATCCCAAGGCCGATGACTAGCAACCTTGAAGAGGAAGAAGAGGGGAAAGAAAGGAAAAATAAAAAAATATTAAAAAAGAAATAAAGGAAAAAATATTTAAAAATATTTAAAAATTAAAGAAAATTATTCAAAGTAAAATTTTTGAGTATGGTGTCAAACACAATTCTATTCCTAGAACTAAAATTTTAGACAATTACCAAATGGTTTAAAAATGTTTAAAAATTATTCCCAAAATCATGATAAATAAAAAAAATCATTTCTAATAAGAAATTGTTTCTAGATATAGAAACGTTACCAAACCCTCTATAAGGTTCCAATCATGGCACTCTTTTGATTTCTCCAATCTCGCCCCCCTAAATAAAATTTTGGCTAGTCAATGTTGATGTAGATGTCAATTGGCACTAACATGGATATCAGGCAATGCTAACGTAATATTTTCTTTTTTTTTTTCCTCTTTCACTTTTTCTTCATTCTTTTTCCTTTTTGGGAGAGGGCTGCAAACCCTTTACTTGCCGCCGGTGATGTCTTCATCATATCGAGGGTACGACTTTAAGGTTCCAATCATGGCACCTGTTTCAATTTCTCCGATCTCCAATTCCACCAGCCCCCCCCCCCCCCCAACAACCACCCCCAAGAAAATTATATATATAGGTACATGTTGCCATATTTGCATCGAGTATTGCGTGACCTGTTTCAATTTCTCCAATCTCCACCCCCCCAACCACCCCCAAAGAATATATATATCTGGTACATGTTACATGTGACTATATTTGCATCATGTATTGCGGGAGTATCAAGTAATGTATCTCTAAATATTTTGTCGATCTTTTTGCGATAGCTTAATTTTTTTTGGAAAATATAAAAAAAATTCTCCAAAAAATAATTATCTCAACCCCTAATTTGTCACCACTCTAAGCTCTTCTTATCTAGAGAACTCTATCTCCATAGATTTTTAGATTAAGTCCTAGGGAAGCGAGCTTGACCGGCATGGCTTGAGCAAAAAGCAGCACCAATCTGTAGAGATTTCAACCTGGTCCCCCACAAATTTTCAATTTGATTTATTATCCACACGAGTCGTGTTGAATTTTTTGACCGATTATTGTGTACTAATTATATAACATTTTTCTTGTCCATTTGTCTGGGCTTATCTCCTCTGCCGGACAGTGAAGGTCACCGAACCGCAAGAAACTATGTTGCTGTCTTGTTCGATATGATACGCTATTTTATGATAATTCTATATCGTGGACATTTATTTCTCAGTGACTAGCGTGAGTTGAGATGAGGCCATGTTGCGTCCTCAGTGTGCCACATGGATCGAGTTTTGACTGAGCAGAAGACAGAGAGCGTTCCCACTACCAAAAGTTGAAAACTGATTGCCATCAAAAGAAAACTACATATACAAACCATTTCTCTTTAAAATTTAAGCTGTTAAGTGACAAGCCAATAGCAAGGAAAATGATCTCAATAATAAGTTTATAAAGCTCAAATGTTAACTCAATTATAAACTTTTTAGATTTGACCATTTTTACCGTAGATCTTTTAATAACTAACTCATGTAATCCTTCTAAACAATAATGGATGGATGTTACTTACATGGACACTTGTTGTTCATGACCAGTGTTGATGTGAATAATCTGTATTTTTAAGAAAAAAAGTCTTATTATTTTTTCTTTTTCTTTTTTTTTTTTTATTTCACTCCCGCTTAACGGCCTCAATGATGGCCATCGGAGCTTCTCTACCATAGGCAAGGGTTAGGATGCCCTCATCAGCTCTTGACATGAACAATTTTTATTTTTTAATTAAAAAGTCGGCCATAGGTAAGGGCTAGGATGCCCTCACCAACCCTAGACGTAGACAATTTTTATTTTATTTTTAAAAAAAAATCTTAATTTTTTTCTTTTTTTTCTTATTTCCCTCTCCATTCTATATTTCACGTGTTGCCAGTGAGAGTTGATCGACACCCCTGGTCAACCCTTATTAAAAAAAAAAGGAAGAAAAAAAAAGGAGAAAGGAAGGGAAAAAGAAAAAAAGTTAGAAAAATTATTTAAAAAAAGTAGAATTTGTCAAGGTTAATGCTAGTTATATCATGTAGAATCAAGTCCTTAATTTTTAATTAAAATTGACTGGAAGGACTACTTGATAAATTGTCAGAAAGTTTAGGATCAAATTGATCAAATTTGAAAAATTTAAGACTGAATTGATATATGTATGGTAGGTTTATGACTTTTTTGATAACTATCTTCTCTTCTCCATGTGCAACGGGAGCTTCATACGTGAAACATAGAATGTGGACATAGCCACACCGATCAAATATGTTAAGGCAAAGAGACAAAGTAAGAAGAAGAGGGTGCCCCGAATAACTAGTGACTTTTGACACTTGTGCACCAATATTGTGACATCTAGGTTGGCTCACTCGAAATATTATTTAGTTTTAACTATCTCGCATTGGTCTGTTTGTTTTTGAGAAAATAAATGATTTGAAAAACATTTTTCAAAAAATGATTACTTTATATTGCTTATAAAAATGAAAGAAGGAAAAATATTTTCTTTATATATGAAAATGTTTAGATACAAATTATCGCCATCGATAATGAAGATTTTTTTCCAATAACTAATTGCTCAAGCGATACTTTTTTCTTGAAAAATATCTTTTAAATTATTTATTTTTCACGAAACAAATGAAATGGGTAAATAAATTATAGTTTCTCTCACTACCATCCTCGTTCACTTGCATCACCTCTTATTTCTTCCACTACATTTTCTCCCCGCAAGCCCACCACTAGGGAGGGAAATAGGGAAAAAGAAAAAAATTTGACAAGGCTGAAATAGAAATTAACTAAAATTTCGGGGGGCAAACAATAATTAATGGCCTATTTGGTAACCATTTTGTTTCCGAAATAATTTCTACTAAAAAATAATTTTTTCTTATTTTGTTTTCTAGACAGGTTTCTGAGCATTGGAAGGTATTTAGTAGCCGTACAAAATTCATATTCTTGGAACATAAATGCATTTGGTACAATCCTAAATTTTTTTGCAAAGTATAATTTATTTTAATTTTTAAATAACTTTATGAGAAGAAGAAGAAGAAGAAGAAGAAGAAGAAGAAGAAAAGGAAAAGAATTTAAAAAAAATGAAGAGAAAAATAGGCTTGATTCTAAGAATATTTCTAAAAACAAAGAAGTAACTTTCTTACAATATTTCTAAAAACAAAGAAGTAACTTTCTTACACTGTTGATTATGTTTTAAATTTATCAAAAACAAATTTGGTCTCGGGAGTAGAGAAATTAATTGATGTTATCAAATAGATTTTTATTTTATTTTTATTTCAGGAAACAGAAGAATAAAAATAACCAAGAATTAACATGTTACCAAACGTTTCCTAAGCATCTCATATTTTGACGGACCTTGCAATATTAATTCAAGTATATATTCGATCTGTTGACCCCTTCTTTTGTCCCTTTGCGGCTTCCTTCGGGGAGCTCCCTCTCTTGCCCGACTTTGGGAAGTGTCCTTCCTTTTCTTTCATTCTTTCTTTGGCGTTTTCGTTGCGCGGCTCAAGAAGGGATCTCATACCATCTAGTAACATGCGGCAATACCAAAAGGTGTCCACAATGCAGTGGATTTGCCTTGCTCCCCGGTCAACCTCGAATATTTATCTCCAAGAAAATATCAAACCCCCGCCCTGGATAATCTTGTTGACCGAATCTTGGATTTGTATATCCAGCAGAAAGACATATGTAATTTGCAACCTGGGGCGAAACCAAATTGAAGTCCAATTAAGAATTTCTCAAAGGCCTCGTCCGATTTTCCCGGCTTGGTCTACGTCCTATTAATCGGGTCTGTTCTCATACACAAGCTTAGACTTGAGATGTAATTTTACATTGTATACACTTGACATTATTAATAGCGCTCTTGACTAGGCACGCTTACTGTTGATGATTCTTGTAAGTCGATTCCCATTTCACTTGTACAATCTTAGCAGTCTCTCGTTATTCATGGTGTCATTTGATTCACGTTTCATCTATATGAGCCACTTTTGTCTTGCTGAAACACTTATCATCCTAAAAATGAGAGAAAAACGACAGTAAATTGATCGCAGCTTTATGATAGAATGCCTCCCATGACTTCTTGTAGCAAAGGTTTGGGAGAATAAACCAGACAATTCTCTAGCTTTATTTTTAAGAGGTAGTGATACAAATCTAATCTAACCCGGGTCTCATCCATCCGACAAGGATCGTCAACTCCAATCACTCAGTACCCAAGAAAGCCGAGCCTAGACTCAATAATGCCAAGCAAAGGGTAGCCGATACTAAAGAGACCGATGGCGGAATGCGTCCTTTGTCCGTCCTTAGTACCATCCCTTCGGTCACAGGGTAACTCATTACTAGGACGAAAAGAACCAGAGCCATTTGCATAAGCAATTTGTCCCAACATCCTAGGAGAAGAGCCCTAGTGATTCCTCCAACAAAGCAAGCCACGTTCAATATCACTGCTGTCACCATCGGAGCCAAAAACATCGTGGATGTCTGGAAATCAAATACGCCCATCTCGTGTCTCTTCGATTGCTGGTCATCGGCAGCCTTATTCGTCGGCGAGAAGCTAGCTTTTCTCATGCCAATTTGCTTCAGGGTTGCGTCCATTGTTCCATACACGTGACTAGTCACCGACCTGATCATCCACATTCGTTGCTCGTTTATGAACGCTCGAACCGAGTGACCGCTGGCAACGACTTCGTACAGGTGCTTGCAGAGTGATGAAACAAACACCAGGGAAAAGACCATGGAATATGTACTTGAAACCTGACGGATAGAAAAAACAGTTGATGTTAATCAGCATCTAATCAGCTAAGTCAATCGAACACAACTAAACCTACCATACAACAAATTCAAGTGCTCAAAGGTCAACTACATCATGAGCAATTCTACATAGGAATAAGACTATAGTGACTTTTGACGATCTACTAATCTAGAGAATAAGAGTGTCAACTTACCTTTGGATATATGGCGATGCCATTCAATAGACAGATCTGAGGAATAGTGGCAAAGATGCAAATGGGCAAACAAAAGAGTGGGAAAAATGCAAGTTCAGCATAGCACATGCTTTGCAAAATTGGCATCCTCAGTGAGCCGTAAATCAGAGGACACAATCCGGAGAAGCCGACTTCAGCGAGTCCCGAACTCCATCTCGTGCCTTGAATCAGCAGGTCATTCAAATTTGTCGTCGATGTTCCCATGAACTGTGGCCTCAACGGGATATAATACACCGATGTCCATCCTTTGCAGTGCAAGGTAAAGCCTGTGAAGTAGTCTTCCGCCACGGATTGGTGCAGGAAGCCCACCTGAATATCGTATAAATGAACGGTAAAAAAAAAAAAAAGTTGAAAAATTACCTACGGCAAACCAAAATGTTACTAATTATACTCGCCTCTTGACCCCATTTGGTGCCACTTTCGTATCCACAAGAAGCTAAGAACTGGGCTTCTCTCCAGAAAGCTGCTGAGTCGCCAAGGATAATGTTCTTGCTCGGCTGGTCATTCTGCTGCAGATACTTAATGAATTCTTTTGAATTGCCGAAGAGCTTCATTAAGTCCATGACATCGGTCCCTGTCAAATCAGCAGGAGATACATTAAATGTCATCGTTGCAGTAATTTAGGAAGCTAGTTTTTACTTTAAAGATTAATGAAAGAGAATTCTTTGTTTTACAATTCTTAGTAACTAACTTTATCCATCTATTTACTTACCTTCACGTATGGATTTACCATTCAGTGACTCTCTCTTGATATAAAAGCCGGTACCAGATAATACAGGCCCCTTCAGTCCATCCATTCCGCACAATGATGTCTAAAATAAGGGTGAAATTCATATTAGTTAGCTATCATAGGAAATTTGCATACGCATGACCAAAAAATGTACAGTCTTTCATTATTTTCCTCACCCAAAAGTACGATCGCAACTTGCCATCGTAGATGTCATTCTCACTGATGTTATGGAATCTTTGAGGAAATTGGACAAATGATAGCGAAGGAGATATTTTTGGATCCAAGTGGAAGCACATGGCCTGCCTTGCCGAAGAAGGATCATTGCAGTACATGTCACAATCCAATACCAGAACATAAGGCGAATTGCTCATCACTCCAGAGACTCGAAGCTGTGCAAGGAAAGGGCAATATCCAAATCATCGATTAATGAATCATTACAAAATAAGATATCTTTGATAACTTTGTAAAGAAAGAGGATGTTGAGTTCGATTTTGTGGCATACAAGAACATTTAGAGCTCCAGCTTTAAAGTGATGATGGTGAGAAGGTCTTTTTTCTCTCGCAACATATACGAGCAGAGGCATGTTTTGTTTGTCTGCTTGCACAACTTCATCAGCGGAACTTCCTCGGATCACCTGCAAAATGAATTTGTACGTAATATATCTATGTCATTACATGTATTGGATAGAAGTTCTAATAAGAAAAGGAAAACTATCATTTATGAGTACCTCAACTGTAGATGGATGATCCCGACTACTTAGACATGAGTCTCCGTGGCCGCTAGCTCTGTATCGATTTACTTGAGCCTTGAATAACTCATACTTCTCCTGCAGAAAAAAATTAACGATAAGAGAGCATAGATGGTGGTTCGATAGGATATCTCATTCGATCGGTCTCCATAAAAGAGTTGCAGTAGATTAAACAACATGCAGATCTCCATAGGAATTCATTGCGCTTAACATTAGGACAAATTAAATTTTGGTGCACCAGAAACAAATTATGCCACGATTCATGCAGAATTTGTTTTGCTTCTAGGGGAAAACAATAGTCCAAAACGGCAATGGTATTATCATTATTTGATCCATTGCCCGTGTGAATTTATAGAACACCAACCTTGACTTTCCGCTTCTCCGAGTCATACTCGTCACTAGATCTCCCATCAATCCCATCGTCATCCTCTTCATCATCACCGTCATCCCTGAAATAAGCCTTTGGACACCTCGTCTTTATCCCAAACCTCTTACAAAACGGCAACCACCGCCTGGCAAAATCATATGCCTCCCTCATCCCATACAAGGTGAGCGGCGACCCCCCGTCGTCCGAGAGATACACGTGGATCTTCTCCGGTGGATAGTCAAGCGCCATTGCTGATATCACCGTGTTCATCACATCCACGGTCGGCTCTTTATCAGGGTCCGTCGTGCACACAAACACATCTATCGGCGGAAGTTTGCCATCTTCCGGCAGTCTCTCAGGGAAGGCAGTCCGCGTGACGGGTCGCCATCGGTGGGCTTGGTTGAGAAGCCATAAGAAGGATAACATCAGTTCGGCTAGGAATATCATAACCCAAGCCAAAATAGTGGGCTTGCTTCTGGAACTAGTTTCGGTGAAGAAATAAGAAGCTCTAAAGTGTATGAGAACGATTATAGCTAATGCATGGATGAGCATGTGTGCGGTTGATGACGATGGATTTTGTGTTAACGTGGCAAAGAGATAGAGGGCGAGAATGGCGCTCCATAGTTTAATTATGCACTTGCGAGTTTGGAACCTAGAGCTGCTCTTGAGAATTTTAGCTAGGCTTTTAGGGATATATAAACACGCACTCAAGCACACCAACGTTTAACGTTCTGCATCACTTGTGTTTGACTGATGGATTGTTAATCGCTGTCAAAGAAAAGTCCCGAGCATACACGTAATTTTCCTTGCGCACCACCACATCTTGCTCCTCACGAAACGTGGCGGCTGTTTCCCGCGTCGGCGTTTGTTTGTGGTCTAAAAAACACGTTTTTTTGTCATTTACTTGACCATTCTTCTCTCGGTGCACTTGTCGGCTTTTCAACTTTTAATTTTTCCGTTCGTACGCAATAATTTGGCTGAAGAATCTTGACTTCGCGACTTCCTCGGTCGAATGTCGATGCTGAGAGTTCGGGTCACCTCGTCCATGAGCCTCGTACATGTATTTTGATCCTCATATTTCCACATATGATGTCGACATGAGATAACTCATGCCCAAATCAGAGCCAAGCATTTTCCCCTCGTGTAAGGGGACAGGCCATATGCTAAGTGGCTCTTTGTCTAAACATGAACTGAAAGGCCCTTGCCCAGAGAGGAGAGGATAATAGTGCCCTTTCGTAGTTTCCATAGACATTCCTCGAAACTTTGAACCTACATGGTTTGATGGTTTGAGTTACGCAATATTATTTGCTACAAGCAACACTATATAAAGATTAGGGAGAGGATCCTCTTTACACGCATCAATTATGTCAAATGATTGAGCACTTAATTTCCTTATGCTTGACAAGCGTCACTTTTCTAGCTCGTACTTTTTCAGATTTTGGATCCGTGTATACAAGCTATTTGTATGCAAAGCCGCTAATTTTCTATTCTAATTCTTCCAGTTTGACCTTCTCACTTAGCATAGATGTAAAACATTGAGGTTATTCTTTTCTTACTAGTTAAAAAAGGGGGTGAGGATGACCAGTAATATCGACCCCATATGGAATATACCACTAGGGTCATACCCATTTTGAAATATTTGGATAATCATGATTACTATGCACCAACCCCAATATTTGCCAGCCTTTTTCTTTTGTCCTGCAAGTACTAAAGTTTTCTGAACCAAAAAAAAAGTACTACTAAAGTTTAAGAATTGAACATCCTCAGGCCGATAAGTGTAGAAAAGATGGCCAGAACTTTTCCAAGCACCAAAGGAAAAAATATCTTAAGACTGTCAGACCAACCAACTACTTCATTTGTTTTGTCTTGCGAAAGTGTGGCTTTGATTTTGGACAAGGTCGAGCTTGGCGGGCAAGATTACATTGCAGAGCTTTCGGCATACTCTCTGTTGCCCAAAACCAAACCCACATCTTAATTGGCTCTAGACACACCCTTTTAATCAAAGAGACTAATATCTCCATATGAATCATCTTCCTCGCAGAGATCCTTGTCACAAAACTGAACTCGGGTTTTTCCTTTTAGTGGGGTCAAATATAATTTAATCTTGAGACTAATAATCATTAGCATGTCACAAAAGGTGTCGCATGTCAGGAGCAACGGGGGATCACATTAATTCTACCGTATATCTGATGACTAATTTACCTAATTAAGTAAAGTTTAGAGGACTTGAAGTGGGGCTTAGATAGCATCTACTGCCAAAGAAGATTGACGGGATTGCTTTGAGGAAGATCAAGCCCAAGTAGGGATCCCATCCCAGCCCATTGATCCACTGGGCTTCGTGTTTCGAAGTTAATTCGGGCCTGGGCCCGACCAACAATTTTTAGGGGTGGTTTGATTCTTATCAAACCGACATGTTGGTCCGATACAAAATTTCTGCACCACATGTCAACTTTGACAGCTTGGAGTGATGTTGCAATAGAGATCATTCGTAATCTTTTTAATTTTCCTCTCTTCTGTTTGTTTGCTACAGGCCCCCATAAGATGTCACCTCTTTTAGGGTACCAATTTAAGTAGTCCTTCAATAAATGTAGCATTACTCAACGTGCCATATGGAAAAATTCAATAACAATCTGACGTATTGCCTAGTAAATCAGTGTTAATGAGTCTAGCACCTTCCATGGCAAAATATGCACAGAGTGAATCTCAATTAATTTCATTCGGTTTGGGCCGAATTGACACTAACAGAGACGTGTGTGCGAGTGGGCCAAGAGTGGCCTAAGATTATCTTAGCTTAACCAACAAATCCTTTTTTTTTTTTTTTTTTTTGGTTGGAGCCAACACATCCATAATGAATTGGAAATTCATTGCAGGCTCATCAAAATGTCATGCGTTCACACTTTATTATCCTCTTTAATCTTTATCAAATATACTGACCAAAAAAAAAAATATTTATCAAATACATGTTATGCAAAACTTCCATGGCTTCTTCTAGAAAAAAGTTCAGATATACTAGAAATAGAAATGAACCACAATTTCCAGATGTCCTTGATAATAAAATGTGAATACATGACCAATTCAGAGTCCTTAGAAGAGAAATGGTTCGTCAAGATAGTAGAATATTGAGGAAGCATTGGATTTGCTAATGAGCCAAGAGGTTAAACCTCTCCGGCAATAAATTCCAAGTTTGTTTATTAGTATTATAGATATTTTCTTTCAAAAAGTGTCGGGAATTTTTTGTGTTCTTCACTGCTACTGCGATCTACTCAACCAATATTTTGCTCTTTTGAAATTTAAAAGAATGATAGTATTCAACTCAGCCCCTTAAAATGGTCTAACTTTCCTTGGGATTGTCTCTCGTCCCTAATCATGAACATATATATGCCATTAGCTCCCCATGCACGTTTGTTTCTAGTACATGAGAAAGCTTAACAGTTTCTTTGGTTTCTTGAATCAAAATCCACATCATTCCAAAATGTGCCCACATCGCCATTCATAAGCTTCCACTTGTTGCACCAAAGAAAAGGGAGAGTAGAAAAAGGAACGATCCTTAAGGTGACTCATTGGGTGGGGATTGAGACACACGTTACTTAAGGGTTATAATTATGCTTTTCTGTGGTTCGAAGGAAGCATCCTTGCGCTTCAGTAATGTTATGGCCCACTTCTTCTTCTTCTTCTTTTATCAATAGGATCTGTTTCATGTCTCCATACAACTCTGCTTTTTCAAGGCCCGGCCAGTGACTTGGGGAAGAAAAGAATCTCACCCTCTATTATCGGTCTTTATCGTCAGAGTAATTCTGGCTTCATTTCAATCTCTGGCTGCCACTGCTTTTGCCGCTATGCAGTCCAATATTTCCTGGAAGAGAAGATCAAGTGCGATCAATGGAGGGAAGGGCAAAAAACGATGCATCTGTGAAAATGATGGAATAGCAAGAGGTGCTTATTGTGCTCATACCTCAACCATCGGTCATGGTTGGCTAGTTCATTAGGATATAACTATGAGGTATTCTTAAGTTTCAGAGGATCAAATACTCGAGCAGGTTTTTCTGACTTCCTTTACACTAGTCTTAGAGATGCGGGAATCGGTGCATATGGGAACGACAAAGAGCTCCGCGTTGGGGAAGAGTTCGGCCCAGAACTTCTCCAAGCAATTAACTAGTCGAAGATCTCCATACCTATCTTTTCAAAAGGTTATGCCTCTAGTGTATGGTATCTTAAGGAGGTAGTTTAGATGGTCGAGTGCTAGAAAACTAAGGGACAAAAGATCATGGCCATTTTTTGTGATGTGGCACCTTCAGAGGTTTGACACCAAATTGGGGATTATGGAAAGGCCCTTCTTTCTTATGAAATGAAGAAGCAATATGACGAAGAGACTATGCGTGAGTGGAAGAATGCTCTCAATGCAGTTAGGATACTTACGGGATGGGACCTGCAAAGCAAGCAAAACAGGTGACTGCTTTTAGCATTTCATTGTATCATTAAAATTCGATGCATTTCAATTGGTTTCTTTTCTAGATTTGTGTTAATCTTGTTGAAATTGAATTAAAAGCTATTGAATTTATACCGCAAAAATCATGCTAAACTGGCACAATCCCAATTTCATCCTTTTTTCCATTCCAAACAACATTGTTTTTGGTTCGGATCATTCTTTAACCGTTAATTTATCTATAGTAGAATAAATCCTTGAAGAACACATAACAGTTATGTCTATAGTTTTCAATTTGGTCTTGTCATAACATAGTTTGGTTCAACACAATTGTCTAATTCATTTCTTTTTTACTGCCAACAAACAATAGGCGAGAAGGTGAGTTCATAAAAAAATTTGTCCATAAGGTTTTCAATGAGTTGAAAAAGGCTTATCTGGTGATATTAGACTACATGGTCAGTGTCAACCACCATGTGGATAAAATCATGGAATTGATAGGTGCTCAAACACGTGAAACCCAAATTATAGAAGTCCATGAGATGGGTGGCATTGGAAAGACAACTATTGCCAAAATCATCTACAGTCAACTTTCAAACAATTTCGAGGATCGTTGCTTCCTTTCCATCAAGAGTGAAATGTCAAACATGAGGGCATTGAATGCTTGCAAAATCAACTCATCTCTGTCATACTTAAAAGGACACAAACATATATAAATAACATTGATGAGGGGATTAACATCATTAGAGATAGGCTGTCTGATAAAAGAGTCCTCCTTGTTCTTGATGATATGGATGAAAAGAATCATATGGATGCACTTGTGGGTAAGCGTGGTTGGTTTGATAAAGGAAGCAAACTTATTTTTACAACTAGAAAGAAAGATGTTCTCAACGTTCCCGAAGTGGATGGCAGTTATGAGGTAAATGTAATGGATCCCGTTCAATCTCTTCAACTTTTAGTAAACATGCCTTTAGAGGAGATTATTCTGTAGATGAGTATCTCAACCAATCCAAGCAATAAATATTGTTGGAGGTCTTCCGCTAACTCTTGAGGTCATGGGTTCATTTTTATTTCGCACCGAAAAGGAAAAGTGGGTTGTCAAATTGAATAAATTGGAAAATGTTCCTCCTACAGAAGTTCAGAGTAAGCTGGAAATAAGTTATGATACATTAGATGCTCGACAAAGTATATAGTCCTCAACATAGCTTGCATTTTCATTGGATATAACATAGACATTGTGGTTCATTTCTGGATTGAATCTAAAAATTTTCTGGAAGAAGCCATGGAGGTGTTGCGGAACATGCCTTCGATAAAGATTTAAGAGGATAATGAAGTATGAATGTGTGACCAACTTCGAGACCTTGGAAGAGAAATAGTTCGTCAAGAAAGTAACATGAAAATAGAGAAGCAAAGCAGGGTGTGGAATTTTAAGGAAGCATTGAATTTGCCGATAAGCTAGGAGGTAAAACCCACAATGCAATCAATTTCCAGCTTGTTATGGATATTTTCTTTTGAAAAAAAAAAAAGAAAAAGAAAAATAAGAAGCCCACTACTTTTTGTGTTCCCTAGAGCTTTGTGACCTACTCAATCAATATTTTTGCTCTTTCAAGATTAAAAGAACAATAATACTCAACCCGACCCCTTAAAATAGTGAATTTGAATAAATTCATATCCCATGCAATTTTTTTCGCTTTTGGGCAAGAAAAATGAAAAGTCGAAGCTCTTTGTCTCAAGTTTAGCATCAGCAGGAGTATTATTTCACCTATGAGGACTTCATGAGACTATCTTATCTAAGGTTCCTCCAAATAGATGGTCGATGAAAAATTTTCATTCACAAGAGAGGTTTCTTTGGCATGAATTGCCATCAAATCTTCTTCCAACTAATGTTTTTCAAGAGAATTCAAATCTCCTTCCGCAATTAAAATGGTTTTCTTTGCATAATATCCCCCAGTATTTAATATAACAAATTTCTCCATGAAGAATATAATTATTGTTGATCTACCTCGGAGTGAAATTACCCATAATTGGAATGGGTGGAGCCACATGAAGGTATGTTATATACTTAATATATATTTTTTTTTTTGTCTTGTAAGATCTAGAAGTTATATTTGCATGATTTTTCTTTTACAAGTGATAAAGAATTTGAAAGTTCTAAATCTTACCAATTGTTGTTGTCCAAAGAGAACTCCCAACTTCTCTGCTCATGCTAATTTAAAACGCTTGATCCTATGAGGCTGTAGCAAATTAGTTGAAATTGATAAGTTGATTTGTTAGTCGAAACGTTTAATCTCCTTGGACATAAGGTATTGCCGAAATCTTTGGAGGCTACTAGATGAGTTTGGTGGACTAGAAGCTTTGGAAGAATTCCTTATTGATCCGACTCAAATTGAGGAAATTCCTAGTTGTTAAGGAATAAAGAATTTAAGAATCTTTACTACTACTGGAGAACTTGCACATCTTAGAAAACAAACTTTTGAACGACCCACCACGTTGAAGAACATTCTGAATTCAATCGGGAATTGGAAAACACTAGTTGAGTTAGACATATCCAACACAAGAATTAAAGAACTACCTAAGTCCATTGGAAACTTGAAAAATTTGAAGGTTGTAAAGATGACCGGGAATGCCATAACCAAAATTCCCAATGATGCCCTTTGGATAATGGAGAAGCTCGAAGAAATAAAAGTCACAGATAACCCACATGTGCATGTGGAATTCGGCTATGGCCTCTCTAGGAGTCCATCCCTGAAAATCTTGAAATTGAGTGCCGAAATATATGCAGTACCGAGGCTTCCTCAAGGTTTTATCAGTCTATGTTTGTCTACATTGTACATGAAGACATTTCCAAATCTCTCAACCCTAATTAATTTAAAGGAATTGGATTTGCACTTTAAAATATCTCCGTATGATGTGAAATCTTATGAGTTTGTGGAAGATTGATGCCATGGTAGATTGGGAAGCCAAGCAAATTGAAGTCTCTTAACCTATCCTCTGCTTATGGGACCACCTTACCAACAAATCTTAGTGTCCTTCCTCCGCTCAAGGCACTTAACCTTGTCTGCTCTAGGTTGTATTGCCTCCCTAAGCTTCCCTCAAGTTTATTATTTTTGCTTTTGTTAAATTGCAAGTCACTTTGTTGGATGGATCTATCGAATTTGAAGAAACTATCAACTCTTGTGATTGGGTCCTCCGCAATTTCAAAGATTCTAGGCCTTGATTGTGTGGAGAACCCACAAGATTTGCGGATTTTTTTGGCTTGAACAACGAGGATATTACCTAATCTAAGTAATTTAAACAAACTAAAAAGTCTTCAAATAAAATTTTGTTGTAATCTAGATGAGATTGAAGGTGAATTACCAAAATCTTTGGAAGAATTGGGGATTAATTTATGTGAATGTTTACATAAATTGCCTAATCTATCAAGCTTAAAGAGATTGCAAATGGTTGGAATATATGCTTGCACAAATTTAGATGGGGAGGCAATTCTTGGCTTTGCTTGGAGAAGTTAGACCAATTTGAGGGATTGCAAATGGTTGGAATTTATGAGATCTGTGGCTTTGTGACCTTGGGCAGGTGGTATTACTTAATCTAAGTGATTTAAATCGACTACAAAGTCTTCATGTATTGTATTGTGGTAATCTAGCTGAGGTTCAAGGCGAACTACCACAATCTTTAGAAGAATTGAAGTTAATTCATGTGAATCTTTGCAAACTTTGCTTCATCTGTCAAGTTTGAATAATGACAAAATGTTGACATATATCATTGCACGAAATTAAACGTGTGAGGCAATTATTGACTTTGCCTAGAGAAGTGAGGCGAATTTTCCTGAAGAAGTAAGAGAAGAAGTTTATGTTGATCTTAAAAGCTTCTTGATTCATGATCACAAATTGTTCCCTCATGTTCTAAACAAATTGATGTAAGTTGCTTAATCTAGCAACCAATGTTTTCCCTTTTTGGAACAAAATTCTTTTATAGTTATGTACAAAGAAGTTTCACCTGTACATTTTAATTGCCTTTTTCACGAAATGATGCCTGAAAATCTTTTAAAGGTTTTGAATTATGGTACCTCCATACAACTAGATTGTTCTTAGTTTTGTAAATGTATTTGTTTTATTTTCTAGGGCATAAGAATAGTAGAAGTGTCAAAACTTTCCTACGATGCTCAATTGAATGCCAAAACTTTTTTTTTTGCTCACTTGAATGCCACATCGGAGAAAAATCAATCACTTGAGTGCCACTTCGGCCAAATAGCCTACATGGAAATTTTTATTTAAAAAAAATTGAATTTTTTAATTTTTATTTGTATTTTGCCTTTTCTTTCTTTAGGCCGGCAAGGGTCATTGACGACCCTCGCTGGATGTGGCCGCCTCACCCTCAGCCGTGAAGGCCTTGGGCGAGCCCCCACCGATTCCTGGGCAACTGCGGGTGACACTGCCTAGAGCAGGCAAGGGCTATCGTGGCCTCGAAATAGTTTTTTCTATTTCTGTTCCCTAAAATAATTTTTTAACCAAAACGTTACCAAACGCACATTTAATGACTACAGAAAACTTATCAGATTTTTCCTTGACTAAACCCTATAAACGTCCCAGATCTTTACAAATCAAAATTTCCCAAATGATACATGAGAGAGAGAGAGAGAGAGAGAGAGAGAGAGAGAGAGAGAGAGAGATCCTTCATTCACATTCGTGCTATTATCACAGATTAGAGCATTTCCATTTTCCATCTTTGCTTATTCATGTAGTTACAATTGTATTTCTAGTGAAATATGATACAAGTAAACAACCAACGTTGATATGGATAACCATGGCTCATTTGTAGGCCTAACCAATAATAGGAACTCGAAAGATGGATCCAGCTTTGTCAATCTAGATCCAAACCCTTGTGCACACAAAATCAAGGAAGACAGCATTCCCCTCCGGAACGATCAAAGCCTTCACATTGGGATTCTCCACCTCCACTATCGCTGCCGCAACATGTTCTTCGACTCGCCACCGAGCTCCAGCCATTTGCTCTTACCAGCTTGATAGAAATCTCACAAGGTTAAAGTAGAAGGCAAAGAAAAGAAAACAAGAGAAGCAAAAATAGAAACTTGCTCATCTGGTAAGGTTAGGTGATTTATGCTTGGCGCTTGGGAGGAAAATTATCCAAAAAATTCTAAATATATTGCACTTTTGCTAATTGAGTAATAAACCTTTTAATTTTGTGTATTGAATCCAAAACCTTTTCACATTTTACGAATTGAGTCTATCCGATCAATTTTTGACAGAAATTACTAACGTGAATACCAGCTGTCCTACGTGGCATGGCTACTATTAACATGGATAATTTTTAATAATAATGATAATAACGTTTTTCAATTTTTATTTATTGTTATCTTTTGTTCTCTTTCTATTTTTCCCCCTTCTTTTGACTAGGTGAGGAGGTCAACCTTGCCGACCTCGAGCTAGCCTTGCCCACCCCTAGCAAGGCTAGGTGAGTTCGACCCCCCAAGTCACAATTCGAGGTAGAACTTGCCGGCCCCACCTCTGACCGGTCATCGAGACCTAGCAACTAGCTAAAGAAAGAAGGGAAGAAAGAAAAAAAGAAAAGAAAAAGGGAAAATTAATGAAAATCCGAAAAACATTAATATTGCTATGAAAATTTATCCATATTAGTGCCAACCGTGCACATAGGATGGCTGGCATCCACTTCAACGATTTTCCATTAAAATTGGCTGAATTAACCCAATTGACAAAATATAAAAAAATTAAGAATTCAATCGGCAAATTTAAAGGGTTTAAAACTGAATTGAAAAAAGTGCAATAGATTTAGAACTTTTTAGACAATTTTCTTGAAATCAGGATTTTACATAGCTAAGTGATGTAGCAAACTGCCCATGGAAAAATCAAAATGTAACTCATAGTAAAACATCAAACAATAGTTTACCTCATTAGTTCACATACCAAGACTTATTATATTCACCATTTTTTTTTTTGGCCTCTATGAAGTATTTATATAATGAGGTACTTAAGAATTTAGAACAAATTGCATATTTTTAAAGAAGTCATCCGAGACACGTATTAAGCATACAGAATACATAAAGAAGGATTAAATTTTCCTTTTTCGACAAGAAGCATGAGCGTGGAGAACCGATTACTAGAAGTCCAACATGACACCTTGCGAGTCTCAACTAGAACCATATGGAAATGTCTCTACTTAGCTACTTACAGGAAACTGTGTCCAGATGAATTCTAGCAAGAGAAGGACAATACTTTTATCCTCAGAAACGAGTGCCTAAAGAGGAAAGGTGGAAGTAACATCATGTCGTGCACTTTACCTTTGCATCCGTCCGCCGAATCTCCTTGGAATTTTCTTTGGAACGTACTGAAGTACATGATCTCCTAGCTATCGCGCCATGATGATCTGCATTGTGCAAGGATCGGGCGTTATATACAGCAGCTCGGGGCATCGATTGGTTCTCGGGGTCCACTTCTGACCTTTGGAATCTCCAGCAAGAACATAAATTTTGATGCCAACTTCAAGAAATGTCAGAGCTGGGCCGACGTGGCTCCTCAGACGACAAGGCGATCCCACCAACGCGAGACGGTAAAATTGATGGAGAAAAATTACTAAGCAAGCAAGAAAGAAAGTTGGATATGTACAAAGAATTGCCGATGAGGCTATTCTCAAACTTAATTATAAATTGTGAATTTACGTGGTTGCCCATCGAGTTCACTATACAGTTGCAATTCATCTTTAGTGATTGTCGTGTATTTTAATGAAATTTTTTTCCAGATAGAGGCAATCACTCCGTCAAATATTAATCCACCATTTTTTGTATCGTATTATATTATGTTGTAAAAACGAAGTACAAATTACTTTCTTGGTATGGGATTGTTCTTACGTATATTCTCTTTCTTTCCTTCTATGCTTAGATCCTCTCGTTATTGCACTTTCTGTTTTTCGGTTACCGCATGCATGGATGATCTACCAATAAACACGCCCTTCATGGTGAAGACAGCCCCACCCGATCGCTAGCATGATATTTACCAATTCTTATCACAACTCACTGACGGCTTTCGTACTCGTTATGCTATTTTAAGGTTGCACAATGCATTTTAGACAGTCCAATACCATTTGTGGAGGTCCGACCCTTGGAGTCGAGATTGACTCAAGAGAGTCGCGCCTACGCACGCTGCACACAGCGAGAAGGTATTAGGATTTGTTTTTTGCATAAATTATACTGAAAGTATAGATGTTTCAGCCTCTTAAGGTATATTGGTGCAACTGCTCCTCAGATTACTACAGCGGGTCCACATCCAAGTAGATAATATGACAAAATCCAATTGTATCTTCCTTTTTGACCAAATGACGCATGAGAATCACAATTGTTGTACCAACTATAATTTGTAGCGATTGGATTTGATTCCATGAGTTACATAAGTTGGTTGACTTAGAAGATTCTCCTCTTCATAGGAAAAGCACCAAAAAAGTTCATAACCTATTGCATTGGTACTAATCCAGTTCTAAAACTCTCAATTAGATCAATTTAGTTTTAAAACTTTTCACATTAATATCAATTGAGTTTGTCCAGTCAATTTAGGCCAGAAAATGCTGACATGAATGCCGATCATTATATGCAACACATCGGTACTGACGTGGATATTTTTATATAAATATTAAAAAAATTTGAACTTTTTATTAATTTTTTCTTTTTTTCCTTCTCTTTTCCTTCTTTACTTCTTTTCTTTTTTCACTTTCTGGTTTTACTTTCTTCCTCCACCAGCCTCCATGATGGCCAGCAAGGGCAAGGGCTGACCTTACCTGCAGAGTCCCCTTGCCAAATTTGGCAATGAGATCGTGCGGCAAGGGCAACCTCGCTTGGATGGTGAAGGTCCTCGCCCAACCAAGGCTAGTGCCAAAGGCACTACTTTGATTTCCAAGCGTAGTTCAGTTCTTATGTTGAGTATTGAGAATCGACCAAATTTTTGGGGTCGCCCTCATTTTTCTTAGTTTGAAGTCACTGTTTTAGTGCTTTTTGCTTGTATGAGAGCTTTTCACTCGGTGAGTGACTTTGAAAATTTGAGCAAATCGAAGGCACTTTGATCTGCTCACGTTTTAAGGGGTTAATTTACTCTCTCTGGGAAAGTTGAGATTCTGAAGTCTATTCAGTCATTTTGATTTTGTGCTGTAACCGTTCAAGGGATGTTAGGAGATATTTCTTTAAGTGTTTTGCATGTGTCTATGTGTATGCTTATCTGTTAAATTATGTCTCGAGTTTAAGCTCGAAGCGAAAAGCTGAATTTTGAAAATAAATTGAAATAATGAGAGATGGGTACACAAATTAGTCTTCTGGACATCATATTCTTAAAGCTGGTCAACAAATCTTGGAAGCAGTTGTCTGAGGCAACTCTGCTTCTTGATGGAGTTGGACGAAGGAAATAAAAAGAGAAAGTCAAATCTTTTACTTTTGTTGACCGAATCTTGGATGATTCGTTTTTCTTCATGCATGCATTCCGTGGCGGTGGATTAAAAAATTCCTCTCAAGGCTTGCTCGTGGGACTCTCTTTTACCGAAGCATCATCATTGATCGAAGGGCTGTTTTCACTTTTGGTGCCATGGTTTTTTCTGTTTGTGAGAGACGTCCCGTAGGCCCTGGGTGTTTGATAGTGGGTCTTCGTGTTTCTCATGCGGCAAAGCTTATTTGTAATTTACATTATTGCAACCAAATTTTTGGGTGTGAACCACCTAGGGTTTGGCTAATGGATTGCTAAGTTTAGACTTAACTCGGGCTTTCCCAAGCCCATATCAATTTGCGACTTAATTTTAAGTTCTTAACATACAATTAAGTTTTCAATTAGGAGTCATCACTAATCTATTTTTGATGGATCGATTAAAAACCCAAGTAAAGTAACGGGAGATTTATGAGTTCAAGGACTTGATTACGCTAGATTTCTTTAATGCCCTTTCGGTATCTTTCTCTTTTATTTCGAAAAATGTTTGGCAGGCAGCTTGAATTGATTTTAAATCTATTTCCCTAACATATGATGTGACCACATAGGTACGCAAATCATCAATTTAACACCTAGATAAAAGCAATGAATAAATTGCAAGACTTACCTTGTAGTAACGAAAGAATCTGCGTTGTTAAATCAAAATTCACATCATCAACCCTAGATATGATTTCTAATTAACACGCAATCATTCAATTTTTGTTTTCACTGATTTAATAAGAATATAATCCATATGTAGTGCAATGCTTTTAATCTAACATATGATATGACATAGTAGTATAGCCTGAACTATATGAATGAGTAAAGTAATTTTTTTTATGTTTTCTTAATGAACATGCAATAATTAAATATGCAATCTAAATTAATCAAAATGACCTAATCTTAATGACGGGCAATTTCTAATTAAATGAACCTAGCAACAATTACTAAATGACGTGCATTTCATGAACCTAACGCTATATGATGTGCACATGATTTTTTTTATTTTCTTAATAAGCATGCAATCTATCCTAATATGCAATAATGTGCAAATAATGCCCTAATTCTAATTTTTTCTTTTTTATTATGAAATTCGAAGTTTAAAATTGCCAAATAATTAAACGTGCAATTTAAATTAATGAGAAGAAAATATGATATCCTAAATTAATGTTTTTGGTCTTTTTATTTAAGAAATTCGAAATAAATTTCCTATCCTAAACATGCAACATAACCTTAAAACCAATAATATCCTAACATGCATTTAACCTGACTCAAATATTTTATTTTTTTTGGGTTTTTCCTTTACGGGAGCAATCAAATAAAGGCATCGAGAACAGTGCATCAACAAATCAAGCAATGTATCATCCATGTCCATTTAATTTTGGAAATAAATTGACGAATCGTATCTCGCGCATGAGATCGGATCGGCCAATTTTTAAATAAAATCACGAATCGTATCTCAAGCGTGAGATCGGATTGGTGATTTTTCCGTACGATTGTGGGTCATATTTCAAGCATGAAATCGGACCGTCAATCATATGCACATTGCAAAATTAGGAAGATTTCCCGATTTAAAAGGCCACTCAAAATTACGGATATCATAGCGTATCGGGAATTTCCATCATGTGCATCAACGGATATTTCAAATAAGGAAATGAAATATTTGGAAATCAAATAAAATTTTTTTATTTACTTAATCCGAATATTGATTTCCAAATTTGAACCTTGCGCAATCGGACCGGGATCACAATCGGCGGGCAACAAGGTGGCGGATGGCGACTAGCGGTGGATCGTGGTGGCGATCTACTGCAGACGGTGGTTCGGCTCGGACGGTAGCCGAGATGATGGACTCACGGTGATGCCTCGATGATTTGAGACAGGTGGATGGCTCACGAGGCGGTGGGGAGGTGCACGGCTAACTCCTAGCCTTTCGGCAGAGACTTCTTTGAATGCCTAGACGATTAGGAGTAGGTGTAAACCTTTCTTTGTTTTCTTCTTATATATATGAACCAAGATCTATGGTGGAGGATGATGACTCAGTGGAGATTCCCTTGCTACGTGTACCCTCCTCATGGTCCAAACGGTGGAGAAATTTTGACTGGCTTCCCTGGGATTTAAGGCATGATAATCAGGCTTCGATGGACACAAACAATGGCCCACCAAGGGACACACTTTGCTGGACGCTCTCCTTGCTTTATGAACCTTCTGTTTCGAACGTGTCTCCCTATTGTGTTCCACGAGACCTACAAAGAAAAACTAGTATTCATCGTTGCTGGGGATTCCGCAGATGGCCTAATAGGCCACACAGATGCGGCTTGCGTCGGGGATGCCTGTAGAGATCTTAAACATCAACTCGTCGCTGAAGCAAAACAACAGCAAAATATATCCAATCGAGGACTTATGCGTGAATTCCCTCGAGAGAGAAAGGGGATGAAAGTGAGATGTTGATGGAGAATGGGCGTGAATCTCCACGGTAGCAAAAAGAATTTGACTTTGAAGACTTAGTGGGCAATAGGATCTTCAATTGGCCAGGGCAGGTCTCCTTCTTCACGATTTCTCCTTCATGTGTAGAACGTCCGCTCTCTCTCCATTCTCTGCTCGTCTCAGAATTGTGGCCGTGTTTCTATTGTGTGGCCTCTCTGACCCTATGTGTTTTTAAGGTATTTATAGGCCGCGAATTAGGGTTTTTTAATCTTTCCAAATCAGTATCCACGAATATTCGTTTTTCTGAACGGTATATTCGTTTTTCCACTTGCCCTATCCAAAAAATTCCATCATATCTCGAAAAATTTCAAATTCTTATTTTCACAAAAAAGAAAAACGGGCTTGGACCAATTTGCCTGCTTCATTGGCTTAGTCCAACCTATCAATTTAAAGCTCAGAACCACTAATTTGAACCCATCTGTCATCGGCCCAATAAATGCGAATAAAAAATAAATGCACCTAAATCTATATGCTATGCAATTAATATTTTTTTCAAGGATAAAAGTAACCTCTAATTTTTAATGCGATAAATGACTAAACGGATCGCCAAAATTTATGTGTCAACATACATCTAAGAAAGATTGGTGTATTAGGTGTAATTGGAGTTTGGGAAACACCGAGAGAGTGTTTGAGTGACTCGAGTGTCTAATCTCCTTGAATCGCTTGATTTATAGTGAAATTCGTTGTTGCTCTCCACATAAATGTAGGTCTTTACGACTGAACCATGTAAATTTGGTGTCCGATTTATTTTATTCTTCTGTCTATATTATTGTTTGATCGCTCGCTTTATTGCAATAATTGGTATCAAAGCCAGGCTTGGCTAAGTTGAAGCGAATTGATGGCGACATAAGAAGTAAAAGTGAGAATCGACAGATTTGATAGGAAGGATTTTAGTTTATGGAAGATGGAGATTGAAGATTATCTTTACGAGATGACATTGCACTTGCCCTTATCTGGGGAATCAGAGTTGATGAAGCAAGCTGATTGAGATTTGCTGGATAGACGAACTATGGGTGTTATTCAGCTGACGTTGGCTCGTAACGTCGCGTTTAACATCCTGAAGGGGAAGACCACTGCTGATATGATGCAAGCCCTGTCGGATATGTACAAGAAGCCCTCTGCAATCAACAAGGTCTATTTGATGCGACATCTATTTAATTTGAAGATGAGTGAAGGTGCGTCAGTTGTAGATCATATCAATGAATTTAATGTGATTGTTAGTCAATTGAGTTCAGTTGAGATTGACTTTGAAGATGAGATACATGCTTTGATTCTATTATCCTCATTGCCTGATAGTTTGAATATTACTGTTACTGCTGTTAGTAATTCCTTTAGGTCAACAAGTTTGACGTTTGATGGGGTTCGAGATTTGATTCTGAGCGAGGACATTCGTAGAAGAGAATCTGGTGAACACGTATATGCTGCTTTAGTAGGTGAAAATAGATGAAGATCTAGAACACATGTGAGTAAGAATAATACTAATATAAACAGGCGTAATCAGTCTAGGACTGGTGATGTTGTCTGCTGGAGCTGTGGCAAAAGGAGGCATCTTAGAAGGGATTGCCTTAAGATGAAGAATGAGAAGGGTAAGGGAATTATAATTGATTTTACAGATAATGTTGTAGCTGTCGTAAATAATGTCGATTATGTCTTGTCTGTCACTAATGAGTCATCGCTTGATGGATGGATTTTGGATTATGGTTGTTCTTTTCATATCACACCAAATAAAAACCAGTTTACTACTTATCAATACATGGATAATAGCAAAGTACAGTTGGGTAACAACAATGAATGCGATGTCATCGGTGTTGGCAATGTTAAAATCAAAATGCATGATGGTATCGTGAGGACATTGACTGGAGTGAGGCATATTCTAGATTTGAAAAAAAACTTAATTTCCTTAGGTGACCTAGATTCAGCTGGTTGCAAGTATTCTTTAGAAGGTGGAGTTTTGAAGGTTGTTCGAGGTGCCCTGGTGATAATGAAAGGAATCAAGCACGGAGGCCTGTATAAACTTCAAGGTAAAACAATTATAGGTTTCGCCCGAAGACGTTGGATGCATCTGTTCGAGGGTCTATGGACTGCTCGAAGAAGACCTGGGTGTTTGTGCTAATGCACAAGTTTGATGCTGGTGTCAGGATCACGCGGTTGAGAGCTTTGATCGAGACGGAGACAGGTAAGTCGATCAAGCATGTTTGGACTGACAATAGCATGAAGTTCTGCTCAAAGATGGCAAATAAATTCTACATGAAAGAGGGCATAGTAAAATATCGCACTAGTGCTAGTAAATCACAACAATTTGCAGAATTGATGAGCAGAACATTACTAGAGATGGCTCAAAAAATGATCTCTAGTGTTGGTATTGTTAGGAGAATCTTAGCTAATGTGCTTAGTACGATAAGCTGCCTGGTGAATAGATCCCCATCAACTGCTATTGAATGGCGGACTCTTGAAGAAGTGTGGTCAAGTAATATTGCTGGTTATTCTATTATTAGAATGTTTGGTTGCTCGTGTTATTTTCAAGTGAATGATGGTAAGCTTGATTGGAGGGCAAGGTTGATATTCCATGGCTATGCACAAGGTGAGCGGGGCGATTGGTTGTGGTGCCCAGATATAAATTCACCCGTTAACGGCAAAGAAGTTACCTTTGACAAGTCTCTGATACTTCTTACTAGGAGTGTTTGTGACAGTGTTAATATGGATCTGGACGATGTTCAGCTTGAGGTAGAGTTGCGATCAGAAACTCCTGAGGTAGTGTATACGAGTACTAGCAAAGTAATCGACACAAATGGTGCTCGTAGCAAGGTGGAGCTTATAAAGCCAATGGTTATTGTAACTGCTGATATTGATAATGTATGTATTCGATATCTTGACTGATATAGATGCAACAATCGTTTTGCTTTATCTGCGGTTAAGGAGGTTGTGTCGGAAAATCCTTGAGAAGTAGCTAAAAGTGCATGTGGAGTTGGTATTCTGATGAGGTCCTCAGTTATGGCGAAATTCAAGCAAAGCTTAGACTTGGATAATATTTGTGGCAGTTGAGCTCATCGGGGGCTATAAGAAAGTAGCGGTAGAATTTGAATTTTTGCAAAGCGATTGCAATTTAGCTCAAACGTCGAGCCAAGGTGAAGATTGTTAAAATATGTCTCGAGTTTAAGCCCAAAGCAAAAAGCTGAATTTTGAAAATAAATTGAAATAAAGAGAGATAGGTACACAAATTAGTCTTCTGGACATCATATCCTTAAAGCTGGTCAACAAATCTTGGAAGCAAAGTTGACCGAGGCACGTCTGCTTCTTGATGGAGTTGGACGAAGGAAATAAAAAGGGAAAGTCAAATCTTTTACTTTTGTTGACCGAATCTTGGATGATTCGTTTTTCTTCATGCATGCATTATGTGGAGGTCGATTAAAGAATTCCTCTCAAGGCTTGCTCGTGGGACTCTCTTTTACCGAAGTATCGTCGTTGATCAAAGGGTTGTTTTCACTTTTGGTGCCATGGTTTTCTCTGTTTGTGAGAGATGTCCCATAGGCCCTAGGTGCTTGATAGCGGGTCTTCGTGTTTCTTGTGCGGCAAAGCTTATTTGTGATTTACATCTAAAAAAGATTGGTGTATTGGGTGTAATTGGGGTTTAAGAAACACCGAAAGAGTGTTTGAGTGACTTGAGTGTATAATCTCCTTATATCGTTTGATCTATAGTAAAATTCGCTACTACTCTCCCCGTGGACGTAGGTCTTTACGACTGAACCACGTAAATTTAGTGTCCGATTTATTTTCTTCTTCTGTCTATATTATTGTTCGATCGCTCGCTTTATCGCAACATTATCTATATGAATGGAAGGGCTAAGTTTAGTTGCTGATCATTAGGCGATGCCCTTGTGGTGTTGGCCATGGTGAACAAGGAGGAGCCGAGGTTGTCTACCATGGATGAGGCCCTACGATGAGCTAGAAAAGTCGAGAAGGGGGAACCTGTGGGGGCGAAAGAGGGGGGCCGGGGGGGGGATGTCGGCTTACAACAATAACAACCACAGGTACTAGTAATGGTTCAACAATGGTAACGAGCGAGTGATGATGTGACTTATGGTGCCAGAGGCTAACTCGGGTAGGTGGCATGTGAAGGAGTTAGAGGGAGGAGAAAGAAAATGAGGTCTTAGGCTTAAAGTTGGGTTTTTTCTTATTATGACAAATTATATCATGTGATGGGGTGTGCATGTCCTCGCTCAAAAGCACCAATTAGTGGATGTCACTTAACGGGCAGTTAGTAATTCGAGCCCTAAATAGAAATTTTTTGCAATGGATGTGAGCTTTGACACACACTAGGTATTATATACTAATGGTTACATGATTTATCAATGTGGGTTTTTTTACGTGTTAATTGTGAGTTGGTATGGTTAGGCTATTGGAGTTTGGAAGGAAGGCTCTAATTTATGTGAGGGTTCTCTCTGGATATGAAGAGTGGAGGATCAAATCTTTCATACTGTAGCTTGAGAAGTGCCTTCAATAGGTTCTTTGCCTCTTGTGCCTTCAATAGGTTCTTTGCCTATTGGTTTCTATTGATTATCTGCTTGCTCCTAGTTTAACATAAGAAGTTATTTGATTTTAATTTCCTGAAAATAAATCTTGAAAAATATCTCTTTTAGATTTTATTACTAGTATTGGAGAAAGACGTTGGCTGTTCCAATCATTAATGAAGACCAATATTTGCATATAATATTAATGGATGTTTGATTCATTTGTAGAATGGAACTATACTTCACTATTGAAAAAAAAAAAAAAAAAAAAACTTGTAAAAATCTAGAACTTGGAACTTGTGACGGGGTAGGTTTTAGGTTCCAAATTTTGACAGGAAGGTCATAGGTTCCAAAAAATGAGAAACTTGTATCCGAGGATAGATTCCAAGTTCCAAGTGGAATTTGTAAGGAAACTGGAACCACTCACCCCTACTCCAAACCTCATTAAAAAATATATTATAATAATAATAATAATAATAATAATAATAATAATAATAATAATAATAATAATAATAATAATAAAGAATTCGAAATTGCAAAAAAAAAAAAAAAAATTATTTAGCTGCTTAAGGAAAACTGTGTCCATCTCCAAGATCATCCGCATTCCCACTTTAGAAAACAAATTGACACGTGATAATAGAATGGGACTTGTAAGGGTGATAATGTACAAGTGAAATCTAGCAAGAGAACAAAGATACACGAAGAGCAAAAGTTGAGATCCTATCAGGCACTCTACCTTTGCATCCATCCGCCATATATCCTTCCAATTTTCTTCGGGACTTGCTGAAGTACACGTTCGTATCTGCATTCTGCAAGGATTGGGTGTTATCTATCGTGGCTTATTACATCGATTGGTTCTATTTCTAACTTTGGAATTTTCAACAAGAACAAGAAATTCGATGTCAACTTCGAGAAATTTTGGAGCTGGACCGACGCGGCTCATCTGACAACAAGGTGATCCAACGTGAAAACGGGGAAAAAAAGATCTCGTAGCAAGAAAGAAAGACATGTACAAAGTATCGCCGATTTGGAGGAAATTCCAAAACTTAATAAATATCGCTCTGTCAAATAGTATTTTACCGTCGAATTGTACCGTATTATGTCCTGTAGTACAAATGATATAGAAAGAACTTTCTTGATATGAGGTTGTTCTCACGTGTATTCTCTCCCTTTACTTTTCCTCATGTGTTTAGCTTCTCTCGTAATTGTGCTTTCTGTTTCTTCGATTCGCGGGGGCCACGCCTCCGCCAGCCAGCGCACTGAAAGAGAAGGTATTGGGATTTGGAGTTTTTCATAAATTCTTCTATAGTATAGATACTTTAGCCTTTAAAAATATGCTTGGTAACATTTCTATACTAAAAAACAATTTCTTTTTAGAAACATTTATTTTACATTATTGTCCGTGGGAACAGTTTTTGACATTTTGAGATATTTGATAATTTTACAAAATTTCTAATCTCAGAATAGAAATATGTTTGGTACAACCCCAAATATTTTTGTGACTTAGACTTTCTTTTAATTTATTAATAATTTTATTACATTTTTCTTTTTTCTCTTTTCTTTTTTTCATTTTCTTCTCCTTTCTCTAGCCGGTTGCCGACCTTATGACGACCGACCAGACAAGGGCCAACTAGGTTGCCGGCTTCTCATTGGCCTCGCCGACGAGACTCAACCTCACCTTGGCTGGGCGAGACAGCCTCGCTAGACTTGACCTCACCCAGCCACCGCAAGTTTGGCCTCGCCCGCCCAACCCACCCAAGCAATGCCAACCTCACGTTGGTCAAGCAAGGTCAAACCTTGCCATGGCCAAGCAAGACTCGACCTCACCAAATCTCCAAATCTAGCAACCTCACCCGACCACCGTGAGGTCAGCATCGCTTGGGTGGGCAAGGCCAACCTTGAGGTGGTCAGGCGAGGTTAAGCCTCGCCCGATCATAGCAAGGCTTAGGGGGCCCTCGCTAGTGGCCAACAAGCTTGAGATGACCTCACCGAGGTCGATGAGGCTCTAGCAAGGTTGTCGGGCCTCATCTGGCTAGTCGCCGGCTATCGCTAGGGGCAGCAGCCAGCTAAGGGAAAAAGAGAGGAAAAGAAAAGAAAGAAAAAAAGGAAAGGCTTCTTTCTTGAGTTGTTTTCAAGAATAAATAAGTAATTTTTTTATTTATTGTTTCTATTCCAAGAACATATTTGTTCTCGGGAATTTAAAAAAAAAAAAGCTTACCAAAAGTGTTTTTGTTCTAATTCTGTTACTAGTAACAAAAAAAAAAAAGAAGTGTTCCCGGGAGCATTACCCAACGCACCCTAGGGTAACTTCATACGGTGTAGTTGCTCCTTGTATTACTATAGAGGGTCTACATCCACGAAGGTAAGTAAATAATATGACAAAATCTAGATAAATTATTCAAAAATCCCTACACCTATTTTATGGCCATCAATTTAATCATAAACATTTCAATCGTGTTAATTTAGTCCTAAACTTTTTGATTATTTTTGAATTTAGTCCAAGCCTTTAAATAATTTATTAATTTAGTCTTTTCGATTGAAATTAGTGATAAAGCACTAACATGAAAATCTAGTTAGCGCCTACAATCCTATGAGACATGATCGATGTAGGAGTGTATAAAAGAATTGGGAATTATCAGGAACTAGATCAAACTGACGATTCCTATTGGGACTAGTTCGATTTTAGGTTCCTATTTATTGAAATCAGTTAGTACCGATTTAGTTCTCATTTTCAAGTGTAGAATCGCCTACTCAAACTGGACCAGTACATATAAATTTATATATAATATATTTTAATTTTTATGTTAAAATTTTCAAAAACCCTAAACTCTCTCCCATGTCCTCTTCACATCACTTCTTTTTCCATCCCAAAAAACTCTCACACTCCTCAAGGTACTCCTCAAGGTACTCTCTCTCTCTCTCTCTCGCTCTCTCTCTCTCTCTCTCTCTCTCTCTCTCTCCCTCTCCAACACCACCCCCCCCCCGGCCCGCCACAACCCTCCACCATCACATTTCCACTCCCGCTCCACCTTAGCGTCACCTCTTATCATTGATCCTCGTCTAGCCCTCTCTCAACTCTACTCAACAGCTTCGCCACACCCAATGATCCATCCCCACCCTTCCCCTCCTCCACCCCCTCCCTAGCTAATTCCATGGACCTACTTAGAAACTAGACTAAACTAGTGGTCGAATTTGCGAGTGGGTCTAGGAACATTGGGTGATTCTTGGTTCTCATTTTGCAAAATTGGCCCTTAGTGAGAGATTTCCAATTTTAGGATGGGAATCGCCCACCCTTAAACCAATCACCCTTAGCTAGCATTGACATGGCCAATTTTTACAATTTTTTTTTAATTTTCTGAATTTTTCCTTTTCTTTTTCTTTTTTTAATTTTTCATCTTTTTCCCTCCACTAGCCATCGCAAAGCCTCATCACTGTCGATAGAGGTCACTAGCTATCAACAAGGCTCGTGATGGCCAGTGAAGGGAAAAAGAGAAAAAGGAAAGAAAAATAAAGAAAGAAAAGGAAAAAAATAGAAAGTTACAAGATTATAAAAATTATTCATGTCAATACTAACCATACCATCTAAGATGGCTAGTATTGAGTTGACAGCCATGTCAGTGATTTTCGACTAAAATTGACTTGAATAACTAATTGGCAAATTATTAAAAGATTTGAGACTAAATTGATAAATGATTAAAATGCTTAGGATTACATCAACACAATTAAAAGGTTTATGATTAAATTAACAAATCATAAATTGACATAATAGTTAAGTTTAGAGTTGAATTGACTACTATACAATAAGTTTAAAACTTTTTGCACTACTTTTACAACAAAATTTAAGTGCATCTCTTTTTCTTGGGCAAATGGCACGTGCGAATCAAATCTATTGTACAAAATATGATTTGTAGCCCTTGGACTTAATTCCGTGACTCAAATAAGTTGTTTGAGTTAGACGGTTCTCCCCTTCACGAATTGATGATTTGAATTATCAATTTGTGAGAGTCCAGACAATAAATGGTATCTGAATATTATAACAAAGAGGAAAGAGAATATAACAACTCACAATTATGAGAAGTCTTGCCTTAGATGAGAATGTTTAGGCCTTCATGGCATTCGAGGAGGTGTGACTACCTTCTTCTTCCCTCATGCTTGAAACTAGAAAGCGGTGGGTGTTTCGACTTATATTAAAAATGTAGGGGTAATTCAAACAACCCATGTAAGCTTTAAAAACATTTTACCCTAATATCCACGGAATCCTACCTTCCCAATTATAAAAAATATCCTCACCTTTAAACCTTATCCGGGATAACCTCTTTTTTGAAAAAGAAATCCTCTCTGTGTGACCAGCCTTAATTGTCGTTTAAAAGAGCCGTCAGGAAAAAATAAAATAAACAATAGGATAAATCCTGTAAGAAATTCGTTAAGAAAAGTTAAAAAATGAAAAAAATTACCAATTAATGGATAATTAAAATAGCCATAAGATGTCGCGCCACGGCTCATGAGGTAGCTCTAAATTGCGAGCCTCTGACACCAATTCGGGGGTGGCAGCAGCGATGACAGTGATAGCCACCGCCACCGCCACCGCCACCGCCGCGGGCAAGCTACAACCGTTCCTTCTCCTCTCTCTCCTCTTCTGTTGGGGTTCCCTCTTTATCTTTGTGTACTAATCTTTTGATTTTTCAAAAGAAAAATATAAGTTTTTGCTTTGCAATGAAAAGGCTGTCATATCAAGGCCACGTAGGAATAGTTAATACCCGTTTTAAAGCCGCGAGATAACTCTAAATGCCATTCGTGAAGCAACCTTATCTAGATGGTTACATGAATACATTATCCAATCGACATATAGCTGTGTAGAAAGAACCAAATAGAGAAGGAGGAACAACTCCACTGTAGAGAAAGCTACCTGGCAGATTCGTGCATTTGGAAGCTCAAAAGGGGAAAGAAAAAAATATTTAAAAAATGAATCGTAAAATTAGGTGTAAAGGAATTGGGGGCTTAATTTAAATAATTAAGATGGGTGTCATGGCTTTATCAAAAGGGGTTAGAAGGAATAATCAAAGATGGGTCCTATCGCAATAATTCGATGGAAACATCTTCTCTTTTAATCCCTTTCTGGTTAAGACATTGAATTGGTATTCCATGAAGCCCATTGCCCCACCTCGTGGGGGCAGCTCCTAAACGCCGTTTCCATCGATTTCGAGGTTTTCTATTCTAACCACTCCACTTGAGATTTGATTGACAGTGAGATTGTTAATGGTTTAAATGACTCGCTCAAAATAGTAAGGTTCTATTTAAATAATATTATAGCATGTACCTGCCTTTTTTCTTTTTCTTTTTCTTTTTCTTTTTTTTTTTCACGTTCCGTACAAAAGATATAATAATTCTGTCATTTACAAGGTTGATTGAACACTAATCTTGACGGTTGGCTTTATAAGATAATATTGATATTGCAAGCGACATCTCTAGAAACTCGAGCCATTTTGCAATATCGAACTCTTAAATCTTAAACTTTTATTTTGTTTAAACTTTGGTGGTCACTCCTCTTTTGCATTTTGTGTCAACCACATCTTTACAATGTCAACCACATCTCTATAATATGTGACTCAAATTTCAAAGGTATTCCAAAGTCATCTTAAATGATTGAAGCATATGCTATATATATATATATATCACATGACGTTAGATCTCACACGAAAGTAAAACAAATTCGACATAGACGAGAACCAAGGACCAAAATCACAACAAACTGAAAAATTAGGACCTAAAACTCAAATTCCTTAGGTATAAAAAAAAAAGTTGGACTATGAATCCAATTTACCGGCATATAAAAATTTTGAGTTAATATCACAAAAAATCTCAAATTGATACACATGTGACAAAAAAAAAAAAAAAAAAAAAACTCAAAACTATTGCATCTATGACAAATATATTATCTATTAATTTCTGTAAAATTAGATTAATATTATGAAAAATTACAAATTAGTATACGTGTAATAAACAGAAAGTAAAATCCTAAATCAGTACTTCCATCTATTGCCACATATAGTCCAACTTAGCAATTTTATGGTTTTTAGATCTCACATATATATCAATTTGAAGTTTTTTGTGATATTAATTCTAAAAATCACTTCCGACTAAAAAATGAAAAAAAAAAAAAAAAGGGCTTTGTCTGGGAAGAGAAAAAAAGGATAACGGGGGGTGATTTGGAGCGTCTGTCGACGCCGTTAGGCCCCAGCAGAAAAGCCGTGAAAATGCCAACTGGGCCACTTCACGTATAAAAAGAAAACAAAAAAACAAAAAGAGAAAAGAGAGCAAAAGAGTAACCGAAAACACAGCTACACCGCCACCGCCAACAGAAGAAGAACCGCAAGCACAGGCCAACGCAACGCCAAGCTGGAGCCACCCTCAGGACACCAAGCTCTCGTCTTTCTCGTAGATTGAGGTCGAGAAACGTGTGCATTTTTCTGGGTTCTCCTCGTACTCGCGTCCCATGATCTGGGTTCTCCTCTGATGCGCAGTGTAATGTGGTTTTGAACTCTTGTCCGTTTGCCCAATTTGATCTGTGTGGAGCTTCTCTCGCCCGTTCCCCAGTTGGTAGTCGTTGTTCTTTGTTTGATCTGGACTGGGTTTTTTCTATTTTTCCCCCGCTTTTCTCTTTTCTCTTGCCGTGTTGTTCTGTGTCTATGGCGTTGGGTTTGGTTTTCTCGTGCTTCTGTTGCTGGATCAACGGATCAAATTTGGATGTTCTTGGTTGCTGTCGAAAAGTGAGGCGTCTGTGTTCATGAGCCGATGGAATGTGGGATGGTTCGGGGTAGATTTCGAGGGGACTCGTGACGATGAAATGCGCCTCGATTAAGTGTGCCTAGTTGGTAGATTCTCTTAGGCCTCTCTTATTGGAGCTTACCCTTTTACTTGTCTGGGTCTGTGACATTAAGGAGCAATGTCGATTCATTCATGAGGAATGTAGAGAAGATGAGAAGGATTACTGTATAGTTGTCTTCTCCGTTTTTTCGTGAACGTGTCGTTTAGTGACCTGTTGGACTAGTTTAGAGCGTTATGATGAACTTTTGATTTTTGTGACCACTCTTAAATGGTGGGCTTAATAGCCTGCAAATCATGCTCGATTATGAGATTATATCTTTTAGTCTCGGTGTGATTCAGTTCTCTTGAAAGCTATCAATCTCGTTGTTGGTAGCAGAAATTGCTTCCTGTGCTTAGCCTTCTTTCCCCACTCTCTCTCAAATTTTCCTAAATGAAACTGATCTCGTTCCTGACAACAGAGGATTCCTCAATTCATGCTTGTGCATAATTCACAACTGCCTCAAGTATCACCCTGATTAGTTTAGGGGAATAAAAGAATGTATCATCTTGACTTATCTTAAAATAACTTCTGATAATGTGTTTTCTTGATTTTTCAGTATGCGCGCATAATAACGGTGATCCCTCCTCTTTCCCAAGGTGAAAAGCCATTTAGTGATTCTGAAGATCAGTCCTTTTCACATGATTGTGTGAAACATGCTCTCTTATCCTTGTGACCATTTAATTTTTCCTTTCATGACAAGCTATCCTGCAAAAATTGCCCCTTTTCATTATATCATCTCCTTGAAGGAACGACACTCCAGAATTACTTAAACTAAATCTTAAAGTTATCAGTTAGTTGAGAGGTAACATCTCAGCAGCTTTCAGCCTAATCTCAGGCCAACTGATTTTGGAGTTGTTGTCTTAAGGTAGCAACTAGAATTCAGAGAAGGAATGAAAAAAATTCATGGGAGTTCAGACCTCATAACTGGGTACCTTAGGCTTGCCCAATTTCTTGAACTAAACTATGGCATTTTTGTTCTCTGATATGCAGAGCGATGGGAACCGAAGTAATTGATACATGTGCAGTTAAAGAGCCAGATCGTGTTGCTATAGGTTCAAATGACTCAATCCCTCAAAATGAGGAAACAATGGAGATGAAAGAATATGAGGTCAAGGAATGGACTGCTGAAGACTCCATTGCAGTCTCTGAACTTGGCCTTGAAGAAAAACGTGAGGATGGCAAGACTGTGGTGATAAAACACCATGGGACTGGCTTGCATGATGAGAAGGCCAAATCAGAAGCTCAGAGGAAAAAGGACAACAGCAAGTCATCAGTGCCGGTAAAGCATGGGATGAAAAGCAATCGAACACAGTATACTGTCCCACAACCATTTGCCTTGGCAACTGCAAAGCGTGCTAATGGCATTCGCCAGAGTGGGACTGAATCAGACAGGCTGAAAGATGTTGATAAGGGCATAAATGGGAAGTCAGCAAAAGCACTAGATAATGACACAAAACGGAATCGGGTAATTGCTTTTGCTTAGGCTAAGTTCTGGTCTTCGGCATACTGATATAACTAGGGCGAAAGATTGATTTTGTAAATGGCCTTTCTTTTCTGTCTTTTCTTTTTTGTTCATATTAAACATTGCTTATGTGGGAGCTACAAATTAACTCGATGTACTTAGACTTTGACTTTTTTTTCTCGACATTGGAAAAATTATCACGATGGCTTCAGACACCACCTTCAATATCAAGGAAGCCCTTGCAGCCAGATAATAAGAAAAATCCTGATGAGGAAGATTCGTGTTCCATTGCTTCCGTGTATCCTCTCTTGTACCTACAGCACTAGTTGTTAAGCTTTTCTTTTAATGCGTTTTTATGTTTTCAAGATCATCATTTCTTTTTTCATTTGAATTTTTGGAATTTCTCCTTAACCCGATTTAGCAATGCTGGATCGGCTCATGTCAAGTCCCAAATGACCATGGCATCAGCTCCCATGTTAAGATGCACTGAACGTGCAATGAAACGAAGAGAGGTAATGTTATCTTGTTCTGACCTAGACATGTCTGTGTTAATGATGTCTTTAAGCTGAGAAAGCTACTACAAAGAGCTCTTATTCTTTTCATTTTCTCAGTTTTACTCCAAGTTGGAAGAGAAACACCAAGCCATTGAGGAAGAGAAAACCCAGTCCAAGGCAAGGACCAAGGTATGATACATTATTAAGTCCAATTCCTCATCAATCTTGGTTTGGCGATTCTGTTGTTCCTCTTCATTATAGTACTTTCACATGTCAAAACTCTAGGAAGAGAGTGAAGCAGCTATCAAGCAACTGAGAAAGGCTATGATGTTCAAGGCAACCCCAATGCCAAGCTTCTACCATGAGGGGCCTCCTCCAAAGGTCGAACTTAAAAAGGTATATTGAGTTCAAGAGCATTAAGTGTCAATCTATCCAGTGATGTCCCCAAATCATTTTGAAAGCTTCTTTCTGGACGGCAGGTGCCACCAACCCGTGCAAAATCACCAAAATTGGGCCGAAGGAAGAGCCATGGAAATTCATATATTCCTACTCAAAGAAATCTGGGGAAACCAAGTTCTCTGGAGGGAAATCGTCGAAGCCTGAGCCATTGCGAATTAGGCAACACTGCTGGTGTCACTCTTGATTGTGTACGCAACTCTGAGGATGATCTTACACAAGTTTCAAAGAGAGAAGAGTTGACTTCCCCGAGGATGAATGGACCTGGGATTGGAGACCAATCTCAAGAATGATGTGGAACTTCAATAGAGAGGCTGGGAGAAGAAAATTCTCAAGAGAGACCAGTCAATCAAGACTTGTTGCAGTTGTTTGCGTAAGTTAATGAAGTGTAAATTTCCTGTAAGTTATATGGTCGTACATATAAAAGATTTTCATGACTTCCCATGACAATATTTTCTCTTACTGGCATCCAAATAATGAGTTCGTTTTTCCCCTCCTGCATTCTTGCTGTGAATGTTATCGTATAATCTTTGATGACTTTGATCTCCAACTCTGTCCTGAATACAGGTCGACGTAAGGGGCGAAAAAGACACTCCTTCCGCATGTAAATGTGAATTAACTATAAGCTATTGCGAGTATCTTGTGCTGAAAAAAGGCTTACCGGTTGTACTGTATGAGGGAATGAAGCTAGTGCAAGTATTTTTCTTTTAGCTTTCAGTGAAGCAATTACTTTTTCTTGTCTATGGTATCTCTTAGATTCACAGCTTGGGATGTCATGACTTCCTATGCATGTAAAGTTGAGAAAGGCCAGTGTCGACAAGTGCTTTGTGATGACAATAATCCTTGCTCATAATTTTTGTTTTGGTCATGATGAAAAGGTATTAAAGCAAAAGGATAAAAAGAAGGCGCCTACTGCGTAAAGGGCCTATTTTCACAAGCTTTGTCTCGCTAAACAGGAGGAAAATGACCTTTTGAAAACACTATGCTTCTGAAAATTCACAAAGCTTTACTTTTTTTCCTATTGCTTTGAGCTTTAAAATCTCATCATAAGCATTGAACTAAGACTTTGTTATTGCTTCCCTTTCTCCTCCTTTCTCATTTTTGTGTTGCTGTCATTTCAAGTTTTTCTTTTGAAATCGTACTAGCTTGTTTGTACTTATTATATGTGAGTCTTTAGACTTGCAACCCACTGCAATAGATGTATCGGTGGCATAATTGCATATGAAGAGCACGCTTACTAATCTCCCCAGATCAAGTATTGATACCAATATGAATCATAATTTCAACATATCTAGGAATAACTTTGATGTGAACTCTAAACCTGAGGGTAGCTCGAGTGGCAATTGTGCAGCTTTCTGACATGCAAAGCCTGAGTTCAAATCACCAGTCTCGTGCTTCTCCTTGATCGGATGCGCCTATGTGTGTTCTGATAACATCCCAAGAAATACCACTCTTAAGTATGTTTAATTGAGTGCGGAACAAGAATATCACTCTTAAGTATGTTTAATCGGGTGCTCTAAAACTTCCGCACGTCTCATCGGTGGAATAGCACATTAACTTTGACGTGAATTTCAGCAAGCTTCACTCTTTATTATCCTACAAAGAAAAATTAACAGTCCCCCATCTAAGCTCCAAATTCCTGTCCTACAGTGTAAAGCCAGTATGACTCTGCTTCTCTCTCTCCCATCTCTAAGCTCCAAACTCCAACAGTGTGAAACCAATATGACTCAGCCTCTCTCTCTCTCTCTCTCTCTCTCTCTCTCTCTCTCTCTCTCTCTCTCCTTCCTTGTTTCTACAAGATGATGTGACAGATATCTTGATAACCAAAGGGGAATCAGCGTGACTCACAAAATGTACTTCGTTAGATTTATCTGTGCTGCGCTTGGGAAACAGAGGAAAGTGGCGTTGACGAAAATTTGAGTAGAAATTTAACTATTTTGTAGTTGAAAAAAGAGCGAAAATTTTACATTTGTTGATGTTTTCCTTCCCTTTGCTTCATCTACAGTGCTCTCAAACATATGTACCTCACCGAAGAGATGAGTTCTTGATCAGAAAGATTTTTTCTATATATAAGCTCTAAGAGGTATAAGTGATAATGATTTTGGCTGGAGATGGTAGTTGTGACATGTTCTTTTTTTCAATATGATTGTCTTATTGATATTTGGACCACATGAACAGATTCTTTCGCCAACTGACACGTCTTATGTTGATGAACAAAGTCACATAAAAAATGAAACTGCCTTACTATTGTGAGGGTTGATCATGGTGGATGGACTTTCACTGCATCAGAAACTTTAATCGAAACATCCAATGATCCAAGTAATTCAGTGGCATTACTAATCAATGTGCTTCCTTTATTTTCCCCTGCTTTTTGAAGTACTCTGTGCCCACTTACTCTTTTTGATTTCTTTAAGAGGCCCAACAGCCAAAAAGACTTTCCATTTAAGCTTGGAATCAAACCAATTGTGGGAAATTTTCTTCATTGATGAATAGGTGGTGGCTAATGGCATCTGTCAAGACTTATCACTATTTTTTTGGCCCTAGGTGGGTAGGAAAAGGGAGAGACTTTCACTAAAAATAGCCATTAGCCATTGAGAATCTGAGATGTTAATTTAAGTGGGTTTCAATCGGTAATAAGAACAATCCTATAAGTAACAACCAAGGGATGATTGTTAATTTTACATATATTTAGTCTTTATTTATAGTTAATCACCAAAATAAGAGAGTTATCCGGCATGTATTAGGTTGATGAGGAAAGCGATATGGGGCGGTAGTCGAGAGCTTTTGCACTGTAATTATTTTTTGGTTGCTAAAAAACAGCTCTTTGCTTTGACCCAGTATTTATGTCTATCGGTGGTTGATATGCCATGCGCAACTAAGTTTTAATGAGCATTTACATCTATTCCCTACACCAGTATGTACATTTTTTCATGTCAATTATATCATGAGCAAAAAGGGTTCGATACTAATAAGCGTACCGATTTTCCAACAAATTTTACCTCACCTGATGAAGTCACACTTCATTAATATTGATGATAAAGCTTCCAACATCCAAATATCCATGGTTTCTTTTTGGATCTCCGGTTGTCTAAAGAAAAAGATGCTCCATATCTTTATAGATTACCTGCTTTTGGAGAGCATACTATACAGAAATCAGCAGACTTCAGCTCAGACTCTAGGACCAAGTTTTTCTCACACTGAAAAGAGAAACCTAATGTTCCACATTCAAGAACATGCCTCATGTACACCTAATTGAAATCTGAGTGAATTGTAGACGAAGTAATTAACAGATGAGCTGAATATATAATCTCCTTCAATCCACCTCTGTTCAAAAAAGCATGTTAAAGCAGATTGAAGAAAAGCATGTTGTTGTCTACATGTGCTCTTGACCCACAACAGAAAGTCTCATCCTCCTCACGTATATAAGGGCCCATGAAAGAACTCTGAACTGCCTCCATCATCTCTCTCTCTCTCTCTCTCTCAGAGTTGAGGGGGATGCTGTCTGGTTCGAGACCGCTCAAGTTTTCAAGGGGGAGTGACTTCAATGGAACGATCTCGGACCAGGCTTCATTCCCCTCAACTTGAAACATTATATGCGCGATATAGGATCTACTCTCTGTTACACCCTTCATAAGATAGCGCGTGCCCCATATGCACCTGTATCAGCTGAATTTCTCAGATGAACTAAATTGTTCTGCTGTTCTAATTGCAGCCAAGAAAAGTTGAAGATGGAGCCGCAGCAAATTAAGAACGCCGTTCTTTTCGATATCGAGCGACCACGGTAAGAATTCTAATTAAGCCATTTGATTATTTGCTTTTGTTTTAGGTTAAATACAGAAGTAACTTAAGTGACATATTGTACCGGAAGTGATTTTTGTCATGCATTACAAATGCTTCAACTTGGGCGTTTCTGTACTTCAGGAGTGCATAAATCTCTTCTGTTGAACATATTGAACATATAAAATGATGATTATGATTCCGGTGCGAATTTTACTTGATCACCAGTTAGCAAGATTCTTAAGAATGCGAATGCGCTGCCAAGTAAGGCAAGGACCGATTACATTTTTTGAAAAAGAAAATCAAACCCTGGAACTTTGGAATTGTTTTATTTTCCCCTTTTTAGGTAATTCTTTACCTGGATCTTCACCGTGTAGAAAGTGAATCCTAGAGTGCACCATTGAGAACTACTGCTTCTTGGAATTTGCTTCTCTGTAATCTGTTCAACTCATTACCATATTCGTTGACAAACATCAACACCAGTGTGAAAACATTACTTAAGAGGGAGAAAAAAGTTGAAAGACAGTTAAGTGTGTGCTTTTCATGGTTGAATACAAGACGTATTTAGCTTTGCTTGTGGAGAGCAAGAAAGAATATATGAGCCTGGGGGCTTTTTGCTTTTGATTTGTTGGGTGAGAGCAAGTACCATCACCAATCAAAGGGCTGCGAGCCTAGAATTCACTTATGCTTTTGTGAGCCCCTTGAGATTTGCCATCATGAGATTTCCTTTAATTAGCCTCGGCCAATTCTTCACTTTCTAAAAACCAAGTGGGTCTCTCTGATTCAACCCAGTGTGGGTCATAGGGGCAAAATTTGCGTTGCAACACCATATGGATGTGCTTTCAAAAGTTCATGTGCTATTGTGGTTCTGATTTCAATGGAAATTTGCTTTTGTAAGTTTCATAATATTCAAAATATCAAGAACCCTTTATGAGGAAAAGGACAGAGGCTCAAATAGAAGCCCTGGAGCCAAATTGGAGTCTAATGTATCGCCATTGAAGCGGAAATGCTTGTCCTGGGCAGGCCTAACAAGTTTAGTAAGATCAGTGATGCAGAAAAATCCGATGTATCCTATCCTTTCCCAACATTTACCTGAAAGACAGTGTGAGAACACTGATAAGGAATGTGCAGAAACACTGATAAGCTGTGTTGAAGGGAAGGATCAGCTATGGGTTAGAATGTGCAGGCTAAGTACTTACGAGGCACTCCGTTCTTATAGAATGTTGTTGAGCCCATGGCGTCAAAGAGTGTGGAAAGGTACTGCCGCTGATAGGAACATCATGCACCAGGGGGTTTTGTATCAGATTGGCAATGGTGAAAGAGTAAAGCTAGGAGAAGCTGGAATATTGCTAAATTACGCATAGTTTTTTCTGATGCAACGGTCAGAGAACTCCTGAATCTGTGACTGAATATGGTCTTATTTGGTGGCCTGAGAATTCTGGGGAATTCTTGGTCAAGTCGGCCTGCAGGGATGTCGTTAGCTGTAACCTTACTGCTCCCCCTGAGAGACTTTGGCGTTTCATTTCAAACCCTAACGCTTTGAACTATGATGCAGCTTGGAAACAGGAAGATTTCAGGTTGCTGCTGTTGCTCGGAACCATCAAGGACACGTGCTTGGTGCTTGGTGCTTGGTGCTTAAATTTATAGTTGTTGAATCTCTCCTCGAAACAGAAGCAGCATGGACATTGACTCTCAATGCTAGAAGCTACCGAGCGGATTAGGAGATCGCCAAATGCTCTACTCGTTTGTCTCAGGGAAGAAGACAGGATTAGATTAAGGCTTCATCCACTTACTAATGATCTGAAACATTGTGAACTGGAAGATGTCTGTCTAGTTTTATTTCTCACGGAGTCAAGTTTGCATTGTAATCTCAACCTTGCTTCCTTAGTTGTCGGTAATGCCGTCGCTTGACGCCATGTTTCTTACCCTTTTCGAGGAAATTGAGAAGCAAAAGCGCGTTTCAGCCTGCGCCCGTGGACCACCGCAGAGATGAAACAAACCATTAGCTTGACAAAGGCCATGTAAAAGCATGTTTTAGCTTCCAAACAAGAGGAGGGGGCTTAAGACCGAGTCTATAAACCCAGGTGGTCGGTTGCTACCTAATGACTAGCTCCGAAGAAAAGTTCTATGCATAAATACTTTCTCGATATCAAGTTATACAATTTCCCGATCAGTGCGTAAGAGAAACGGTGACTAACCGAGGCTCTTCAACAGTAGAAAGCAATGAGACTTCTCTGGACTCGACTCGACATACGGCGGTGCCGTCTTAACTCCCGCTGAAACCGAAAATGTTCCAAGGGACCGTGAATCAGAATCTGGGCCAGCTCATGGTCAGAGACATATCTTGATTCTTGTAGCTCTGGACTTGTGTAGAACGATTAGATACCATGGCCCAATGGAAGGCCCAAAGCTTTTCTCGAACTGGTTCCATGTCAAAGCCATGGTGAGAATAGACCGAATTACGAAGCTCTCTCTTATAGACAAGCGCGAAAATTGTATAAGCCGATGATCACAATAATCGTTCGAAATCCCAACGAAGTTGCTTTGAAGTTACTGACATCACATTTCTCAATAAATCTCTAGCTTTCTATTGAAATCAACTTGTGTGATAGAGATTCTCTTTAAAAAGTATGGATGTGACTCATATATGGAAACGTCTACCAAAACCTAGAGATTCTCTCAAATGGCTAGTAGCTTTTTGTTATATAAGTATAATTTATGTATTAAAATGAATTTAGACCGTTGAAAATACGATGGGTACTTTGTGAGTTTATTAAGTTTGACAGCTTGGATTGAGTTTAGTATATGTACTAGAATTTTATATATTTTCTTTAAAAAAAAAACGTTCATATCAAAGGATTCAAATTGATAGTGACGTTCGTTTGTTCAAAAAAAAAATGATAGTGACGTTCTTCCTATCATAAGAATTGAGATAGCTATGGCAGATGTGGACTCCAAGTGGGCACTATTGGAGAGCATTAGGGGAAAAATATGGAGAGGATGTGAAAACTTCCCACGTTTTTCACACCCACTTCAATCCTCCCGTTGTTCCTCTTCTTACAAGCAGTGCAACGATAAACACGTGAAGGGACAAAAAAGATTAATGATAAACAAAAGGAGAAAGGACCGCATTAATCCCACAATTTTTGTATGGCTCACACTTTAATGCTAAAAACATTTCAAATGATCATTCAAATGCCACAATTTTCAAAAAACCATCACTGAAGTGATTCTGGCGATTTAGTTTGTCAAAAAAATAAAGTAAAGGAAATTTTGATTTTTTTGACCTTAAAGTGATCGTTCATAAAAGTTTACTACTAACTTAATCATTTATTTAAAAAAGTTCTCTCAGATTCTAATATCTAGATGGCGTCATTCTAACTTTGTCACTTTTTCCCCATTAGACTCAAAAGCAAAATTATGGAGCAAACATTCTCTCCAAATAATTTCATTTGAAATCTCAAAAGACTTACTTGTTTTCCTCAAAAACAAAAATGAAAGTAAGTAAGATTGCCTTCATCCCTTGTAACTTCGCATTTGTTTCTTCTTTGACTTCGCTTTATTGGGAGATCCAACAACCAAGCTCGATGCATTGTGAAAATGGACTACCTCTCTTAGATCAATTAGAAGGATCAATGTTAGGGAATACTTAGGAACCAATATGCCCATTTCTCAACTTGTGAAATGCATTTAATGATATTATTAAGTGCATAAATTTTGCACGGCATGATTTTAAGATATTTTGTGCCAAAGCTTGACGAATGATTAATTTAGTGCTAAAACTTATTAAAAGCATCCATTTAAGTAACTAAGGTTAGCCACATTGGATTTTTCACCAGTCATTCAAATGACCGTTTTTTTTAAATATGTAACACTATTTATAAATGTTTACATCAAATTAGGGATGGTACAATAGCTATGAAACCATCAAAATTGCACAGCAATAAATAAGGCCTCAAAAGAAGGAATGCATTGCCCCTACTCTTGTACCCTCAGTTTTTCTCTCTCCCGCATGAGTTATCCTACATTCCGACCCATCTTATTTCGTTTCACCTTTTCCTCTCCCTGTCAATCATTGTTTTTTTCATGAAATTTATGTTATAGGATATGACTTACATTCAATTCTTGCATATAAGTGATCTCATCTTTTATCATGCCTTCGAGAATTTGTTTGCACTAAAAAATAATCAATTTTTTATGATTGACACACGTATTGGTTTTATCATATAGAGTTGGCTTGATAAAGTCGATATAATTTTCAACAAAAATATGATGTGATTGTCAATGATTGTAAAATAGCTTATTAATGATTATGATTGATAATTATCGACAACCATGAGTTATGCTTGTCGATATATGATGGTGAATAGTTGACGAATATTTCACTCAGTGTCAACATCAATATAATTGATTATTATAAAATTGGTTAAGTGTTGGACACAAGGAAAGGAGGAAAAAAAAGGAAATAGATTGAAGATGTCGATAAGAAATATGGAATTATGAAAATAGAAATCAATCATCCGAAACACAGACTCTCAATGCATTTTTATTATTTCATTAATGTTATTGTCATTTCACTTTCCATTATTGTAAATCGCATAAGTTTTAATTTATCTTGTTCATATTTGTTGTGACGCTATCACAAAAAACCAAAATCAATTTTATTTGTGAAAGATACTTCAGTAGGGCAGCACCCATTTTTGGTGGAACAGATGTATTTGTGTTTTACCAAATTCATTAAGATAGTGATATATCAATTCCTCCGTCATTCAAAGTGATTTGACAACTGGATTTTTTTAAAGTTAGCTTCCCAATCGAGTTAAATTGAAGAGGCTGATATTGACCTTACGGACAAGATTATTAAAAATGTTAAAAATTGGTAGCCATGAACGACAAAAGCGAAAAAGGAAGACAAGTAAAACCCAAGCCACATATTTTAAGAAAAGGAAGAAGAAAAATTTTGCAAAAATTATTTTAAAAAATCATAAACCTACTATTCAGATGTTTATTTACTCTTATATATTTCAATTGTGCTAATTAAATTAATAATATTTTGATGATTTGATAATGTAATAATTCCAACTAATTTTAACTAAAAATTGCTTTATACATATTTTTAATTATTTTTATTTTTCTACAAAGTTTGGAGAGGGATGACCAACCTTCAACGACCACTAGGTAAGCACTACGACCCTTTCCCACAACTAGCAAGGGTTGCCAGCAGCTCTCACCTATGACTAACAAGGGTCAAGCACTACATTTGTTGGATGAAGAAGGAAAAAAAAAAAGGAAAAAAATAAAGAAAAATAATAAAGAAAATAAAAAAAATTAAAATATAAAAATTCATAAAATGTTAAAATTATTTATGTTAATATTGAAAATAACATATAAGATATCGAATATCCATGCCAATAATTTCTCATTAAAATTAACCGAAATGATTACATTATTAAATTATTAAAAAATTTAAGATTCAATTGGCAAAATAAAATTTTTTATACCTATTATCATATATTCGATAAATTTAGGAATTTTTTATACCTATTATCATATAAAATTCGATAATTATCAAATAGTTAAAAATTTTTTATTTGACAAAATAAAAATTTATAACCGGTTGTCATATATTCAATAAATTTAGGAATTTTTTATTGATTATCTCCAAGAATTTTTTTGTTACGTGCCATTCATTGCATTTCACAATTGAGACATTCCCCTTTCTTCGCAAGATTCACGTGCCATCTTTTTTTTTTTTTGCCTTTTCTGGGCCCCTGCAACGTTTCACTTGCCTTGCATTGATGATGCTGCCGGAAGTCTCAGTTCGTCCTCATTTATTGGTGGGCCCCGCATCAAATAATTATTGAAATCCATGGAAATTATTGGTCAAATTTTCCAATAATCTTTCTTCAAAGATAATTCTTCAGTCGCCAGTCATCTTGTGACGTTTCCCTGCAGTTGTCACGTCCCGTCAGGCCCCATCTGCCTGTCCCCCGCTAACTTTTAAATGCTCTCCTCTTCCGACTAGAAAGGCTGTGTTTGTTTTGATTTCTTTTTTTTTTATTTTTAAATAACTTTTTTGTTTCTTTACTCCTAAAAACAAAAAAGAAACAAAAATGCATCTATTTGCGTTTTTTTCCAAAATTATTTTTTTGTTTAAAAACACATGTAAATGTAAAAACAAAAAATAAAAAAAATTGTTTCTTATTTCTGGAACACATTTTAGGAACACTTTCTATTTTCTTCTCTCTTTTCTTCTTCTTTTTCTTCTTATTTTTTCTTTCTTTTTTCTTTGGCCGGTCGCCGGCCTCGGTCATGGCCGGCGACCGACCGTTAAGGGTCGGCAACCTCGCCGGAGCGTCGCCGGCTCCTGGCGAAGCTCAGCCTCGCGTCGGGCTAGGCGAGCTCAATCTCGCCTAGATCCTAAGGTTGAGCTTGCCTAGCACCGCCCTCATCGGCTGGTCGTCGGCCATGGCCGAGGCCGACAACCGGCCAAAAGAAGAAAAAAGGAAAAAGAAAAAAATAAAAAATAAATAAGAAAATAAGAAAGAAAATAGAAAAAATATTAAAAATTAAAAGAAATAAAAAAATTATACAAATTTACCAAACGTGTTTCGTTCATTTTTTTTATTTCCGAACAAGTTTACCAAACGCTTTTTTTTGTTCAAAAATTGTTTCCGGAATAGAAACACTTTTTTCTATTTCTATTTTCTAGAATAAATTTTAAATAGAAATGTTACCAAACACGCCCAAAGTGTCGACACTTCGTTAAAAAAAAATTGAGAAAAATTATTATTTTTAACACCCTTTTTATCTTATATGTAATTAAAAAACCGAAGATAGATATTTTTAGTAAGTGCAATTAATATGTATTCACGAAGCATTCATTAATGAATTCTTTTACTATTTTAATCCTCTTTAAAATCACTCTTGTTTTTCATTTGGTTGTTGAAAAAAAATGAATTCTGAGTCTTATTTATTGGGTAAGCATCGCCTTCCAACATTTTATGCTTTACAAATCTTGAGATTCTTACAATTGGCCGAGTTGGCCTCTTTCAACGTATTTTCTTTTTCATTTTTCAAATTTTCTATGAATTTTTAGGAGGAGCAATGCCAAAAAATGGTTGATTGATGTCATGAAAAATCTAAAATTAATACACCAATGACAATTTTTTAAATTAATTTTTTATCACAAAAAATCACAAACAAATACGTGCATAACATATTTATCTTCCATTAGCTTCCATTAAATATTATCGTTAAACTATTGACATGGATGCCATGTAGACTTAACGTGAATTAATCAACAAGTTTTTTTTTTTTTTGGTAAAGTGGATTAATCAACAAGTTGATATCACCAAAATTCCAAATTGGTATAGTTGCAACAAAATTATATCAAATTAGAACATCTAGGATAAATTTACCTCAAAATTGAATCACATTCTTTTTCTTTTTCTTTTTTTCAATAGTATTGTGTGTAGTGGTTTTCCATATCTCAAAGAATTTCAGAATTACAAGAGATTAGCATCTTTAGATTATAAATTTTCCCATCTTAAATTAGAATTCATAACTCACAACATACCTTACCAACCTCATGGATTAAAGTAAAGCTTGAGCATAAAAGCTCAATGCAAGTGGTCCGCGTATGCAATCATTTGCACTTAGTTCTGCGAAGAATGAAACTCATATTATATGCCTAATTGACTTACATAAATATATTCTTTAGCCACTTGACCGATCCCATAATGTTACCATAAAGTGAAGCGATGGATGTGTTCAAACTCAGCTCATTAGGGTTTAAGTTAAAATCCACCATAGGAATGGTATATTTTGAAAGTGGGTCATGGACATTTCAACTAGTATTGGCTCCTCTCACGATTAGAGAGTGTAGAGAGGATATAATAGCGAAGTGAAACATCAAATCGAGACTCCCTAGGTTCAACTAGGGCAAAGAGTTCCGCTTATGAGCACACCAATGTAACTTGTCGACACTTTAACATACATTTCCAAAAAGGTAAAGATGAACGCTAAAACACGCAATTTTAATTCCCAAATTGTCATCGGTGTATTATTAGAATGCATTTGTTAATGTTGATATTGGTCTATAATACATAAATTACTTTATGATAAATTTTTCACGATTATATTAATTTGAGGTAATTTTATCATAAATGTATTTTATGTGACATTCACATTAACAACTTAATATTTGACAAAAGTTAATAGAGTTATAAACATATCACGCGTTTATTAATTTAGAATTTTTTGTGGCGAAAAAATTAATCTAATAAATTTATTAATAATATATTAATTTATGATTTTTCATGTTAATTCAAAAAGGAAGAGAGAGAAAGAACCATGAATTAGTCATGGTCCTCGATACGCAATTCCTATTCGGCGATACCGGAGAATACCTTATCATTAAAAAAGTATAATGAATTTGAATAGTAAAGAGGGTGTCCATAGATTGGCCATAAGTGATGTGCCCACCAGAGGATATCCCATCAGTTGTACCAATGAAGCAGCAAACCCGTGAGTCAGAGAAATAAGAAGACAGCTCGAATTGCGCCACGTGTCCAGTGTGGGCCCGCGTTGTCAGAAAATTTCACCCCACTTTTCTCTCTCCTCTCTCTTCTCTCTCCCTCCTCTGTACGCTCTCTCGCTCGACTCTTCTCACTTTTCTCTCTCCTCTCTCCTCTATACCAACACACTTTCTCTTTGCCGGTGCGAACGAACAGCCAGCCATCTCGACCTCCGCGACGACCACCTCCTCCGGTATGTCCGAGAAGGTCCACGAGTGCTCGATCTGCCACAAGAGCTTGTTAAAGAAATAAAACAGATATTAAAAGCATAAATGAATGAAGAAGCTGGTGATGGTAGAAAAGCTGAACCTGAGGAAGTTACTGAGGCAGAGGAAGCTGAAGTAGAGGAAGGTCGCAAACTTCTAAACGAAACTCAAAGTAGAAAAGAAGATGAGCTGGCGATCCTGAGCTGAACTGATGAGCTAGCGATCCATGACATCAAAACCTGGAACACTGAAGCTGATCAAGCTAACTGAAGGAGCTACACAACCAGAGGAAATACACGTGTTTCTCATATTCATTATTCTGTTGTAACAGTTCTATAACAGAAGTTGTTAAACAAGTGTTGAGTATAAAAGGATAAGGGAAGGAGAGAAGAGTCAAGTGTGTTAGTTCATTGGTTCGACTTCTGATTTTCCTCGATTCATCTTTAGATTTCTCTCTTCTACTTCTGTATTCGATAATAGTTGAAGTCATGTAAAAGATGAACTAGAAGTTTTGAAGAAGAATATCAGTGATGAGGTATTTCCATTGATTGTTCGGGATCTACAATTCTCTCATACACAGGTCATGTTCTATCTTTCGTTTCTTCTCATGGTATCAGAGCTCCAATCCTGGGAATGATAGATTTGATGTGTTCTTACTGCAAGATATGATAAAGATCTTGTTTTCTTAGTTAGCTTACTTTCAAAGTTTACTGGAGTGTTTCTTCGAATCTTCAAAGTCTCTAAACATATAAGAATGGCAACTAGAGTGCAGAAGTATCCTTTTCCTATCCATGTGAATATAGCTAACTTCGTCACCATCAAGTTGAATAAAGAAAACTTCCTGTTATGGCAAGCCCAATTCAACAGATTTCTGAAAAGCCAAGATCTGATTGGTTTTATTAATGGTGAAACATTACCTCCTACTCAAATGTTACAGACTGAGACGGGAGAAGAGATGAATCCTGATCACCTGGATTGGATAAAAACTGATCAACTTATATCATCCTGGATAAGTGGTGCGGTATTAGAAAATATTCTAAGTTTGATAATTGGCTTAGAAACCTCATTCGAAGTATGGCAGGCACTTATAAATAGATTTACACAGAAGTCTGTTGCAAAGGAATTTGAGTTAAGAGGAAAATTATAGGCTTGCAGGAAAAGAAACATATCATTAAGTGAATACCTTCGAGAATTCAAAACAATCTGTGATCAATTAAATGCAATTGGAAAGCCTGTTGATGATATAACCAGAATGTTTGGCATACTTGAAGGGTTAGGTTCTGAATATGAAACCTTCAGGACAACCATGTATTGCTTTAAACCCCAGCCAGAGTATGATGAGGTTATCTCACAACTTGAGAGATTTGAAACCAGATTGCAAACATATTCTGTGAACGAGTACAATACTAACCTGGCCTATTATGGGCAAAGAAGAACTGGAACAAGTCTGCAGAAATTCAATCCCAGAAATCAAAGAGCAAGTATTCAGGGGGGATTTAGCTATGGCAAAGGTCAGTCTTTCAATAGAAGGGAATATGGAAATAGTTTTACAAAAGCAAGAAGGAATCAACAAAATAAAATGAATAACCTGAATTCAACTCAGCAAGGTCAGGTTAATAAGGATAACTGGTCTAACTATGGACAAGGATTTAGACCATATTCAAACCCTTCATAGAGGTATCAAAGGGTTAGGTCTTATCCACCACAAAGTTCAAATGATGATAGACAAACACAGATTACAAAGCCTATAAGTAATGGCCCTCCACAATGCCAGATATGTAAGAAATCAGGTCATACAGCGCTCAGATGTTGGTATAGATTTGATAACTCGTACTAGGCAGATGAAATACCAACTGCATTGGCAGCTGTACACATTGAAGAATCCTATGATTCAGAATGGTATCCAGACACAGGGGCTACTTCGCATATTACCTCAGAACCTGGTATGATTCGAAACTACAATGCATATAGTGGTAATGACACTGTCATGATAGGAGATGGATCTCATTTATCAATCTCATGCATTGGTAATGGAATATTGAATACAGAAAATAGCAAATTACCACTGAATGATGTATTAATAGTTCCTGCAATCAAAAAGAATCTTCTATCCGTATCAAAACTAATGAGATGATTATCCCCTGCTCTTTTATTTTTGATAAACATGGGGTATATATGAAGGACAATTACAATCATACAACAGTGAAGCTAGGAAGGAAGTTCAAGGGGCTATACCAAGTGGAACCTAAAGTTGCAGAAGTCTTCTTCACCCAGACTCAACAGGAAGTAGGAGAAGATGTCTGGCATCAAAGACTTGCTCACACCAATCTAAAAATGGTGAAGATTTTATAGAAACAACATCTCATTCAATATAGTTCTAAAGCTCAGAATATATGTAGCAGCTGTCAAGTTGCTAAGAGCTCAGCACTATCTTTTCCTTTCTCATACCATATTTCTAATGTTCCATTAGAAAGAATACATTGGGATATATGGGGACCATCACCAATTCAATCTATTCAGAAATTCTCCTACTATGTCATTTTTGCGGATGATTTTTCTCGATATAGCTAGATATATCCAATGAGACAAAAGTCAGAAGTTTATGATGTGTTCATTATGTTTCAAAGATTTATAGAAAATCAGCTTGATCACAAGATCAAAGTCTTCCAAAGTGATGGAGGAGGAGAGTTCACTAGTAATAAATTTCAGAACTATCTACAAAAGTGTGGAATTAAGCAGAATATCTCTTGTCCTCATACACCAGAGCAAGATGGTGTCTCTGAGAGGAAACATCGACATTTGATTGAATTGGGACTAGCAATGATGTATCATGCTAAAGTACCATTGAAATACTGGGTAGATGCATTCAAAATAGCAGTTTATGTTATCAATCTCCTTCCTATAACAAAGCTGCATATGCATTCACCCCATTATAAGCTCTACAATAAGACACCGGACTATTCTCATCTTCGAGTTTTTGGATCTACCTGTTATCCATATCTCAGGCACTACACATAGCATAAATTTGATCCAAGATCTCTTACATGTATCTTTCTTGGATATAGTGAGAAGCATAAAGGATACAGGTGTCTCTTACCTACTAATGGGAGAGTCTACATCAGTAGACATGTAATATTTGATGAGAAAGTCTTCCCTTTTACTCATACAGTAAATACTGAGTATCAGCAGGGATTTGAACTATACAAACAGTGGATAAGAGGAGTACTAACTTCTATTTCCAACTCTACTAAGCAGGCTCAGTCACAAGACAATATATCGAGGGGATATTTGCAGCATCCCAGATTAACTCAAATAACTCCAGAAATGCAGGACAATGAAATCAGTACAGTTAATCCTACAGATATATCCCATATGCATATAGTACTTGATGTTGAGATGCAGATTGATGTTAATAATGCTTCCAGTGATATTGAATCTCATCAAAGATCTCCAAGCATTGAGGAACAAATGCCTACAAATCAAGAGCTCGTTTCAACATCAAATGCTAATACAGGACAAATACAAATCAGTTTTGAAATAGGAAATATACAAGGTACTTCTTCAACTCATCCTATGCAGACTAGACTTCAATCTGGAATTGTTAAAGCAAATCCTAAATATGCATGTCTAGTTGAGTATCGGTTTCCTGTTGAACTAAAATCAGTAAAGTCTGCCTTAGCAGGCAGAGGATGGCACCAAGCTATGAAAAAAGAAATGGATGCCTTATATCAAAACAAAACCTAGGACTTGGTTCCTAGAAATGATCACATGAATGTAATTGGTTGCAAATTGGTGTTTAAGACAAAACTTGCACCTGATGGGAGCTTAGATAGACTCAAAGCTAGACTCGTAGCTAAAGGCTTCCATCAAGAAGAAGGTCTTGATTTCACAGAAACCTTCAGCCCTGTAGTGAAGCATGCAACAATTCGAATAATCCTATCAGTAGCTATGATGAAATAGTGGAAAATTAATCAATTAGATGTCAAAAATGCGTTTTTACATGGAACCTTAAGTGAAACAGCGTATATGGAGTAGCCTCCAGGGTTTAAAGAATCACAAAAACCTCACCATGTTTGTCTTCTTCGAAAGTCACTTTATGGACTTCGACAAGCTCCTCGAGCCTGGTTTGATAGGTTTAGCAGCTTTCTACTAGAATATGGATTTTTCTGCAACTCCACTGATCCTTCCTTATTCATCTTGCATACTGAAACATAAACTATTCTCTTATTACTGTATGTAGATGATATCATTCTAACTGGAAGCTCCTCTCAAATGCTTTCTAGTCTCATTACTTCTCTGAGTATTCATTTTCATATGAAGGATCTAGGCTCCTTACACTATTTTCTTGGCATTGAAGCTAAACGAACCCCTGATTATCTATTTCTTTGCCAAACTAAATATGCCTTGGACCTCCTCACTCGAGCTCATATGCTAGAATCCAAACCAATTTCAACTCCTCTCTCATTAAAACCACCTATTTTTATCAATGATTCTATACCTTTGAACAATCCTACTGAGTACAGAAGCCTAGTTGGAGGTCTGCAATACCTCACATTAACCAGACCAGACATTGCTTATGCCACAAATATACTCTACCAGAAAATGCAGCAACCCACAATTACAGACTTCAACAGATTAAAAAGGGTCTTGCGATATATCAAAGGTACTATAAAGCTTGGCTTATTCATTTATTCTCAAAGTACCCATCTCTATGGTTACTCAGATGCAGACTGGACAGGGTGTGCAGAAACCAGAAGATCAACAACTGGTTTCTGCACATATCTTGGATCCAATCTTATATCCTGGGCAGCAAAGAAACAGCCCACGGTGAGCGAGATCCTCCACGAAGCCGAATACCGTGCTCTTGCATCAACCTTTCGCCGATCTCACTTGGATCAGTTTTGTATTATGAGATATAGGTTGTTCTCTTACTCCTCCTATTTATCTCTACTGTGACAATAAATCAACAATCTCTTTTACTCTGAATCCTATCTTACATGCTCGAACCAAACATATTGAAGTGGACTTCCACTTCGTTCGAGAAAAGGTATCTTCAGGATCATTACATGTTAGATACATTCCAAGGTATTGCCAATTAGCTGATATTTTTACAAAACCACTATCAAGGAGAGCACATTCTTATATGCGAATCAAATTGGGAATCTGTGCTCTATCCATTCCCAATTTGAGGGGGGATGTTAATGAAATAAAACAGATATTAAAAGTACAGATGAATGAAGAAGCTGGTGATAGTAGAAAAGCTGAACCTGAGGAAGTTACTGAGGCAGAGGAAGTTGAAGCAGAGGAAGGTTGCAAACTTCTAAACGAAACTCAAAGTAGAAAAGAAGATGAGCTGGCGATCCTGAGCTGAATTGATGAGTTGGCAATCCATGACATCAAAACCTGGAACACTGAAGCTAATCAAGCTAACCAAAGGAGCTGCACAACCAGAGGAAATACACGTGTTTCTCATATTCGTTATTCTGTTGTAACAGTTCTATAATAGAAGTTGTTAAACAAGTGTTGAGTATAAAAGGATAAGAGAAGGAGAGAAGAGTCAAGTGTGTTAGTTCATTGTTTAGACTTTTGACTTTCCTCGATTCATCTTTAGATTTCTCTCTTCTACTTTTGTATTCGATAATAGTTGAAGTCATGTAAAAGATGAACTAGAAGTTTTGAAGAAGAATATAAGAGCTGAGGTATTTCCATTGATTGTTCGGGATCTACAATTCTCTCATACACAGGTCATGTTCTATCTTTCGTTTCTTCTCAGAGCTCCCCTACCATTCAAGCTCTCGGTGGGCACGAGGTACCACTATGAGGCCCCCACTCCTGCCTCCTTAGCTGCCGTCGCCGTCGCTGTCACCTTGACTGCCAACAGGATGAGCGTCTCGGAGGGTGTGGGGTCAACTCACACGCAAAGTCAGGGGCACCATGAGTTCAATTGGAACACCCCGGCACTCTCGAAGTTCTCCCTTTGGTTCGTAGTCTCTAGCAATGTGGACGACGAGGTGGAGAACCTACATCCCTCCAAGAAGCCTCGATTCCTATTGCCAGTGAAGACAAAAGCGGCCTAAAATGGGTCGGATTGGAAACACATAGAAATCCACACACAAAAAAAAAGGCGATCGGAGATAGAGGACGCATTTGGTAACGTTTCGTTTAAAAATTGTTTCGGGGAACGAAATAGAAAAAACTATTTTGTTCCGAGGAATAATTTTTTACCGAAAAAAGACGCGTTTGGTAAACTTGTTCTAGGAAATAAAAAATAAATAAAAACACGTTTGGTAAATATATATTCATTTTTTGTTTCTTTTAATTTTTTAATATTTTTATTTTATCATTTTTTCTTTTTTTCTTCTTTTGGCCGATTGCCAGCCTCCCGCGATCGGGCGACGGGGCCGCGGCCTCGGCTGGCCCTTGGTGAGGCTTGGCCTCGCCAAGGGCCGACGACGCTTCAGCGAGGTCGTTGACCCTTGATGGCGTCGCCGGCCCTCAACGGCCGGCTGGCCATGGCCGAGGCCGGCAATCGGTCAAAGAAAAAAGAAGAAAAAAAGAAAAAGAAAAGAGAAGAGAGAGAAAAAAATTCTTCAAAAGCGTTTTTTGAACAAAAAAATAACTTTTTTTTTATTTCTCATTTCCGTTCCAATTTTGTTCCGAGAACAAAAAAATAGAATTTGAATAAAAATACAAACAAACATGTTTCTATTCTTTTTTTTATTTTCGAGAACAAAAAAATAAAATTTTTGTTCATAAACAAGAAAAAAGAACATTACCGTGTAAGGCCAAAGAGTCGGCGAGAGAGCGTGCAAAGGAGGGTGGGAGAAGAGAGAGGAGAGAGAAAAGTGGGGAGAGGGGAGAGACAAAAATGGGGGAAATTTCCCTGACAATGTGGGCTCCCGTTGGACACGTGGCATAATTTGAGGTGGCTTCTTATTTGCCACGTTAGAGGACTAAACGTACCCAATATATTCTAACACATTCTCTGATGCGAAAGGAAAGTGACCCCACATCTTTATTATTATTGAAATTTTGCTTTTCATCTTCCACAGTTCTCAGTCAAACAATTTATATCCAACTCCCACTCCCGGTCCTTGCTAGCCTGTGGCGGATGTTGGGAAGATGCACGGCGGGACAACCCTCTCCCACTTTCTCACCGCCTTCCTCCTGGGCCTGGCCGGCGGGACAACCCTCTGCCACTTTCTCACCCGCCGGGGGCAGGGCGGCGGCCCGGCGGAACCGGCGAAGGGTCGTCCTCACCCTCGCCATCACCATGTCATCCCACGTTTAGATCGGACCGAATCCGGCCGCCTCGCTAGGCTCGAGAGCTTCCCCGACTACGTTGGTGAGTAGCCCCGCTCAGTTTTCTTCTTCCTTATTTTTTCACGAATTCATTTCCAGGGAATATAGCTGATATTTCTGCCTGTTCTTCTGCTAACTTGAGCTGCGATGGTTGATGATGATAATTATTCTTATTCTGGGAGAAGGGGGAAAAATTAAAGGAGAAAATGTATAGATTTTTTTACATGCCCGTTACTTTTTTCACAGAACTATCTTAATTTTTTTTTAAAAATTTTCCATCAGACTTTCATTCTCATTTTCCCCTTTGATTTTTCGACATAAGATATCTGGCATCGGGTAGAGTTTTGGGATGTGCCTCGTTGGGATCTTGATTTTTCAAGATTTTTTATTAACATTTTCTTGAAAACAAAAATAAATGAGACGAGAGGAAAGGTGGAGGAGGAGTGGGTTCTGGTGGGCATAAAGCAATTGGGGTGAGGCCCTTTATTTATTTGATAATTATTTATCATGTTTTCCTTTTGTCAGAATTTATTTATCATGTTGGCTCAACATCTGTTTCCACGTCTTTATTTTCTTATAATCTCTATTCTCTCTGTGTTTCCCAACAGAAGAATTTTTTTATGTCACCAAAATTTATAAATCGCACTCATTGTTTTACCAAAACCCAAACTATTTTTTTATTTACCAATAGCCTAAATATTGGTGTCACAGTGAGCAAATGTCAGAAAAATTTGTCAAATTTGGTATATTGGTTCTTTCTAACATAAGGAAAGTTTAAAGTAGGAATAGTTTCGGATTTTTTGTATTTCTTTTCCTTCTCTTTCATCCTTCCCAAACAATTTCAAAGAATAATATTTTCTTCACTTCTTTGTTCTTTTTTTTTTTTTTTATATGTCTCTAATTAGCTCACCTTTTCAAATATTTTGTGAGTGTAGCATAAGTTCTCACAAATTCTGTCATGATTATACGACTGGGGGAACATTCAAGATGGGCTTTCTCGGTTTGGCGTAGAGACAAATTAAACAGTGCTAAAGTCGTGTTGGGATAGATGTTTACCTTTTAATTTTTGATCAATCCCAATATTGTGGAAAGCTGGCGAGGGATGAATTATAGTCCTTTTTATTTATTTGTCCCGAACACACGAATCATTCATAAGACAAAAATTTTGACACCTAAATTCTCATGTAACTTTTTCATAATATTTTAAAACTTGGATAATACAATAAATTATGGCGTGAAAACAAAAAATTACGGAATTGCTCTTAGTGAAACACTAACAAACAGATAACTTTTATTAGATAACGACTATAATATTTTAGAGTATTTATATGTGGACTATAGGGGGATGTCTAATGCCCTTTAACAGTCAACTAGTCTTATCGAGCGTGTTGTTTACTTAATCAGAATTTGGGGAACCAAATTTCGACCTTTTTCTAAATTCTAAACACCAAATATGTATATATTCATATATAAATGCATATAGCTTTTCTTTTAAATTAAGATAATGTTTGAATGTTGACAGAATAGTAAACAATTTATATATATATATATATATATTTATAAAGGGTAAAGAAACGCTTGTTACTTCCGTGACAAATGATGCAGCTAGGCAACTGGGATTTGGAGATAAGGGGGAGTGCCCGCGGCTGAGCAAGGTCGCGATCGAGTACTTGAAGAGGACCAATGGGAGTGAAGGGGACATCTTCGAGTTCTTTGCTAGCGAACCGGACGCGAAGTCGCTGAGCGAGAAGCTCATCGATGAGTTTGAGCGATGCATCCTCAGTTACTTTGCGTTCCATTGGAGAGAAGCTTTTGCTATGATTGGTCAGGTAAATTATAATAGTACTGTCGAAAAGTCGAAACCACCACTAGTCGAACATCTTCGTGTCGTTAAGCGCCTCTCCTTCAATGTTTGTGAATTGGCTGATGTATCTGTGGATGGGATTTGATGATGAGTATGATAGGTGCTGAGTGACGAGCCCGAGACTTGGACAAAGCTCAAGCACATTGTGTTGGCCGCTACAGGGTTAGTAATGCTGAGAACTATGGAAGATGAGTCTGAATCTGGAGAATTGGAGTGGTGGACTAAGGACAATGGACTATAATTTGGGGGCAGGGAACTGAGATTAGAGAAGGTGGAGAAGGTGGCCAGGGACCTAAAAGTAACGAGGGTGATAAGCACCTTGGTAGAAGAGATGAAGTTGATTGGAGGGCCCGTGCGCGAGGGCGGTGAATTGACAGACGTGATGATGCCGGTGGCTCACAGTCACAGAAGCCCGCTCTTCTTGCTCATCGGTGGAGGTGCCGGAGCCGGAAAGAGCACTATCATCAAAGACATTCGTCAGAAGTAAATATTAGTCACCCTATCTCTTTCTCTCTCATTTTCTACAAGATCAAGGACGTTCCTTTTCTCTTAATTAAAGAGAAGCTGGTTTATAATCGGTTTTCATGGGGATATTTGCAGGCCACTCTGGGTTGAAGCAGCAAGTAATGCCGTGGTAGTGGAGATTGATGCATTCAAGGAGACGGATGCTGTATATCAGGCACTCTGTGCAAATGGTCTTCATGATGACGTGCTTCATACCGCTGAACTGGTACGCATCTTCTTTCCTCAACTATTTTAAGGATAACTCTCAGAATCACCGTATGTGAAGAAGTTTTTCCTTCCTCAGGCGGCCTCCATCACCGTTTATGTATTTTGTCGTAGTTTTCTACTATCTCACTAACTAATGCATCAACCATGATAAAAGTCACTTGTTGAGTTAAGTTTTGTAGGTCTACTGCTCTTAAAACCTTAAATGGTTAGATGAAAGCGTAATCTAATATTTAAACGCTTTGACAGGTTTGTAGTAAGCATAGAGGCAATTGCCTTGGACTGCTTACCTAGGGGTGGCAATTTGTGTTCGCAGGCTGTGTACGTATTGTGTGCAATATGGATATGCTATGCAATAGGTTAACTGTAACAGAACACTATTAGTTAATCGTGTTAACCTATTTGACATGAACAACCTCCAGAGAACTCGTTGAAATGGCACGATCTATGTAACGCAATTAGATAACATGTTGATGGGTCAACACGATTATGTGAACTGTTGAGACACGAAATCAACCCACCAATACAAAATCAATCCATCAACACAAATCTAATAAAAAAATATTCTCAATTTTTCAAATCTACCTCTTTCAAGATTGATGATCCTTATGAGGTGTCTTACCTCAGTGAAGATGATACGACCTATCAAGATTCGGGTTTCATTGGACTTGGAATAAGGGAGGGTTTATGGTTAGGATTAATGAACAATGTGATATGCTTACAACAATGGCCCTTCTCTCGGCCTACAAAAAGGACCGTCTCTTATTCTCCAAAGCTATTATTCTTCATTATAAGGCATTCGAGTCTAAGAAACTTTTTGATCCACAGTACCCATAGAATGGTAAGTAGAGAATATATTCATGAAACCAATTTATCTTTCTCTAACTAACAGAATAATTATAACTTTCTGATGCCATTAAACCTTATGAAGGAAAAAAAAAGTGTTTATAAGATCATTAATGATGTTATTCTCCAAAGCTATTATTCTACATTATAAGGCATTCGAGTCTAAGAAACTTTTTGATCCACAGTACCCATAGAATGGTAAGTAGAGAATATATTCATGAAACCAATTTATCTTTCTCTAACTAACAGAATAATTATAACTTTCTGATGCCATTAAACCTTATGAAGGAAAAAAAAAGTGTTTACAAGATCATTAATGAGTGTATATGTGAATATAGATTGAAAACTTAGCCAACTTTTACTCCTAACTTCTTGCTGAACCGATCCATATACACGAATGACTGAGAACATTACTAATCTTTTCGATACAACACATGGGCACCGTAGCATGTTCTTGCAAGACAATAGTACAAAGTACCATAGACAAAATGTAATCACACGCATCTACAAGATGCTTTTACAAGATAACTTTTCCAGAAGGAAGAGACGACAAAAAAGTATTTTGACCAAAAGTAGTGGCCAACATTACTCATAATGGTAATCATTGTTCTATAAAACCTTTACTTCCTGAAGGGCTCGTGATTTAGATTAATATTCAGTTTTGTATCACATTTGAGTTGGAGTATAGGTTGACTAAGGTAATGCTTGGTCCTATTTGGAGATTGAGGTCTTACCTGTTGGTTGCTGGAGGTGGATCCTACATGGTCCATTTTGGGTCTAGGATCTAGTTGCCACTTGTCTAAATCGATACTTGGTTGCGGCCAGTTGGTCGGATTCAGGAGCTTGACATAAGGGCTATAGTCTCCATATTCCCAAGGGTCTTGAGAAAATTCCATTGGTTGTGGCTGATTCCTTCTATATGCTTGTAAAGCTTGACAGATGGCCTATCCGGTCTTTTCACGTTTGGGAATAATCCCATGGAATTTCTTCTTGGTAAGTACAAGGCGACATGGCCAGCGAACAGTTTGAGTCTTTCCATAAAGAACTTTGACTTTTACGTCTTCGGTTGGAAGAGTTACGATGCTATATTTAAAGGATTGGTTTACTTTCCTTATAAATGGCTAAGTTGTGTGAGGAGGCTAAAATTGTGTGGATAAAGATAGAATATTCCTGTAGAATTGTAAAATATTAGTGCCTATAGAAAAAGATGGTTGTATAAACTTCAGGATCTAGCTCGAGATCATGCTCTTTGAGAAATTACTTCTTCCAATAGCTTATCATTTTGAACCGGTATTCACACGTTATTTTCTACGACCATTGAAGAATCATCATTTAGAAATAATATCTCGAATTTTTTGGGGAATATCTTTTCTAAAATTTGGACGATCAAAGTCAAATAATATGCCTCCTAGACCTCCTGCTCTATAGTGTGCTTTAATTGATTTAAAGAGGCACAATGGAGGAGTTTCTTAGGCATTGATCATTCAATAATTGTAGAGATTTTATAGGGAAGTATCAACTCCTCTGGATTTAGCATTGCAGATGACATACAATGACCAAAGAACTCTCTGTGGAAAAGATCACATTGTTTCCTAATCTATATGGCCATGTGCTTATCAAGAAGAGGTTCCATGATATTATTTCCAATAAAGATGTCATCGATCAAGTCTTACAAGAAGAACACATAATAAATCAATCATAACTTACAGATACATAGGACCCTTGGGATTATGAAGACTATAGCCTTAATCTCAAGCTCCTAAATGGCCAACTAGATTCGACCAGAAAAAAAATGGCCTACCAGCCACAATATAAATCTAGACAGGTGGTGTAACTAAGTCTCAAAATTAACAGTTCGAGCTCATTCTCTGACTAGAATTAAGCACTAGCCTAGCAAATCAAGACTTAAGCTTAGATGATGCAGACCCAATTTGATTCAGATCACGAGCCTTTTAGGAAGTACTAGCTATAGTAAAGCAATGGTTGTATTATTGTATTATATGGAACGCTAGCCACTATTTTTTGCCAAAATAATTTAATTTTTATCTTCCGTCTAGAAAAGTTGTCTTGTAAAAGCATCTTGCACATTTATTTGTGATTGTACTTTATACGCAGTATTATTGTTCTATAAGAGCATCTTGCACATGTCCATGTGTTGTATGCAAAAGGTATGTAATGTCCTTAGCCTTGTCAATATAAGGCTAACTTCTACGATACATTAGAGTAAAAGCTGGCTAAATTTCTAATCTATATATAATTTCTAACGATCTTATAAACACTTTCCTTTCTTAATCGGGGCGTAATGTCATTAGAAAGTTAGAATCATTTTGTTAGTCTAATGAGTTGGTTTTCTGAGCATGCTCTCCTTTTGCCACTGTGTGGATCTTATAAATTAGATCATTTCTGAGGTGTGACTGCCTTATAATACATATAAATATAGTTTGGAGACTAAAAAGTAATCCCTTTTGTTGGCTTAGAGAAGGGCAGTTGTTATGGAGATAGCATACTGTCTCAAATTGGTCATTAATCTTTACCATAACCCCTCAATGGTATCATTAGGTATAGAACTATAATCTTATATTTGTCAACAAAATATCGTCAAATCATATTTAAAACATGTTGGTAGTCCTTGAAATATCATTAATTTGAAATGTTAATAGCATGGAGAAAATAGTCTTAATTGTGTCTCAATAGGTTACATATAGGTCATGTCAACGTTAATCTGTTAATTTAAGTGCGTTTACGAGTCAATTTCATGTTGGCAGGTTAGACACGAACATGACAATATTATTAATCGCATCACATTGGTTGACATGAATTTGACGCGAACACAATAAAGTCTCAATCCAAATCCACTAATCTCATGTCGTGGTCGAGTCGCGTCTGAAATTATCATCTCTATACTCCACATCACAAGGGCCCCAAGGCAATTGGGGGCGGATTTGGTCCTATAGTTATAACGGGCCGAGCCCAGCAACACCCAGCCCACAAAATTACTAAAGGTAGGTCTAGGCAACGAACTAGGCCCTATTCATTATGCATCTAGTATTACAAGTGTTTGGTTCATCCTCTACTCTTAAGTTTCTAACAAAAGCTTCAGAGTTCAATGCTAAAGCCTTTCTCATTACTCCCAACATACGCCAGGTCCACCAGTCATCTGCTGATGCAGCATCCTCGCTTCTGGTGACTGCACTCAATGAAGGAAGAGACGTGATCCTGGATAGCACGCTGTCATGGGAGCCCTTCGTTGAGCAGACAGTCGCAATGGCTCGGGAAATCCACAAACATCGATATAGAATGGGGGCGGGATATAAGGTGGCTGCCGACGGCACCGTCACCGAAAACTATTGGGAGAAGGTTTCAGAAGACGAATCAAATCCCCACAGAAAGCCGTACCGGATTGAGCTGTTGGGAATTGTGTGTGATCCTTATCTCGCCGTTGTGAGAGGCATCAGGTAAAACTCTCTTGCTGTTATCGATGTCTGTGTCGTGTGGGGTATTGTCACGGTTTTGTACACAGGTGACGTTGACGAGTGTCTAAGAAGTAACGATTGGCAAACTTAGTAATGTTACAACAATGTTTCACTCGTTTGCTCGGCAATGAGGGGACCATATGTAGTGAGATCGTCGTTCTTATGAATTATGGTGATGTATTTATTTGAATGCAGGAGAGCCATAATCTCGAGAAGAGCCGTAAGAGTGAATACACAACTCAAATCCCACAAGAGATTCGCGGACGCATTTCGGAGGTATTGTACGCTCGTGGACAGTGCGAGGCTCTATCGTAACGACGCCATGGGTGGCTCACCTGCGGTAACTTGTTCATAACGTCTTGTTTGTGCTTTATAGTTATACTACGATGGAACAACGTAATTCTCTAAGTGGAGTGATGGAAAAAGTAAGGAACCAAAGTTTTAGAGAATTCGATCTTGAATTCTAGTGTCTTTGGGTGAATGCAGTTGATAGCATGGAAAGATGGGAACAGCAACCTGCTTGTTGATCCGGAAGAGATCGGGTGTCTGGCCACCATAAGCAAATTGAATCCGGATGCGGAGTCTGTCGAAGAACTTTACCCTGATCCGAGCCTGATCCACGGACCCGGCTCAGTCTGGAACGATGTTGTTCTCTCACAGTCACGGCCAACCATCCTTTCGGAACTGAGGACTGCGGTCAAGAAAGTTGAAAACCAAGCAATTTGAAAATCTTGGAATTTAACCCTAAGTTTCTATTTAATCCTTGTTTTGTCTGGGATTTGGCCCCCTTTTTTTCTTTTATTATTGGGGGCATTTGATGGGAAATCAATCGCCTAAGATATGAGTAATCAATCGATTGGCTTGCGTAGTACTTTATACATTGGTCATCATGGCCTTTTAAATTTTTTGTAAGTTGTACGCTTGACAAGAGCAAGGTAGTTGGAACTTAGAAATGAAGCATCGAACGGAAAGGTTGCATATAAAAATTGACTTAAAGTATCTACCGGTCAACTCCAAATGATAGCTTGAAATTCCAAAAACAGAAGCATCGCCTATTAAGTCGCTTATAATTCATTTACTCTCTCTCTCTCTCTCTCCTCTAAGCCAACCGCTGAAGGCCAAGTTAATTGGTTTTTTTTTTTTTTTTTTTTTTCCATTTTTCATTATATAGAGGAACGAAAGGACGACGAGCAACCTTGAACAAGCAGCGCCAGTGGTGGCGCCAGTGTTGCCGTCGCATAAGGCTTCTCCCCTTTTGCTTTTTCTTATTTCTTTGAACTTCACTAGTTCTCTCCGTTCTCCGGGGGATTATGTCATCTCACCCCCTATTGCCTGGATCGATTATTCGAAATTTCATTCAGACTTACATCCTAGTCTAGGTGATTTTTATCATATCTGGCTTTTTATCAAGGCAATCAAATGCACTCCGAAGTAGTAGTTTAGGAGTGCACTCGAGTTTCGCGATAACAACGTCCATCCATCGGAACTTTATATAGCGTCTCACATGACATATGAGAGGGAAAAGTACAAAAAAAAGTCTTAAACTTATTATATTTGTATCAATTCAGTTTTAAATTTTTCAATTGGACCAATTTAATTCTAAACATTTTTACATTGATACCAATTTAGTCCATTGAGCCAATTTTGGCTAGCTGGCATCGATGTGGACGTTGGCCTGTGATCGAACGCTAACATGATAATTTTTAAATATTTTTTTAAAAAATTTTTTGCCTTTTTCTTTTCTTCCTTCTTTCTCCTTGGATTGTCCTCAATGTGGCTGGCGAGCCTTCTACCAGTGGCCCTTAAAGCCCTCATTGATTGCCACTAGCCACTAGACGGGGCTGCAAAGCCCTTGCCGGCCATTGGGAGGGCAATCCAAGGAGGAAGAAGGGAGAAAAGAATAAGAAAAAGAAAAGAAAAAGGAAAAGGAAAAAAAAGAAAAAAAGAAAAGAAAGATAATAATTTTTTTAAAATAAAAAAAATTATTAAAAATTGTCAAGTCAGTATCTAACCACTAATCGATGTCCACATTAGCGTTCAACCACCAGCTGGCATCACAAATCAGCACTGGCTAGCTAAAATTGGCCAAATAGATGTATTTTGTACAAATGTGAAAATGTTTATGACTGAATTGATTCAATTGAAAAGTTTATGATTAAATTGATACTAATGCAATAGGTTTATGATTTTTTTTGGTACTTTTACCTATATAAGACATTTCTTATGCCTAATTTTTAGCTCCACTCCCTCATATGTAGAATGAAATTTAGCCTAATAGTAAAGCTTGGAAAAACATAACATAGGAGGTCACTAGGGATTTGGAAAGTTTTGAACTTGTGACATTTTTGCTTTAAAATCACATAAAAATAATGTATGGCATTGCTAAGTATTCTAAAATTTAAGCCGTTAGAGATTATAGTGTGATCAATAATTAAAAGCTAAACAAATTGCTTTTGAAAAGGGAACACCAAAAAGAAAATTGACGTGTCATTATCCTTCAACATTAGAGGAAGAAAGAAAACGATACCAACATTGTCATAATTTTCATACGGTGATCACTTTGATATCATAAGTGATTATTCCCGTGTCATAACTTTTAAAAAACCATTACTTGAGTCATATCGGCTCTTGCTTGAAATTCCTATGTGGCATTAATTCAATATAAATTAACCAACATGGCTCGCTGGAGAGATTTTTTTTGGGTCAAAATAACATTTTATTCATTTTCATTGAAAATCAAGAGAGATACTATGCAATTCAACTGCAAATCAAGTTCAACTGCAAATCAAGACAAATCCTAGATGGCTTCTAAACCAAATAAGCTCTAAACAATATTATGAATTATGAAAACAAAATTATGAGTCACATGCTCAAAAACAGATTTGTCACTTTTTCAAATGAAAATTGACGGCCAATCCTCATATGTTACTATGACTTTACCTTTCGGAGATGTGTGCCGAGGTTTGGTGTCCACAACACTGTCATTGTTCAAAATAAAAAGGTTGAACAAGCACAAATTGAATGCTTGTGAGAGCGAAATCTTCATAAAACTCATTTGATGTCACGCCCCGATCCTCGGGCACGCACACATCCTTCACAATTGGTCGATTTTATAATGCGATATCCCAGGACTATGTATCGCCGACCCTTTCATTTATTAAGCACATGCGGAAACAGTTAAAATCCCCAGACAATAAAACGATGGGATAGAAAAGTAGGGCCATATTTTTCATATTGAAATTTATAACCAAACTTTTATACAAAACACAAACCAGAGCACTTCATAACTTTTACTCTAAACTCTATTTACATCAAAATGGAGATCTCAAAAGAAGATAGAATCTCAACCCATCCGGGCCGTACTCAAGGCCCTTCTCGGGGTTATCTTCTTCTTCCAAAAATCATTCTCCTCAAGTTTCACCTCCAAGTTCTCCTTCTCAGACTCCTCCTCATCAGCTCCTCATCGGGTCCTGAAATATTTTCCCCAAACCGGATGAGACTACGTCTCAGCGAGTTCTACCCCACTAAGCCCGATTAGTAAACCATTATACTATAGGCTGCCTAAACACGTACAGGTGAGGGGACTTACCTTGGCCTCAGATCCCACCTGAAAGTCAGTACAATTCATAATAGGCACCCAAGCAATCATATCACCGATCGAAGCATCGATCAAATCGACCTAGTCGATTACATGACAACGAGACCACCCATGGTCATTTCCGTTCAATCAATCAATTCATAACCTCAGATCAAAGCAATGATCAATCGACTTAGTCGATTACATGTCATCACGACCCATGCTTGGTCGGCACATTCAATACTATTTATAAGTCCGACCATAGTCCAGGACAAGCATTACTCTAAATCGATATATCGCCCGTAGGCCGATATAGTATACCCTCGATTCTCACACTCAATTAACCATGCATTCTTAGATTTGATCTCGGCATATAGCACGGCCTACTCTCGTTCGGCGGTCTTCGGCATTGCCGTGCATCGCCTCCCCCATGGAGCGCGGCTTCGTCACTACGTCGACGGCATTCCCGAAGGAGCATCGTCTCCCCCTTGGAGCGCGGCTTCGTCACTACGTCGACGGCATTCCGAAGGAGCATAGGGTCCAGAATCAACTGCGACCGGCTTCCCGTTGTCCAGGGGGTATCCCACATAGGGATAACGTCCAGCTCAATAGCCCGGGACGATTTCTCATGACCATCACACGATCACTCAAATATGGGCTCAAGGCACTAGAGGTGACCCCAACACAAAGTCTCGCCATTGTGCGGTACTTAGTCCTTGACCACAAATAACAATAGTATAAGGCGCTAGAGGTAGCTCACACGAAATTTCGCTATCGTGTAGTACTTAGTCCTTAACTACAATAAGCAATGGTACAAGGCGCTAGAGGTAACTCACACGAAGTCTTCTACTTGTGTAGTACTTAGTCCTTTACCCGCTCATAATCCATTGGTTTCCCTCAACACAAAGACACATCACATCGTTTCCAATAATCATCTTGCTTCAACTATAAGCCAATACACGATTAATCCATCATGGCCCAACTACATTGTGCCTCGCACTTAACTTTCTCAATTAAAGTAATGTCTTGGCCTCATTTCTTCATATTAGAATTATCCCAATAAAATATCGTGCGTGGACACACGGCTGGCCTTAGCCAAAATCTAATATTTTCCTTTTCATAACTCCTACATTTTCTGTAGTCCACCAAAACACTTTTGGTGCTGTCAACCGACACCCGGTTATTTTCCAATTATTAATCAAAGATTATTCCATTAAAGAATAATTCCTAATTTCACAAATAATTCAATTCGGCACAAAATAAAGCTCAATTAAATAATTGAACGGCGCCATGACAATCAGCACGAGATTTTGGTCATCGGCCATCTCAATCTTAATTTCCGAAAAATAATTAATTATTAATTAATTTCGAAAATTAATTATTAAACATTATAAATTCCATTTAGCTCAAAATAAGGCCCAATTAAATAAACAGATCGCACCACGATCACCAGCATAAATTTTCGGTCACGGGCCATCTCAATTGAATTTTCAGAAAACAAATAATTAATTAATTAATTTCAGAAATTAAATAATTAATATTAAAAATTCAATTTAGCTCAAAATAATGCCCGATTAAACAAACGGACTCCACCACGATCATCAGCAAAATTTTCCGATTCCGGACCATCTTAGTTGAATTTTCGGAAAATAAATAATTATTTAATTTAATTCCGAAAATTAATATTTAAATACCAAAAATCTCACTTAAGCCCGAATCGCCAAATTGAAGCCCGATTAGGGGTCGGAAAATTCCCGAGACACTCCCAATAAATAGTAGACCACGTCTACTTGTTAACTGCGCAATCAATTTATCTAAATCGCATCACAATTGACTACTAATTGCTAATTTATTCTAATCTAACAACCTAAATATAATTAATTAAAACTAAACCAACCTTAAAGCATAATTAATCAACTAATCCAGGATTAGTGAGATTACTCACCAAATCGCACGCAAATCGGATCAATCCGACGGGGATGACGCGAGGAACGATAAACTCCAAAGCAGGTCTCGGGTTCGAGGCCCGGAAACGGCCCAAAACGGCCTTGAACAGTGCTGGAAACCCATTTTTCCAGCTGCTGTTCATGGCCAAACGAGGCTGCTCCGGGGGCTGAAAAGGTGGAGCAAGGCCGGCGGAGGGCGAGGGGAACGTCGGGGAGGTCGAGCGGAGCTGGGCGGTGGCCAGAGGTGGCCGGACGGGGGCTGGTCGGGGCGGAACCGAGCTGGGTCGCGGCTGGATCGCGTGGCCTGGGCGCGCACGGACGGGTGGTTGGACGGCGGCGAGCGGCGAGCGTACGGGCGCGGCGCAGGCGTGCGGGGCGGAGGCGGAACGGGCAGCGACGGGGAGCTGCGATCGTGCGGCTCCTACTCGAGCTTCCTCCTCTGGTTCGCTTCTTCGGATGCGTGGGGAGGAAGAAGAAGAAAAAGAAGAGAGAGAGAGAGAGAGAGGGAGAGAGATAACCTTTTGACTAGTCAAAGGTGAAAAAGAAAGAGAGAAGAAGAAACCAATTTGAAATTGGCAAGGGGCATTGGCGGTGGGGAGGGGGATTCGCATGAGAGAAAAGAGGGAAGGAGAGAGAAAAGAAAAGAGAATGGAGAGAGAGAAAAAGAAAAAGTAAATAACATTACTTTTCTTATTGAATTTTCTTCTCTTTCCCTTTTTATTTTCTTTTTGATCTTCAATTTTCCTCCGATAATTTCTTTATTGAAATTTCGGACTCGTCAATAATTTGACGGACGATGAGACAGAATCCTAAAATAAGAATTATGACGCGCTTAAAATTCGATTCCCGAAATCGAGTTCAATTTCGTGGTTAAAAATCGATCAGGCGTGATTTTAGTCCAATCCAACAAATTGAGTAGCTTTTAGGGATTTTACTGCAGATATGTCCCTTAACGGCTTCACTCAATAGGTTAGTTAACTCGTGAGTGATCAGCTTAGAGAAAAAGGACCGTAAACACGTCGACGAAATGACCATTTCACTTTATCGAAACCGGGTCGAATTTCAGGATGTCACATTTGATCCCTTTTGAAACTAGGCTTGTACACCAATGAATCTCGAGTGAAGCGAACTTTCGAAATCATATGCACAAAAATCCCAAAATTTGGACTTAGAAACCTCTTAAGACGAGAGAGAGAATGTTATGCCCCGAATCCCGAGCGTGTGAACATCTCTTGGCGGTCGGTTAAATTGCGACGTCTTAGGACGCGTCGCTCTAACCTATTCTTTTTATCTTTCGATTAAACGTATGCGGAAGCACCTCAAATAAACACCTAGGCGATCAACAAAATAGGGATAGTAAAACTGAACAAATAATTTTCAAAAGCGGCACCTTTATTCATCCAATTATTAACCTACGGAGTTTAACATTTACATGCCTACAACAAAATGCAACTTCTATACAACCTATGAGCAAAAATGGTTAGAAAGGTCAGGGTTAACTCTAGCATCGCCAACAGTAAGACCAGCAAAAAAGTGTCGCATCTCATGCCCACCACAACCGCACTTAGCAGTTCCCTACGCTACAACCGAAAATAGTTAACAATAATGGGGTGAGATAAAATCTTAACGAGTCAACTTCCTAAACCTCGATTATGAAGCTAATTCGTCTTGGAGATAACCTAAACATGCAATGGCATATAATCTTATCTTGACTTGGCTTACCCCTACATATTAGTACACCTCACATGGCAATATTAATGCAACACAAATAAATAATAATTAGAACAAAATCCATAATAGCCAAGCACACTGTCAAACATATGTGTTTCAATTATTACAACCTCTCGGGCCACAGCCAACAAAAGAGTCGACGGTCTTCCGGCATGATCGGGTATCGTCCCGCCTCATCGGGTATGGCATCATCTAGAACCCTTGCCTAAATGGTATTCCATAAATGGGCATCGGTTCGGACTCAACTGTGACTTAGCATCCGGACCCTTGCTAGGCATTCAATAAAAATCGGATATCGCCCCCAAACTCCCGTTGAGTGACGGGTTCGATTAAATGATCACTCAAGCACACAGGCAATCAAGCTAATTTTTGTTGCCATTAATTAACCAAGAACAAAAAAATCGTTTTCAAATAATTATTTTGGCAATTTTTCACATTTTAAAATCCCAGTAAAATATTTGTACGTGATCACATAATTGAAATCAACCCGTCAAACTTTGCACACTTCTATTTTAAAACTACATTGTTTATTTAGTATGTAAAATTTAGCGTCCAAACCCAACACCTCATATTTTTCTATTTTTTTGCCCAAAAACCTCATTTGAGAATAGTAAATAAAAATCTATAATTGAGAAATTAATAACATAACAACACATGTGCAAACAACCGGAATTACTCACAATGTCATTTAGAAAAATGAGCATAAAATTCTACTTAACGGTTAATCTTTCATTAATTACACCAACCGCAATTAATTAAGCTAATTATGATTAATTATGCTAATTACAATTAATTAAAATAAATTTGATTAATTAGCATAACTATAATTACTTAAAAATAATCGATGTTAAATAAAATAATTACGATTAATTAAATAACTAATGATTAAATAAATTGCAATTAAATAAATAAATAACTATTTAATAAGTAAATTATGAATAATTAATTAATCTAATCATAATCACATAAACTAATCACGCTTAAATTTAAACTAAACTATCCTTAATTTCAATTAGGGTTAAACTAAAATTGACTAATACTAATCACTATTAATATTAAACTAATCTACCCCTAAACGTAATTAATGCCCTAATCTATGATTAGGAGGTTAACTCACGAATTTCTGGCGATGGTGAGCTTGCGGTGACAGCAGCATGACGGCGACGAAAACATGAGTCTCACAGCACCGACGGCGGCACGGTGAAGAGGGCGGCGACTCCTCAAGCTCACGGTCTCTGAAGGTGGTTCGGCTTGGTGGTGAATCGGCAATGGTGGCTAGCGGCGGTGAGCGGGCCGCGGCAAGGATTGTGGCTCACGGTGGTTGTGGTTCAGTGATGGTGGTGTGGTGGTCAAGTGGTGGACGGCGGTAGCAAGCAAGGTGGTGAGGAATGGCATGACTTGCGGCAAATGAGGGAAGGAAAAATAAGAATGAGAAGTTGAAGAAAATAAAAGCAAATGGAGAAAGTGTGGGAGGTGAGTTCGGCTGGGCAAGGGAGAAAGGAAATGGGCAGCCAAAAAGGGGAGAAGATGAAGATGAAATGCTGCAGAAGCTGAGGGAAAATGAAAGCAAGCAGAAGGTGAAAGCTCGGCTGAAGCTGAGGGAAAGGAGAAGAAGAGAGAGGGAGAGAAGAAAAGATAAAAGGGGACGGGGCTGCGGGGGATGGCGTGAGGGAACAAGAAAGGGATAGTGAGGGAAATAAGAGAGAGAAAAAAATAATAAAAGAAAGGGAAAAGATAACCAAAAATCTAAAATTTTACCTAAAGTGGCAAATTTACCATAAACTTTTTTTTTTTTGTAACGTAAAAACCCCAAACTTCATAAACTGTGACATATCTACCCCATCAATAGCATTTTCATTTTATTTTTTCTTTTTTTCTTCTTCTTCTCTCCGTTGGTCATGGCATAGTCGGTGGAGGGAAGCTGGCGTCCGGCGAGGGTCACCCTCGCTTGGGCTCGCTAGGGTCGCTCTTGCCGGCGTCAGGCAAGGGTAGCCCTCGACTGGTTTGGGCGAGGACGGCCCTCGCCAGATCTAGCAAGGGAACCCCTCGCCCTCGCTTGATGCCGACGAGGGCTATGCTTGCTTGCATCGGGTGAGGGGCTGGCGAGGGAGGCCCTCGATCGATGCCGGCGAGGGCGGCCTTAGCCAACCCAGGCAAGGGCAACCCTCGCCCAATGCCAACGAGGGCAACCCTCGTCGGATGCCGGCTTCCCTCCATCGGCTTCATCATGGCCGGCCGAAGGAAGAGAGAAGAAGAAGAAAAAAAGAAAAAAATTTAAAAAGTAAAATGACCAAAATGCCCTATAATTTAGAGTAAATGTGTCACATGGATGGAAGTTTAGGATTTTTTATATCACAAAAAAAAAAATTAGGGGTAAATGTGTCACGGTTGGTAAAGTTCGGGCTTTTTTATGTCACAAAAATAAGTTTAGAGTAAATTTGTCGCTTTAGGCAAAGTTTGGAATTTGTGGTAGTCTTTTCCCTAAAAAAAACCCTAAAAGAAAGGGAGGGGATGATTCGGCTGAGCAGGGGAAATGGAGGGGTGGGTGGACTCGCGGGGAGCGAAGGAGGGAGAGCGAACTTGAGATTTTTACTAGATTTTTTTCAACAAAGCCCATGATTTCTCTCACCCACTTCCCTCAAAACCCTCCTAGCCTCGTGCATTGTCTCCTCTTATTTTCTTTTGTTTTTTCTTTTTCTTAAAAACAAGCTTTTTGTTCCAAAAATCACCATTTTGCATTGGATCCGAATTTTCCCTATTTGCGGTCTCCAATTTTTCGTCTGATAATTCTTTTTTTGAAAATTTCGGACTCGCCAATAATTCAATGGACGATGAGACAACGTCCAATAATTAAATTTCGAAACCCTCGAAAATTCAATATCTGTAATTAAATTAAATTTCATGATTAAAAATCGATTGAATGCGACTTTAATACGACCTAATCTATTAGATGGCTTTTAGGGGTTTTTGCACGGTTGACCCATAATCGATAATTTTCGATCCATGTTTATGTATCTTTGAATCGCAAACGACTCTCGGTTGTCATGTAATCGCGATAGTTCAATTACATATCCTAAATATAATATCAATAGAAAATCGGTTTATTATCGTTCAACGCAAATATCGTAATCGTACGGAATCACCCGCGAATCAACTACACACTTCCATCGAATAGATCTATATCTGTTCGCTAATTGATTTATATAGCATAATATTGATTATTGTCGATCCTTATGGTCGAACGATTTATTTCTAATCAAATTCTCTAGTATTTCGCGTTTTAACCCTATATGGTCTTGTCCAATAATTTAGTTAACTCGTGAGTGATTAGTTTGGAGTAAAGTAATTATAAGCACATCAACAAAATAATCCTTTCATATATTTCGAAATAGGATCAAATTTCGGGATTTACATAAAAACTTCAAGATTTAGACTAGATCAGAAAAAAAAAAAAATCTCCAAGCAAAAGGAAAGTAAGAAAAAGAAAACAAAGAACCAAATTAGCCAAAGGAAAAAAGGAGGGGTGAGAAAGATTAAACTCAAACCCTCCTCTCCATGAAGATGGAAAAAGAAAATTGTGCGAAGATGAGCGGGATTGTGACCAACTGCTAGCAGGAGAGTCGATGCCAGCAAAAATGTTCTAATGTCACTGTTTAATCCTTTCTTGCCCACCATTTGAGAATCAAGGACTAAATTAGGTTGACGTCGAAACCTTAGCCTATATACTTTGATTGAAACAAAAGTTAATGATTCACTTCAGACCCCACACCAATCTCCTCTAGTAGTCACCGCCACCACCACCATCTAAGCTCTCTTTCTCCCTCCCCTCTCCCTCTCTGTTCTTGGCCGCCCTCCTCCCTCCACAACAAGCCTTGATATTGAACCTTCCGATGAGAATCAAGATCAGTTTTACCCACGTCGTCGCGACCACGGGGTCATCTATGAGATGGGCCACCTCCTTGCTAACTATTATGTTTGAACGGAAATTGGAATTTGGGTTAGGATTTTCTAGGACTAAATTAAATCTAATTTCTCAATTTGGGGCAAACTCGCATTGCCAAACAATGTCATTTGATATGTGTCATAATTGTTGACATCTCCGATGAGATATATCATATCATTTATATTAAAACCAATTTTAGATAAGATTTTTTAGTAATGCTAGCGATTGTGATCGATTTTGATAAGTTGCATCTCGACAGCTAATCAATATTTTAGAAAGTTATGATATCACAGTGAGTGTTGCACAAAAATTATAATATCGTTATTGTTGACACCTATTTTTAAACAAAAAAAACATTAAAAAAAAAACGCTTAGGGGATCGGGTCGGACCTGATCCGGCCTTGGCCCGGCCCGCCGCCCGCCTCCCTCTCCCCTGCGCGGCCCAAGCCCATTTTCCCCCCGTGCGGCCCAATCTCCTCTTCCTTTCAGCCCGCTTGCGCCCCAGCTGTCTTCTGGCTCCTGTCTTCGCGCGCAGACCTGCAGGGGAAGGAAAAAGACAGCAGCGGCACAGCAGCAGGGGGAGCAGGGGGCAGAACCAAAGAGCACACGGCACCGCTGGAGTAAAGGAGGAGGGGACCGTACACGCCAGAGAAGCAGGGGGAGGAAGGGGAAGAGAGACCGAGAGAGAGCAGAGAGCGAGAAGAGGAGAAGAGGAGATCGTGCCACCCGACCGCCGCCGAGGTGTCTCCGGGCCACCGCCACCACCAGTGAACCATCCCGACCGACGCCCCCCGCTGCAACCCCTCCGGAACCCAGGTAGGCATTTCGCCGAACATTTGGTGTGCGTAGCCTAGTATCGAGCCGGCCGGAGCTCCCCCGACCGTTTCGAGCGAGCTCCGGCCACCGCCCATTCCCCCGTTGCATTCTCCGTTGTCCCGGCTGGCTTCGATAGACCCTAGGCTCGCGTGGGGGCCTCGGCCCAGCTCGAGGCCTCCGTTTCCCACGTCGTCCGCCACCCGTTCGTTGAAATGCCCAACTGGAGTCCACCCCACTGTTCTCGTTATTTAGGGCCTCGGTCGCGTCCCCCTCTCTCCATCTCTTCCCTCTCTATCTTCCACGATGACTAGGTCGGGTTACTGGAAGCCGTGTTGCCGGAGCTGAGGGAAAACGAAGCTGGACCAGTCCGCGTGCGCATCGTCGCCGGAGTTCGCCCCGAGATGGCCCTCGCCGTCGCCGTCGAAGCCCTCGACTTCACGTGTCGTTACCCACCTTCCCCGCCTCACCGGATCGGAGCTGTCGCACCCTCGCCGGAAGGCTGCCGGAGCTGCGTCGCCGCCGTCGTTCCCTGGTCGCGACTGGATAGTCGCCGACCAGGGTCACCGGCTGAGCTGGGCCGGATCACAAATCCGGTCCCCTCAGCCCCTCCTGCCTCGCGGGCCAACAGCCCAGAGTTCGTCTGGGCTGTGGGCCTGCGGGGTTTTTTTTTGCCTGCAGGAGGGTTTGGGCCCGACGGGCCCAAACCCCAACTGGATCGCAGGCCCGACAGGGCGGGTTTCAGCCGACCCGCCCCAACCGGGCCGAACCCGGGTCGGGTCAGACCGAGCCCGACCCCTTTTTAAATTTAAAAAATAGAAAGAAATTAAAAATTAATTTTTTTAAAATAATTATAAATTATAAATTAATTAAGAAATATATTTTAAAAAATAATTAAAAATTTCGAAAATTAAAAAATGTGGGGTTTGGTTAGGAATTGCCATATCTTGCTTTTTTAGTGCAACTAGGCCTTTATTTTCTTGCACCTCGATTATATCGCATGTTTGATTTGCATATTTAATTATGTTTATGGATGTTTAATTGCACGTACTTGATTTTACTGCAATTAGGATCTTGGTAGTTATGATTGTTATTATAATGCTCGCACATTTACAAGATCACCTCACATGTTAATTAATAGGTATAAAATAAATCCAAACGGTTTGACAAAATTCTTTTTTCTAAAATGAACAAGATTAGGTACCGAAAGAGTATTAATTGATCAATTAGTGTAATCAAGTTCCCGACCTTAAATTTTTTGGTTGTGTAGGAAATGTGGCATACTTCCGTGCCTCACTTGGTTTCTAGCCAACTCTAATAGGCTAGTTGTGACTCTTTTTTGCACAATTCTTAAGAATATCCAATGTCACGCGAAGTACGAGCTTAGGAGAGCCCGCACCTAATCATGAGCCTTAAGTCCGTTCTTTAGGTAATACCTCTATATCTGTTCTCTCCCCTTGAGGGGTAGGTTGCGATAGTTATTGCTCATTTTGTTTAAAAAGATGATGATATGGCATTGGATCCGTCATTACATTACATTTCATGAGTGGGAGGATTAAATCACGGGGCTCAGCGACCGCAGTACGCAAGAGTAACGACTTTTTCTTTTCTTTTGGTCTGTCCTAGAGGAATGATTGAAAACGTGCACTTTATAAAACATTAAACAATTGGCGAAGGCAACGAAGAAAGAGGCCAAGCAAAGGACACGCATATACCCTAACTGCTTTTGTCAGATTAACACGAGATATTCATGATAAAATATTTTGCTCATGCCACCCACCCCATCCCGGTTGTGCCTACCATACAATATATTGCCGGATAAAGTTTTTTGACACGCAGATCTATGCTTGAATTAATTCCTGTCCACTTAACTCCATCTCTCTCTGTTCAAAAAAAAAAAAAAAAAAAAAAAAAAAAAAAAAAAACTCCATCTCTCTCTCTCTCTAAAATAATTGAGAGATCTTGCGCAACTTCATCACCAGTTCCACCAATCACCCGTCGAGTATTCGAGAAGATGCAACACGGTGAGATCTCTCTCTCTCTCTCTCTCTCTCCCCACCTCTCTCCGTCTCTCTAGTAAGAGTTTCTTGCAAAAACCCGTTTTTACCTTTTCAGATGGCTATGGAGAAATCGGGGTGGCGGAGATTGTCACCGCCACCATCGTGGGGCTTGCGGCCACCTTTGCCCGTCTACGACTTCAGAGGCCAGGCGGTTCTAGACTGCCAAAGGATCACGACCACGTCGTCCCCCAATTGGACAGGACCCGATCAGGCCACCTCGCAAAGCTCGAGAGCTTCTCCAACTATGTTGGTAAGAACTCGGCCACAGATCCTCGCATCAGTAGGCCAAACTCATTTTCCGAGGCTCGATCGCCATCTGTTCACAGCTAACGTAATGACATTCGTGAAAAACGGTTTGCTCGACATTTTGCCAATGCAGCTAGGCAATTGGGGTTTGAAGACGAGAGCGAGTGTCCACAGCTGAGCAAGCTAGCGATCGGGTACTTGAAGAGGAGCAAAGGGTGTGAAGAAAACATCTGCGAGTTCTTTGCTAATGAAGAAGAGGCGGATTCACTTTGCGAGAAGCTTGTGGAGGAGCTCGAGAGATGCATCCTCAGCTACTTTGCATTCCACTGGAGCCAAGCTTCATCCATGATAAATCAGGTCAAGAGTGAAAACCCATAAACCTAAACCAGACAACCCAGATCCGGTCAACGTTTCTTGATCTGCTTCTACAACTATGTTTGTGACATCTTTCTGGTTTTGGGTGTCATTGATCATGATGAGCAGGTGTTGAGTACTGACACTGAGAAGCAGATGAGGTTGAAGGACTTCGTGTTGGCAGCAACAAGGTTTGTCTGTTCTTTTCCTTCTCTCTGTAGTCTTCTCCATGTAAACTTTTAATCATCTTTCGATCAGAAACTGAATTTATCTCGGAATATAACTTTGCACCTTTCATCATATTATCTTCACGGTGATTGGCAAATCGATAATAATTGTTTCCTCTCTCCCTCTCTCTCTCTCTCTCTCTCTCAATTCAATACGGCCATATGCTAGTAATTATAGTGCAAGTTGCTTTAGTATTCAAATTGATTTAATTATTGAAAGACAAGTTTTGTTGTCAATTAAAATGTATTTTAGTCTCCATTGTACCACTTGCATTTTTTGGTGAGTTGTTCATCGAGCTTATCCAATGGTTCGGACAACTATGACCGCAAAATTCTTATCGGACGATGTCAACATAGCTCAATAAATAGATCCCGTCCAATTAACTTTCTTTGTTAGTCATCTATTAACTGCTGTGCAAAAATTAGAATTATTTACAAAGTTATATATAATTACATGCCAAATTGCTGGATGATGTTTATTTATGTTTTAAGTTGCTTGGACGTGTTGACCTAGCTCACAAAAACATTATATATTATACTCGAGATTCTTTCATTAATATACTTTTTTTGTTCTCGCATGCCTTTAATTCTTTATCCATCTAATTGTCTCTTTCAAGATTATATTATTACTACGGACAAAAGGATTGGTCTTCCACTAAGTAATAGGATTAAAAGATTTCGAAATGTCATTCCTCGATTTTATCCAATTTCTTTAATTCTTCCACATCCGGAATGCGTTGGGACAGCGATGCTTAGTCAGTTTTTAACCACAAGAAAAAACTAATGTTCAACGAGGACATTAAAATAACCTGATGTCATCTGGAAGTGGCCCTTGAGTCCACATCTGCAGGTCCACGCATGCTGTTGAGGCATCGTGTAAGTCTTTAGAGACGAGAGTTGAATGTTCTGTTGGATAAATCTACTTTAGAGGCAAATTAGGCAACCCTGTACATGCGCCCCTGGCTTTAAATATTCTTGCACGATGCAATGTTAAAGGCTAATCAATGATTTGTTATTCTCGTCAAATGATGGAGCAACGTTGATTTGTAAAATAACCTACTTATCCAAAAAATCATAAACACATTGTACGACATCTAATTTAGTTTAAAAACTTTTAGTTATATTAGTTTAGTTCTAAGCCTTTTTGAAATTTGCCAATATAATCATTTTGATTGATTTTGACTGGAAATCACTGATGCATATGGTAGATGTTTTATATGACACAATCGGTATTGATGTGGACAATTTTTGTAAATTTCTTTTCCTTTTATTTTCTATTGAGGACCGACAAGCCCACTAACAGTAAAAAAAAAAAAATATCAATATTAATAAAAATGTTTAGAAAATAAAAAAAAAAATTTGCAAAAATGTCCATGTGAGATGGCTATCATCTACGTCAATGACTCCTGACTACAATTGGTCAGAAAAACTATAATGTTAAATCATTAAAATTTTTATAATTAAATTGGTACAAGCAAAAGATATAAAAGTTTGGGACTTTTAGGATAATTTTTCCTTTGCAAAATCATATTTACAGAAACTATGCTAAAGAGACAATAATTTGCTATAGTTTCTGAGAATGGTTACCATATAATTTACGCCTTGATTTGCTTATATTGGACACGATGCAGTTACTTCCTTACTTAAGAGGATCCAAGTCCTTTTATAGTATTATGTAGGAACTAACAAAATTTTCATGTTTTGCTACACTTTGTGATGGACAATTTTTTTTTTTTTTTTTTTGGTGAAACTATAGGACAAGAGCCAATATCATCATCTGGGATCTTAAATTTTTCTTTGGATTTCTCTTTTATTGTGCAATATGCTTAAGCAAATTTCTTGGTTGGTTTTTAACATCTTCATGGGAGAACAAAGATTCTTCTAAACCTTATAGAGCAAACGCCTAAGTGCATCCTAGCACACCAATCTTTATTTCTTTTCTCTTTTATATTAGCAGTCAGATGGTGTTCACATCAGCTTTTTGATAGGTTTACTTTCTTTATGGGGTCTTTTACACAATGATCTGATGTATTTATGATTTTATTCCTAGAGTACTCCCACTAAGACTTGAAAAAAAACCAGTTTCTTAATTTTCAGTATGATTGCTTTTCATGTTACTTTTATATATTTTCCTCATTTCAGTGACCTGTTTGTACATAAACCTGCAAGCCATTTCTCTTATTAAGTTTAAGGTCCGACTTACATATCGGATTGAATATTGCGAAATATGCTATATAATGTATGGATAGCACTCTGGTAAATATGGCTATCTCAACATCTTTCAATTTTTCTAGCCAAAGAAGAAAAGAGACATCTTTCTTACCATTACACAAAAGTTACACGATATGTTTGCACTTTGGTTGCAATAGGAAACAGAGATTTGAGAGGGTGACCAAGAACTTGAAGGTAACGAGGGTTTTCTCCACATTAGTGGAAGAGATGAAGGTGATAGGAGGGTCCGTGCACAAGGGCGGCGATGAGTGCGTGGACGTGATGGTCCCGGTTGCGCACAGCCAGAGAAGCCCGGTCCTCTTGCTCATGGGTGGCGGCATGGGAGCAGGGAAGAGCACCGTCCTCAAAGACATCCTTAAACAGTAAATACTGCATACATCCTTTTCCCACCTGTTGCCATACATGATCTTGGATTGGCCTTTTCGTATGGATTGGATTTAGAATCTCTAGCAAGAATCTAACGATCTTCTCTCCTGATGAAGATGTTCGAACTGGTTTCATGGTGGGCTTTTTTGGCAGACCATTTTGGGCTGAAGCCGTGGATAATGCCGTGGTTGTGGAGGCCGACGCGTTCAAGGAGACGGATGTTATATATAAGGCCCTGAATTCAAAGGGTAGGCACAGTGACATGCTCCAAACTGCTGAGTTGGTGTGCATCTTTCCTCCCTCCCTAGTTTCTCGTTAATCTCTCAATCTTTGCTTAGCTTATATCTACTACAATGGTAATATCCGGGACTTGCACGCTCTGTATTGTATGCCATCGACACAGGTTCACCAGTCATCAACCGATGCAGCGTCATCGCTTCTGGTGACTGCACTTAATGAAGGAAGAGACGTGATCATGGATGGTACGCTTTCATGGGAGCCCTTCGTGGAGCAGACGGTCGCGATGGTCCGGAATGTCCACAAGTCTCGTTACCGGATGGGGGTCGGATACAAGGTCGCCAGTGATGGCACCATCACCGAGAACTATTGGGAGCCAATTCCAGATGGTGAAGAAGGAGAAGAACAAGGAGAACATGGTAATGAAGAGCTTAATAGGAAGCCATACAGAATCGAGCTTGTCGGGGTTGTATGCGATGCTTATCTAGCCGTCGTCAGGGGCATTAGGTAATGCTCTCTTACCTCTTCATTGGGGTTCGGATGGTATATTTACATCGATCGATCGACTAACTGATTGATTACGTTGGTTTCGACATCAATACAGGAGAGCCATAATCACGGGAAGAGCTGTGAGAGTGAACTCACAGCTGAAGTCCCACAAGAGATTCGCAGAAGCATTTCCAAGGTATTGCCAACTCGTCGACAACGCCAGGCTCTATTGCACCAATGCCATGGGTGGCTCGCCTTCGGTAAGTCTTGTTCATTCTCTCTTCTTTTTCTCTCTACAGTGACAATTGGCGATAGCTTTTCGAGAGAAGCACACCGTTCACTGAATTTTGGTTTGATAAGTAATGTCATTGTCAAACTTTTGATTGGCATCCTTAGATTCATGAACTTTTGACCAACGTACAATATCATTCTTAAAATCTCAATTGCTTTAATTATGTCCCTGAACATTTTATCCTAGTAATATCTCGTATGTTTCACAGCAAGTTGCTCATCCATATGATATTCGCATCCCATGATTCGCTTATCAACCGTTTTTACCTGTCTTATAAGTCTTAGTCAATGATGATTGATTAGCCTGTGCAATGGGTTATCTTATCTCTGTCGATAGCTTTCTCATGGACTAGAAATTTGACTATATTGAAGCGTGGGATATGCAGTTGATGGCATGGAAAGATGGGGGAAACAAACTACTTGTTGATCCAGAAGAGATCAAGTGGTTGACCGCGCTGAGCAAATTGAACCCGGACGCGGAGTCCGTATACGAACTCTACCCGGATCCGAGCCCAATCTACGGACCCGGTTCGGTTTGGAACGGCGTTCTTCCATCGCCATCAAGGGCGAGCCTACTTTCCGAGTTGAAGGCCGTCGTTAAGAAGGTCGAAGACCAAAAGCGCTGAAAGTCTTGGTCTCGGGGTTTCAGCTGGCCAATCCCCCTTCTAATCAATGGCTGGCTTATGTCAAACATTTATGCTTTGGCTTGTCTCGTCCCTTGTTTGTCCATTGATTTGATTTGGGTGTTTTTGTCTGGGAAGAGGAAAAAACCCTGAATTTGGTCGTCACTCATATGACATTTTTTAATTACGGGATAGAGCTGCCCAGAACCTCAGGTAATGCCCATTGTGAAATAATTTCATAAACTTATTTCAAAATTGAATAACACTATTAAAAATATGTCTACAAGAAATGATATTCGAGTCAACGTGGCATCCACGTGGCTTAAGTGAAGTACAAAAAAATGGCGTTTTAACTAGAAAATCATTTGGCAGAACCTCAATAGATGTGTTACATGTATACTTGTCTAGGTGTGTTATTGTTGACATATTTTGAGATTTTTATATCACTAATTTTTTTTAAAGATAAATACAATCATAATTTGGAGTTTTTGGTGGCTCTTACCCGTTATAATTTTAAGAGTTATGATCCTATTGCAAAAACAAAAACACATATTTCACTTTGGATCCAATTTTTTTTGGGTTTCCAAATGTGTAGGGGACAAAAGGACAAACTTATGAGTATCTTAATTCATCGCTACATGAAAATTTGAGCCCTCGACTAGGCCAAATTAGTTACTGACGGAATGAACGTGAAATGTACATTCAAATAGCAGTGTAATCGAGTCAAGTTGACCGAGTTTAATACTCGAACTTGACTTCAGTGTTCAAAGCTTGATACTCAGACCCAGTCTCAATGTATCTTGATTTTTCAAGCTTGATCTCAACTCAAGTTGAATTGAGTGATCAGTAAGTTCTACTCAAGGCTGAATTAAACTTGAACTCAAGCTCGAATCAAGAGAGCAATCTATGATTGGAAGATTAATAATTGAGTGATCAATAGTTCAAGGTCTTTTGTCACTAGTCATGGCTAATTTGAAATTGATCTATGTTGAGTTTATTTGGTCCATAATCGATTATCAATTGTCATGTAATCATGTGGGATCAATCAATCTGTCTCAACTCATGGTCACATTGGATTGATTCATGGTCATCAATGACCGGCACAACAATTAGACGTGATTCCTGCGACTTGTGCCTTGATAAGGTTGAATCGAGCCATAACTGCCCATCGATCCATGATGATATGTGATCATCCCATGGCCTATCCTTATGGTTGAATTAACATCCCATGGTCGAAACACTCCATATTCAGCCTTTTGGTTGCCAAGTCTCGATTGAGTCAATTTAACTCATAATTGGCTTTCCTGTTGGCTCATGGCCTAGTTTTGCCATTGGCCTACTAGTTGAGGCCAAAATAAGAGTCGAAATCGAAAATATTACAATCAATCTTGATCAAACTTCCACGTCGTTAAAACATTACCACTTCTAGTATTGGTATTGGTATCCCCTTGTCTTGTTTGCTAGCCACATTTACATTATGTATTGCTAATAATTTTTTTTTATCTATATTGTGAGGATACTTATTGCACTTTTTCAAGTGCTTTAACATTGTTGAATTACCACTACTAATAGAGTATGAGTAGTCATTCCCACAATGAATACACTTTGCCATACATGTTTGTTTGGTTTGTTCATCTATGATTCTCAAAGAATTATCCCATGCAATGGAATTATCCATTTTTTGCTTCTTATAAAGAAGAGAATGATTAGTAATTACCTTGATCGATTTTTTTGAGTCTTCTTCACATTCATGGCCTAATGATTCTATCATTGGACTTATATCGTAAAATCCCTCCACTTTAGTTTATATGTTATTTGGATTCATCAAGTTCACATCAACATTTAAGTACCAACGTGTAACCAATATTTGCCAAAGCCCTCACAATTATCACTTAAGACACCTAAAACATGCAACAACCAAAATCACTTTTATCTAGTTAAATGAAAAACAAATAGAGCAAAATTAGGACATAATTTAACACTCGCAAATATTAAATAACTAGCATAAACTAATAAATCGCATGAGCTTGAAGCTCTCTAATCAAGCACAAACCAAGATGTAGAAGTGGAAAAAGAAAAATCCAGAACAAACCGAGACTCACATAAGCTTGAAGCTCTCAAATCAAGCATAAAATGGGAACTCACCAGTTCAATTGCGTTCGTGAGGTGGCCATGACAAGTAAGTGATTTCATCAATTGAGCTGCATTCATGAGGCGAGTGAGGAGAGGCTAGAGTGAGCAAAGAGGGTTGCTAGTTTTCTTTGTTGCAAGAATCAAGGTTGGATTCCACTTTCTAATTTGCGTTGCAAAATCGCATGAGAAATAAATAGGCACAGATGCTAGGGTTTAGAATAGACAATTATATATCATTTTATATATAATATATAAATGGTTGGCCATATTGGACCAACCTTAAAATCCCATTACCAAGGATCAATTTGCATAGTATAAGGTCCAAGGGTCCAAGAATCAAAAATCGATCGGGTTGGGCTAGTTTAGAGTTGACTCTAGACCAACGTTCATCCCTTAACATTAATGCCTAAACAATTTAAATGACTCATGCCCAACTTAACCCATTTCAAACCCAAACGCACTTTTTTAACCCATCTGAAAAATAGAAAAAACAATGCTCCATAGATTTTAAAAGGTAATCTACAACAAATATTAAAAAATATTAAACGTGGCTCCTCCTTCGTCTCTTGCTCCTCTTATTACTCCGCTGTTGGTTACTCCACCTCCCCCTCCGTCCCCACCGTCGTCGCAGCACTCCATTAGCCTCCCCTTCTGTCCCCAGGCAGCAACCCCTATCGCTTCCATTGCACCCCATTTGCCTTCCCCTCCATCCCCAAGTTACAGCCCCCACTGACTCCTCCGCCGCTATCCCCAACCATAGCTAGGTCCAAGCCCCCTCACATCCTCCTTGCTTCCAACTTCTCTTCCAATTCCATCTCCAATCGCGACCTTCCTCCATGCATTGGCAGCTCATACTTCCACCACTAGCGATGCAACAACAAACCCATGAAGCTCCCTCGCATTTTCTCTAAATCGAGCCTTAATTCCTCCATGAAGCTCTAATCACCAAAAAAAGAAGGAATTATATCATCAACAAACGCCAATCAACTCGAAACTTCGGTACGAAATTCTCATTAGACTTGAAAACCGCAAGCCGAGTAGCAAATGAAACAAGAGAGAATCCCATGGAGAGCGACGGTGACATTACCATGGGAAGCTTGTGAGAGTCGGCGACTCTACAAGGCTGGAGAAAGGGAAGACGTGAAGATGGACGAAGAGGAGAGCCAGAAGGGTGATCGCGCATATGGAGCCCGTTACGCCTTCCACCTTAGCATTTGCTCTGCCTCCTACTTCCTCTTTTGCAGCTCGAAAAAGAGACCAAAAAGAGGAACTATGAAGGTTCAAGGTGCAAAAGATGAATTCACCATTACTATGAAGGCAAGATTGTCATTGTTGCTGGCGGCATTGTTTTGAATTCTGTTTTTTTGCCTTTTCTCACCACAAACCATGAAGGTGGAGATTCCTTTCTTCAACTGATAATATTTTTAAGCTAAATGGGTTGTAAATGAATTTGTCTTTGGACCCATTTAAATCCACATATAACTAGGCTTACAACTCAAATCCATTAACAACCTATTTATTAAAACTTAACCAACCCATATATGACCCAACTCATTCAATATAGGTTAAAAATGGGTCGTTAAAAATGGGTTTTCAACCCATTTTGACACCTCTATAATTGAACTTGACTTGATTTCAGTGTTCAAAGCTAGATACATATAACTTGAATTTCAAGCTTGAGCTCAACTTGAGTTGAATTGATTAGTCATTAAGTTATACTCGAAGCTTGAATTAAACTTGAACTCAAGCGCAAATCAAGAGAATAATCTATGATTCAAAGATTAAATAATCTTAGGTATTTATTTGCACTTATGAAGGTATATGTATATATACACACACATACATATACACATATAATTAAAATAGATTAAATCTTAATTACTCGATTAAGTTTGCGAGATTATTGAGCTAAGTATTTTCATGCTTGAGCTCAATTTAACAAAGTACTTGATCCATTTGAATTCAACTCCAACTTTACCCAAGCTCAAACATATTATGGTCCAAGTGCAGTCAATTCTCGAGCCACTAGTCTATTGGGGGCTATTAAGAGTCCCGGGGTCAAAATTAAGGTCTCTACAAATATTTTCTCACATTCATGAACAAATGAACCAAAAAGTACCAAAAGCACTTCGTGGGATACGCTCATAAGACCAACTAAATCTTCTGTTTTCGCTTCTTTGTGTGTTTCGAATGGTTTTTCGTTTTGCCCTAGTAAGTAGATTAAAATTTTTCGTTCTCATTACAAAAAAAAAAAAAAAAAAAAGCCTAAAGAAATCCATGTGAAGCCCAACAGGCTCAAATTCAATCGAAGCAAATAGAAAGGCCCAATGCAACGGCCCAAATCCACAAGAACTCTCGCGATCTAGGGCTACGCTCCACCACTTCTACTTCCCTATATAAACCCTCATCTCCCACTGTCTTAGAAAACCCTAGCGGCCACCACCACCTGCACCTCCTCGCTCGAGCTCCTACGCCGCATCGGATCTCCCCGATTCCCGCAAGCAGAGAGCAACCATGGTGACTCCTTCTTCTTCTTCATCTTCTTCATCTTCTTCATCGTCTTCATCTTGATCTTCTTTTTTTGAGCTGAGTCTAGCTTACCGATGGGGGGACGTGGGGTTTTGGTCCCTTTTGCAGGCGGACGCGGAGGCCGAGGTCGCGGTCGCGGGGCAGCCGAAGAAGAGGACGTTCAAGAAGTTCTCCTTCCGTGGGGTCGACCTGGACGCGCTCCTCGACATGTCCACGGACGAGCTCGTCAAGCTCTTCACCGCCCGGGCTCGCAGAAGGTACCTCTTGCTCTTTTGCTGTATTGTAGCGAGATCTTAAAGATTGGTCGAAGGTTGGACTGACGAGCGATGATGTTGTTTTCGTGGTTTGATTTGATGATGTGGGTAGGTTCCAGAGGGGTCTCAAGAGGAAGCCCATGGCCCTGATTAAAAGCTGCGCAAAGCGGTAATTTGCTTGTTTTCGTTCATTATTATTTGCCTCTATCTAATTAGCGAGTTTGATTAGACTGAATTACTGCAAATGAGCTAGATTTCTGTAGTATTGGTTTGTTTTGCGCATCGAATTTGAAATCTGGTAGCTTTTGTTGGATCGATTTGCCGGTCAATATTGGTGCTTTGCCAATTCAATGGTTGATACTTGACTTACTGCTTAGGGGGCTTTGTGTTTTTGAATGGAGTGGATGGGGCTGAGGTAAAGCATAGCAGTGTATAGTTGAGAGCAATATTTAATGTCTTCCTCTAATCAACAGGATCTGTTATTATAAATTTGTAAGAACGGTGAAATGCTTAAAGTTTGTTCAAGTTCTATGTCGAAACCCAACGCTTTGATAATTCTTTGGCTTGACGACGCTTGGGGGCATAGAGTAGTCTGAGTGGACTCATCAGGGCTGACTGCTGAGCCGTTCCTGTGATCAAATAAGTTTCTTGGTATTTAGTTACGAGCAATGTGGGGATTAGTGAATATGATAGGAGTTCTGCACCTGTGTATAGGCCTCCCTCTACTTGGTAGTGTGGCCTTAAGCGTTTGTGCAGAAACTAATAGCTGTTAAATCAGTGGCGGCCAGACAACCGCTGAGATGGATCCACAGGTGAATTGCCCAAAGTGCTGCTTGCCTACTAAATCCATCTTACATGCTCCCTTGGGATGTTATTTATTTTTGAAAAAGAAAAAATTTAAGAGAACTGGCTTCCAAATACATTAGTTTATAGGAAATTTTAGATACTCGTGTGTCTTCTTTCTTTGTGGGTCATTAGTACTTTGAAGTCATCTGGGTCATAGTTTTGATTGATAAAGGATTTGTTAAGTCCCAGAATGATATATAGTAGAATATTCTGAAAGTTAAAAAGAGAACATTTACTTGTAATTAAGCTCATGCTTGATGTTGTAGTTCTCAAGCTTGCGAGATACCTGTGAACTATCATAATGGATTCCAGTTTGATTTAAAGCACCAAAATTTTGCTTTCAGAGGTGTTTTTTGCTCTCTTCTAGCCTGGCATAGAGGCTGATAGATCGTTGCATCTTCCGCTATGTTTGACTCAATTTACAGCTTCATGCTGTATTTTACTTCCTACTATGAATGCTTTTTTCCTGAAAAAAAAAATGCTCCTTATGTAAAAACTCTTGATATATATTATTTATCTTCTTACTGGTAAGATAATGCATGGTCATTGAATCTTTTTCTTGTCTGATGGATCAGAAAAGGGAGGCTCCCCCTGGTGAGAAACCCGAACCAGTCAGAACTCACCTGCGCAATATGATCATTGTTCCAGAGATGATTGGAAGCATCATTGGAGTCTACAATGGTAAAACCTTCAACCAAGTTGAAATAAAGCCTGAGATGATTGGACATTACCTGGCCGAATTCTCCATCAGTTACAAGCCTGTCAAGCACGGTAGACCAGGTATCGGTGCCACCCATTCGTCGAGGTTCATTCCTCTCAAGTAAAATCAACGGGGCAACCTGAGAGGTCTCATCCGTCTGTGTTTCTTTTTGCAAGGACGACCATCATCATTTTGGATGTCAGTTGCTATGTTATTTTAGCTTATGTTTCGAGTATCAGAGATACTTCTGAGGCAGAATTCTTCATTTTGTTGAAATATAAGTTGTGGTAGCAGTTGAAGCATTCACCTTTTGTTGCGAATTTTCTGGATGGTTCATACATTGTGCGGTAATATTGCTCTTATGAAGTCGTGGTGCTGAACATTTTCTAGTTGTCCTGTCCTGTTATGTCTTATACATGGAAAGAATGTGGTTACGATCCTGGGTTAATCAAGTTTCCAAGCCCGGCAAAAGATGCAAATTTGAGAAATTAGTAATTAATAATTATTCTTTGGGCAATTACCGTGCCAAACTTGTTGTGTAGTTTAATGTTGATGCATGGAATGTGGTATTCACACACCGTTGAGTACTAAGAGTGCATGAGTTCCAGCTTGTTACTTGAATTGAAATCGTCTGCTAGATTTGCTTTAGGTTGTCCACGGACATCGGACATCAAATCGGTTGGCCTTTACATCACAACAAATAGATATTTCTTTTGAAGTAAATGGGCTTGTCCATGGGTAGTAAGATTCTTCTCCCTTTTTAGTCCTTCCATGACTGCGTTACCACGGGTGTACGCCGCCTTTGTTTGTGGCGATCTTTGCCACTCGGCCTTCCACCGCCAGTTTTAACGAGGTGGCCATCTCTGTCACCCTAGGAGGAGCTCGTTGTCGCATGCTGAGCTCTTTCTCGTTGCTGTTGATGACGCAATTGGTGAAAGCTTATGAGATTTGGAGGTCTCTAAGGATCTGGCTTCTCGGCCAGGTCATGGAGGACGTTCTGGAGACCTTGTTGAGATAGGACGGCCTGTAGAGAAGGGGTGTCAAAAATACCCGGATCGACCTGATCCATATTGAATCGAATCAAATCGGAAAATTCAGGTCTTTGAGGTTTCGGTAACTGGTAAAAGAATTTGGGTGCTGTTGGCAGCTCAATTTTTTTTTCTTTCCAGGTCATGTACCCGGTCGTCCCAAAACAACTATTTTGTAATCCCCTCCTTACGTTGTCCTTGAAGACATGTGACACGGCCCAAAGACGAGCATGATCCAAGATGTCCAAGTGACGAGGCCATGTCCCATACAAGGACCAGTCCACGAGCTGCCCATGAATGACCTAGGAATGACCCATGATCAATACACGAGCCGACTCATGAGCTGGCCCATGTGCAATGCGGGGTAAGCCCATGGCCGTTCAGTTTCTTGTATCAGGCGTGTGTCGGGCGACTCTTTGGGTTCCCCATGGACTGACCCTGTAGAACCACGGCAGACGCCTCTTGGGCTTTCCCACGCCTTAGGGCCTCTTGAAATACATGTAGGCTTGATTGTACATAATTGAATACGACTGTTGGATTGGGAGGGGATCGACATCTGGGATTAAACCTTCTCATATATAAATAGGAACTCTCTCCCGTCAGATGTACACACTCTTGTTCACAAGTAAAACATCCAAGCTTCACTCCTACACTGTTTTCTTGTGAGTTGAGTGCGTGTAAGGCTGACTTGGGATCGTGATTCTAAGGCTGTACGGGTATGTGATTGGTTGATGTATGTGATCGTTCAGAATCGACCGACCCATGACACATGCCTCTTTGGGACGAAGGTGAAGGCTTTCAGAGGGTACCGTGATTACTGGGCTTTTACAATTTCGTAGTACTCAGAGACGCTCTATGCTTAGTGCCTGCGCCTCCTCTCCCCCTCACCTTTGATGCATCGATGACTCACCTGACCTCCATGCTCAGCAGTGTCTCCGAATTAATGCGAACAGCTCACCTTCGACTTTGTTGAGCCTGACAAGCCATCATCCATGGTCGTTTGAAACAGCTCACTGTCACCCACAATCGAGCTCTAGTTCTCTCCTCCATGACCGTCTCGATCTCAATGAGACAGGCGGTCATGGAGCCTCATCGTCTCCATGTCTGGAGAGTCGTGCCAGATTTGGAGGCGCCTTGTCGCCATTGAAATTCTCGTTTGCGGCGCTGTTCAACTCAGGAGGTTGCCGTAACGGAAAAATGCGAAGGGAAGAAGAAGCCCCCCCTAAAAACCCGACCTGTATATCATTTGTGTTCAGTTCAGCTATAGATGGAAATCCGAATTCAACCGCCCATTGACACCCCAGGAGACAGAGAGAGAGACAAACTTGGTGAGAACTTTTTGGGATTGATTATGGTGAGGTCCAAAGGATGCGTTTGGTTTAGCTTTGGCTTTTAGCCTTGAGAATCTCTTCAGTCAAATGTTGGTGTTAGGAAAGCCGAAAGTCCAATGTTGATTGGGACCAGTTTTGAATTTTCAGTATTTGGTCAAATACTGAAACTACTTTTTCCTTTTTTTCTCAAAACTATTATCATAAATATTTTAGTTTTTTGATTTTATCTCTCATTGTTTCAAAACTACCATTACTTTCACTATAGTTAGCAAATAGTTTAATAATTTTAATAAAAAAGCAAAATGAAATTCAAAAGTTCTTTATAAAAATAGATTTGTCAAGCACTTTTTACGTCAAAATAGCTTTATAAAGAATTTTTTACTAAACACAATTTGCATTTCTCTGAAATTCTTTAGGCCAAATATATTTGCTTTTTCCAAGATTTATTTCCAAAGTTGAACGAAACTGAGCCAAAATCTTAGAACCGGATGGGATCTGATGAAGAAAAACAGTACGTGGGAACACAAATGAAAATCAATTTCCACATGGCCACATCCCATTCCATTATCTGTTCTCGACTATGAATGAAAACCTTAGATCAGGTCAGCGTACGGGGACAACCTGCGAGAAGATTCCCACAAATTTTCCCAGATTCCTAAGTTGCCTCACATGAGTGTGTGCGTGCGTGACTCCGAAGAGTCAGAAAAGGACTGGCAGGCCATCAAACCTGGCGGGTCGCTCGAATCGTCAATTCCTGGCACCTTTCCGCTGTTTTGGATTAGCGGTTTTGTTGACCGCCCTTCACATCTCAACGCCAAGTCATCGGGCTCCTTCGACGGCGTTTTTGACCCTTCAACTTTGATCTTTTTGGTTTACCCACTAGAATCACGTAATACTACTTTTCTATACTTGAGTGGGTGGCATGTCATGCCTTTGCGTGAACCGATTAGAAAGCTTCGGAAAGTTTTGTGCGTATACTTTGCACGAGTGAGACATATCAATCACTTCTTTCATTGATGATTCATTTCAATTATTAATTTTGTAACACTCGATATGAATATACTTTCTCATAGAGTTGGGCAAATGAAACTTGAGCGAATATAAAAGCCTCGAGAGCTATTCGTTAGGAAAATTTGAAGTTTTCATTTACGAGAACTATAGTTCCCAGCAATCCTAATCGAAGAGGACTCTAACTATACTTTCGATTAGTGAGCTACAGGTACAGACGTGACCCACATTTTATTTGATCAGATCTGTACATAGATGACATCCATAATTTGTGAACACTCGACTAAAAGCACCCGGAGGGAAACTTCGTCCTATTTACAAACATGCAAGTAAGGGAAGTCTCGAACCGACGTGGAAGAAACCTGGCGTCGATGTTCATCTGTCGTTAGCTCAACCAGTCCATCTTGCCCTCGTAGCTATTGGGATGAAGTTTCCTCTCGGCTTCGAGCAGGGTCCACTGGATGACCTTTTCAACATGTGCGGCTTCAATCTTCTCGCATCAACAAAACAGGATGATTAGTCAAATGACTAAATAATTTTTAGCAAAAACCCATTGTCGTCTAACGTTGCACGTGCGAGTCTTGCCGATTAACGGCTGCTAATACAGCTAATTAAGGAATGTAATCACTAATCTTTTCGCTAGGTTTGACCTTTCCTTTCTCTTCTTCATGACCCTGACCAACTATTTCTGGAACTTGATCGAGCTTATGTTCATGTGTAGATAAACCTCTCGGGACGTCATAAAAACATAAGCAAAATTGCCCATGAAAAGAAGACGTATCAGAACACAAGCCGGACACCAGAAACGGACAATCAATTCGACACAACAAAAAAGAACATGCGAAAAGAGACGGCGCATGAAAAAAATGTGGTTTTTCGAAACTCATGCTTTGGCAATAGAAACGAAGGACGCCCGACCTTTCCATGGACAGGGAAAATTTCGTACTTGTTCTGCATGAACATCGTACAAGTTCTTATTTACATTCAAGAAAAATGAAACTCACGTGCGAAGAACGTGAAACGGTGATTAGTGTACATTGGCATCGGATTGTTGTGCACATACCTCATTTTCAACCTCGATCACGGCGAAGAGTTGGTCGGCCGAGCACTGCGTTTGAATCGCCGTAGCTTTCAGTCCCATGTTGTCCAGGCACTTGAGGACCTCCAACGTAGAATCAATCCCGGACGTCGGTTTCGCAATCTTGACTCTGATCTTGGTCCCTCCAGCTTTGTCCCCTCCGCTCTTCTCGTTCAGACCAGACTTCAGCTCCCAGTTTTGTCTCTCCAGCTCTTGCTTGTACTTCACCAGCTCCTTGATTCTCATGCAAGCTGTTTGGACGATGGAGTTCTTGTCATTCTGCAACAGAGATTCGCAAAGGAGTTAGAGAGGCGCAGAAAATCTTACTCACGAAAAGCTTGTACTCCCTAACCCCAGCCTGCCGCGGCGGGCTAGTTACAAGAAGTGGCCTGCACAGGAATTCGAGCCTGCTTTCTGACGCTCCGTCTGGTGTCGAGAGTTAAACCGCTCAACAAAGATTATAGCTTTTACAAACCTTGGTACCATGAGGCAATTCGGAGAGCAATTCGGAGTAGCTACGCTTCTGCTTCTCCCTCCTCATCCTCTCGCTCAACATGTGTCGAAAACCCCGTTCGCGGTCGAATTCTTGGATCTGGCTCGGTTCGGCCCAGCTCCTCTTCAAGAACTCCATCACCCGCTTGTTCATATTGTTCCCCGGGTTCGGCATAAACCCTCGGTCTTGACTCGGCAGCCGGTTTGTATATGGTGAAAAGGCGCTATGGTTAGCCGGCGGCAGTGGCAGCAGCGGCGGCGGCGGCGGCTCCATCAGTTGATCGCACCAGAAGATGTCGCTTTGAACCTCTTCATGGAAGAACAAATCCATGACACCCCTTCCTCTCTCTCTCTCTCTCTCTCTCTCTCTCTCTCTCTCCCTTCAATTTTTGCCGGGGATTTTCAAATTTCTGCAGCAGCAGTTAATATATATAACGGTCCTCCTCCTGGAATGGCGTTTTCTCCCCGCACGAGAGGCTCGAAGAGCACGATTTAAAACGTGGCATTTTTCCCCATTTCTTGCTGGGAAACAAAAAACGTGGTCAACTATGTTGTCTCTAGTCTCGGAGACTCCTATGCGGTCAAAGTTTGCGCATGCGGTTCCATGGAAAAGTTTTGCGGTGTGGGGGCAGCTCGGAGGTCCTTGTCGAAAGCTGGTCAAACGTGAGGACAAGTCTTAGGTTTTAACCTAAAACCCACTGGGACTGTACGGGGAGCGCAGTCCGTCTGATGCAAAATCAACGGCCAGCAGGAAGTCCACCAGATGAGATCAGCAGTTCTCCAGACCGGCTGATGACTAGGATGGAGGTTGACTTTCTAATTTCTCTCTGCTTTTTTTAACCATTTTGGCTCAGACGACTTTTCTGCGTTCACACACCACACCAGGATGGCTAAGAGCTTTGAGTCAACGGATTAATATAAGATTTATGGCCATAGAATAATGCTCATGTGTGTTTGAGACAAGAGCGATGATGGCGAAACGGATTTTGATGCCAGAATATTATCGGATACATGAGATTGTAAAGTCGAAATCCTCGTGTGAATGGAATGCCGATAGCCTTGCTGGACCAACTGCGCTTTGCAGATGGGTACAGGACCTTTTCGACATGATGGAGTCACAGTAGAATCGCTTTTAACCCTTTGAATTAAGAATGTGATATTGTTATGGATCAACCTAAATAAATGATAGCAGATATGGCAGAAGTATCACCGCTTATCGCGGTCAAAGTCGACCTGAATATCTGTCTTATGTGGATAAACCCTAATCACTTAGCAATTGAAATAATGGTTTAACTTTAATCTGCTTATTGGGAGAAGTCGACATAAAGTTCAGTCAAAGGTTAGAAGCAAAGTCAGCATTAGTTACAGTGAAGACCCTTCAATAGAATATGAAGATATATTAAGGCACGGTTTGGAACCTCTGAATAACTGAAGAGTCAATTTATCCGTTGATATCATTGGCAACGTTATTCAAGATGGTGCCAACAAAATAGAAAAAGAAGAAAAATACAAAAAACCATCATCCACCCGATGAGTCGTGATCTTGCCAAGAACTTTCTATGCCAGTAAGCGTTCGGATTTCTGACTGTCGGGTCCCCTTTTGAACCGGCCACAGTGTAGCAACCGTGATACCGTACCAGAAAAGGTTAAAGAGTCACGCATTGCATGGCACTGCCTCATCTAATCAAATTGTCGAACATTGGTCAACCATGTGAAACCCACCGTGTTCAGATTATACCCCACGCCTTCTGTACAGGAGATGGAGAAGACATCTTACACCTGCAAAACTATAGCCACAAGCGTTTCCATCGTTATCGTGCTTAAGCTATAATTTCGTCCAAGCATTCAATGTTTATGCCAGAAAATGCTTGAAGTTCGCTCTTCTGTGCAGTTCTGCAACTAGGACCAATTATGACCAATTTCTTTCTCGTGATTGGTGGCATCCACGGCGGTGCTCGATACTGCATATGCACATGCAGTCAGGTCTTCTGAATCTGGTTGAGATTCCTCATTTTCTTCATCATCTGAAAAATCAGCTTCCGAGAGCAGTTCATAACTCGGATTGCTGGGTTCATCTCCACCATCATTTTCGCTGTTATACATCCCCAGATATGCCTCATCTCTTTCCTCCTATTTAAAAGGATCAGAAACAGGAAACACAAAGAAACAGGAATCTTGGAACCTAATTTAAAATAGATATAAGGAAAAGCAAGATAAGAACAAGCTAAGGTATACCTCACTGTCCTCCTCATCAGTGGGGTAAGCAGAATCTAATCTGTCATAAAAAGCGTCGTTGCCTTTTTCTTTCATGTGGTCCATTTGTTCCTATGAATATGCAAGTAACTTATGTATATCGCTGTTTAAACAACTGGACCAAACTGGCAAAATTCAACAAGTAACGGGGGCCTTACGATTTCAGATTGAAGTTGCTCCACCTTTTTCTGCAGATTGGTCACGTGATTTTGGAATGCCTGTTTCAACGAAACAAAGAAACTATCAGAAATTTCTATGTTATCCCTTCCCCAAAAATAGACACTTGTCACATGAACAGTGTCAATCCAGGTGCTTTTGACATCTAAATCAGGAAACCAAGTAACTTCAACAAAGCTAGACAACCATCAGGTCATCAACAAGTGACTCATGCCATTGTGCTCCCACAATATTCAGAAATGTGTTTCAAACCAAGACTGCAATGGAAAATTACCAGCCAAGCATACCAATTACCATACACACAAGTGCACTCTTGTTTTAATATCTGGAACTCAACAAAGATGGGAACATATTATTAGAGCAGACCACTAGCATTGGCACAGATACATATAAACATGCACATCAAACAAGGTGAGATATGTTTGTACCTGCAAATTTAATACCAGAAAATCAAGAATTTTGGTGAAAATAGATGCAGTTGTATAGCCGTACCTCACGCCTTTGAAGCTCAATAGAACGAGCCAGAGCCTTCCTCTTTGTCAAAAGATTCTTCGGCCTCAAGGTGGAAGGCCGCTTATAATCCTTTCCACGGAACACCACAATGGCATACCCTTTGGAGACTTTGTCTACAGAAACCAAGATCCCACCACTCTCGGCTTCAAGAGCCAATGCTACTTTCTTAACAGAGTCAAAGGTCTTTGCCTTCACAATGATCTTCACCAGTTCTCGATACTTCCAGTGCAAGTGCATGTTCTCCACTGTACCATCAAAAACTCCCCGTCTTCCTGGAAGAAGGAGATCAATCAGCAATATAAGCATTAGTCTCCCGGGTTTACATACGTGAATGGTAATGTCAAGAGTTTCTACCAAGAAGCAAAAATGCTTTCATCCTTAAGCCAATCTTGCGGAACATGAATCTCTCTTCATCAGAGATGCTTTCTGGGTCTGCTTGCTGTTCTGCTGGTTTCAGGAACTCCTCAACCTTTGACAAAGCTCTTTCGGCTCGAGATAGCCTTTTCTCAGCCTAGGAGATTTATTCAAATTTAGGTTGTAAGCAGATAGCACATTTAGTACTAACACCATGTCCGCTGATGCTTCAGCATAGTAAGACATAAATTACACACTTCATTATTGAATTCAACCATGCATCAATACCTTACCTATTTGATGAATACTTTGGAAAAAATGTCTTTTTGGCAGAAATGAATGAAAATTTCAAGCACAACATTAATCACTAGTGAACCATCAACAAGAGTTTTGCTTTCACCAGAACCAAAGATGCTTGGTTTAACAACAACTATTTACAGGAAGAGGCCATTTATGCTCTTAAAGCAAAGAGAAACGCTGTACAAGAAATGAGAATACTCACAAAATCAAGCTTTCTTTTGAGCTTCCTGACAAGGCTTGCATGCCTTGTTATTTCTGCTTCTATCATAACTTTTTCTTTGTGCTGTTCATCCAACTTCTTTCCCCACTTTTTATTGGCATCAAGAGTCTCCATAAGCGTACCAGTATTTCCAGGCTGCTCATACATATGATTGGTTGGGACAACCAAGGCTGATGCCCTCAAGCGAGCCTGCTCCTCCTCATCTTGAAGGGACTTTGCTAGTCTTTCCCTCTCCAATAATGCTTCAGTGACTTCTGGTGAGAGAAAATTTTTACCTCGATAGAAGACCAAGAAATCCTTGTTTCTCGAGAGCAGAATCCCCCCTGTCAATTTCTATATCAAAAAGCTCAACTTAAACCATACTTTTCTACTACTCATGAAAAAAAGGCAAAACAATGCAAGTCGATGCAATCAGAAAACAAACTAGTAGATTCCTTATGAACTGTCTTGATTGGCATAAAAAAATTTCAGTAGATTCAAGTGAAAAACTGTCATCATGAGAAAATAAACATGCAAAAAAATTGATCACAATTCTATGGAAAACATCGTTTTTGAGGTTCACTGACAAATTACCAGAGACATCAATAGAGTAAACTATCAGATAAAAAACAACGTACATAGTACTTAATAGGTTGGACAAGTTTCCTGGAGCAATTACCTTAAGATCTTCTGCCATCCTCTCACTAGTTGTAAGCATTACGCCACGTTTAAGTGCAACCTTTGCAATTGAACTTTTTTCCCATAGCTTGATCATGGCCACAGCCAAACCTTGGAGCTGCCTGCTTCTTCCTGGATACGAGAGAATTAAAGAACAATGAGAATGCCACTATGAGGGCCAACCAAGTAAGACAATGACAATGACATCTAAGACAATGACATCACATACCTAAAGCAAAATGTGGAGGAAGTACTCTAGCAAGCCTTCTCAAAGCCGTTGCCTCCTTTTGGCTAATCGTTGCTTGTACTCCATAAGGAAGGATTCTGAAAGGAGGTTGGTAACCAGGAATTGTTCCAGGCAACATGTCTGCATCCACAGGCAAGGGCTCACATCCTGGCCAGTCTTTGTACCTAGGACCCAGGCTATCTAGCAATTTATCCATTTCATGTTCATATTCAACTTCTGGCATTGATCCTGTATCCTTATTCTCAGACGCAATTTCAGATGCCTGTGCATCCTCACTGATTCCATATTGCAAAGGATTCCTTCCAATGGTATCAGCAGGTGTTGATGAAGTAGCTGAGCTCCCTTCTTTTCTAAATATTCGTTTATTCAGTTGCACTGAAGGGTCCTTGTAGCTCACACCTCTATACAACGAAATGGACGTTCCAGACCTCCATACCACTAGACCACCAGTTTTCCTCTGTACATGTGCATACAAGCATCATCAACAGATAAAATTACTTCAATACGCTTTAATAGTACCATTAATTAGGTTGGTTTCTGCAACACTATAAAGCGTGAAAATTAAAAGATATTACTATACGGCCACAGTGCCTAGCAGCATTGTGGATAGAGAGAACAAGCTAGAATGCACATATTCCATTTCCATGGGTTTAAATTAATCATACTTGTCTAATTGAAAATGGTAGTGAATAATTATCTACCACAGCCAGCCTTTACCTTCATGTCATACGTCCAGTTTCTACCAAACATGTTAATTAAACTAGAAACTTTAAATAACAAAGGGTGAATTCTATCTTAATGGTTATGTGAAAGGTGATCATAGCTTTATCTGATTACTGACCACAGCTTGGGCCAGATGCACATGATCAAAAGACATACTCTGAACACTGTCCAATTGTTGGAAGCTGAAACCCATCTAAAACATGCTAATGTTTGAGTCCTAGATCACCGACCAATGAAAATTAGCAACCTTCTTAAATTCCGCTAGACCAAATCTGACTATCTAAACACAGGTTGCATATCTCTTGCTCATTTTCAGTGAAATCAATAGTTGAATGTAGACTATGTGGCTGAAACAGAAAGCACATGAAGCTGCCAAATCAACCTCAGCTGCCTTGATGAACATCAAACAAGAAAACCAGCACCTCGATTAAATTCAGTATAGGTACAAGTCTGGTGGACCTTTCTATCAAGCTGCGTATTACATTAACTACAGATTCCCTGTTAACAAGAGGGATTAAATGATACGAGACATGAGAAATTGATAACATATATGCAAGAAGCATACCTCCAATATCTCGTGTGTCTTCTTCATGTTAAGTGCAGGCGAACCCTCAATTTTCAACCTCACAATTTCTGAAGACTTCCACTTCTCATGAATCGTGTCCACAACTGCCTGCGTAACACCACCTCCCTTAATCCTCATCTTGCTCTTCATCTGAAAAGTCAAGTTCCTCAACCTCCTTAGCTCTGGCTCCGGAAGTGTCAATTCCGCCACCGATGTCTTGCTCTTACTCCTCGCCGACCACCCTTCTTCCTCCCCCTTCCCCTTTGGCTTCTCCCATGGAAACCTTGCTCCACTGCTCTCCCCAATCACATTTGCTTCTGCAATTCTTGACTCTAGCGAAAACCCGCCTCGTGTGTTTGGCAACAATCCTTCCTCCACATTAAAGATATCCTCCACAGATCCTTTCTCCACCACTCTTTCCGGCGGTCTCTCTCTCCTCTCATACCCATCATCCATATATCCAAATTTCTTCAATTTATCCACAATCCTCTGCATCGTGGACCCACCGCCGCCGCTGGCGTCGCCACTATTTCTGTAATTCATCACAGCCTGAGGCTGTTTGGGGCTGTTTTGCCTGTTGGGTTGATTCCATTTATCTAACCAACCGTTGCTGCTACTAAAGCTTAAGCTGGGATTGAATAAAGAAACGGGCTTTCCTCTAGCAGGAGCTGAAATGCTCGATTTCCTACAAAAGGTTTGTTCAACGGACGCAAAAGAAAGAGCGTTAAACTTCGCCGCGCACAGAGAGTCGGTCTTGCGATGAATTGGAGAGCCATACCTGAATAGAATGAAGCGGTTCCCATGAAACGTTGATGGGTAGAATTGACGGGGAGGGACGAGAGCCATCGACGAGAGAGGTATGCCTATGAATCAAATCATCAAGATAACACATCAACTCGTCGGAAACGAGTGAAACACAGTGAGTTTTACTGAGATTTTTGAGAGGTTTTGGCCACGAAAGAGAGGTGCTCTGCAGATGGTTTTGCAGGGGCAGGGGGAACGAGTGGAATATCAAGGTATGGTTGGCTGCGAGAGCACGCGCGTTCCGGGCAGGATTTGGGCTGTTCGAGTAACAAATATAAAACAAGCAAAGAAATATGTTTAGGGTCGGGTCAAGGTTGGAACATTGTTCGACCCGGAACACGTTAACTCTGAATTCCAAACAAGCCAACAAACACAAACACGTTCTCAGCGTTGTTTACCCTGAAGGTTTGGCCGCCAGTTCTCCTTCTCGGCTCCGCCTTCTCCTCCGACGACTGTGCCTTCGCTCAAGAAAACCCCTCAGGTCCGTGCTTCCATCGATTTCTTGATCCGCGAGGAGCTTCGGCGTCCTTCTTCTATTTTTTTTTTTCCGAATTCGATTGGCTATGGTGGTGGTGAAGGAGGAGGCGGGTGCTCTTTTAGGGCTCTGTTTGAGGTCGCTCTCTTCGTTCGAGCCTGCTTCTTTTTGAGCTGGACGGGGCTCGAATTGTTTTCCTTGGGAGCGATTCGGTCTCTTTCTGTGGAGAATTGGCTCTTGTGGTAGGCTGTGCTGGGAGGGTGGGGGGATTGGATTGGTCCTTAGTACGGGTCTGGAGTCGCGTCGCGCGGGGTTTCGGGTTCTCGAAAGAACGTCGAGAAACGATGCGCAGTCTTCTTAAAGCAGTTCGAATTCTTGCGGTGGATGGGCTAATCCGTCTTTTTCTTTTTTTAATATATATATTTGGCTTCTGTTTGGAAGGAAATCTTGGGACTCTAGGCTGAGCTGAGGTAGTGATGTAGGCATTCTTGAGTTTATGTGGTCTAGCCGCATTTCGGTGTTGTTCTTAGCATATGGGCTAGCCTTTGCTGGTGATGGGGGTAGTAGTAGTTAACCCCATATGATCTTAGAGATGTTGGGAAGACTTGCTATATTGGGTGGGTGGATGAAACCAGAGGTTCTGTGATGTAGATATTTTAGTGCACAAGTTGCAAACAGGGTTCAGGACCCTTTGAATTTACTCTGTGCGGGAGAGCTGTTGGTGATGATACACTGCTCTGTATCTTGAAAGGATTCCATCCATCATAAACAAATTGTCCATTGAAATTTTTTTTAATCACACTAGTCTTGCAAGTGCTTCCAGATATGCTTTTTAAGTTTTCAATTCTATGATTTGCATGGTGGCGTGGAAACTGAAAACCTTCCCATGAAAAGATGGTCATTCCCACGAAGGCATATTCTTTCACCACTGATTTAGATGTTAAATATGGCTGATCTTTGAACCTCTTGTGCTGTCTTTTTATAAGTTATTTGTTGGAAAAAAACTTTACATTCTGGTTCATGTGTAAGAATGTCTTTTCACTTATTGCTTCAATTGAACTTTTGTGTTCCCACTGAAATGGGTTTCCATGTGAACTATGAGAATTAACAGAAGTTCTTATTATTGGAGCAATTATCTTGTTTTTTGTTCCATTATGTATCTTTCTCCTTCAAATATGGCAGTCGGCAGCTATACATGTAAGTTGATATGGACTGTGTTTCTATATCAGATTTGGAAAGAGAAACCTTAACCTCCATAACGATGATCATTCTGTCTTCTAATGTGGTGGTGGGCAACTTGTTAAGTGGAGGTTATTAGCAATTAGAACCTAAGTAGTCTTGTTATTTTTGAAAGTACATTGGGTGGTAACTTTGATGCTTCAAAAATAAAAAACAAAAACAGCAGAGAGCTATCTTTGAGAATTTCTCTTTTATACTTATATGCTTCTATCAGCTATGATGGATTGTGACAAGAACTCCAATTGATGCAGGGTATTCTATCAGCTTATATACATCATCTCTCCTGTCTTACTTGTGGCTATAGGCACTACTTGATAGTTTCGGCTGTTACCAAATCTTATTGGCATTTGGTTTTTCAGAAACTTTGCACGCGTTTGAGAAACCAAGGCGTCAGAGGAGATGATGGACCCATGATGGACAAAACCAGAGCTACCGTCAAAGATTTATATGCTAGGATCTTGATTGCGATTCGCAGTGCCGAGTCAATTTCTAAAAAGATTGAGAAGCTTCATGACGAAGAACTGCAGCCTCAAATTCTCGAGCTTTTAAAAGGGTTTAACTAACCCCAAAGAGAGAGAAAAAAGATCCCGATCCGAATTTTCGATGAGTGTCTAATGTGTTTCGGGCCGGTTCGGTATATGTGACCCTTTACGATTTGGGTTGGGTCGGGTAACATCAAACCCCGACCCGACCCGACCCGACCCAACCGACCCAATGACACCCCTACGCGTGACAATAAATTGCAGGCAGGGGGAACGAGTGGAATATCAAGGCATGGTTGGCTGCGAGAGCACGCGCGTTCTGGGCAGGATTTGGGCTATCCCGGCCCGTATTCAGACAATAAATTAGCTCCACAAAACAGTTTGGGACTGCATCGAAATGAAAAGATCGGTGGTCAATTATCGACTCACAGTCCACTATCAATGATAAACATGTGTAGGGTTGTACATCTAGGTTTAACGTCCCTAGTACCATCATCATTTTAGGTTTAACGTCTCTAGTACCATCATCATATGGAGACAACATAAACATGTTGAGGAAACTCATATTTGACACCTATAAGAGCAAAGCCTTGAAGTCAATGTGAAGTGTCAAACCTTTGAATAACAACATGTTCAAATTTGACACTTGTACGGACATGATGTGCGCTGTTATTCCAAAGTGAATTTCTTAAAAAAATTAAATGAGGGAAATTACTAATGAACACTCGTTCAATTAAACGAAATTGAAATACATCTTCAAATAATTTGATAAAAAAGGGTACACGTGGGTTAGCCGAAAGAGAATGTTTTATAAGTTTCATGTTTTTGGTATCATGTCCCTCATTGTGATTCATATGATATAATATTGTTATCTTCTTCTTGTTCGTGTCGAGCGGGTTCCTTTGGAAAAAAATTCTTGCAAAAACCAGTCATACCCGACAACATGCAGAACCTATCGTCTTCCAAGATCCGTTGGCAGGTACTAAACGTGGACATTGATAATACTGGATATGGCATTGATGTCGGTAAGTCATGAGCCATGATGGAAACAATTATAAAGCAGCGCCTCTCCTCTTCCATCAATTCTGACCATCCACGGTGTCTTTTGTCAACTCTATCAATGAATTTTAAACGAGTATTGGTGTGTTTGGTTCAGCTTGTGTGGAAAGTTTTTGAATCTGTAATTGAAAAGTGCCTTGAAAAGTAACTTTGAAAAAATACTGTTCGGTAAACATAGTTGAAAAGTTTTTTTAGTGTGATCAATTTAAGTCTTTTTATTTTAATTTGTTTAAAATTGACAAAAAAATGATTGTAATTTTTATATTTTTGTTAAGAATAACGTACTAAAATAATATTAACAAATTTATAAACCAAAAAATACATCAAGGTGGATCATTCTCAATTAAAAAGAGAGTAATTTCATTAAAATAAGCATGGTCATATATGATCTGAGGAAAGAAATATGTTATCCTTAAATATTTACATGAACATTTTTGGACAACATCCAAAGAGGCCAAAGTGACCATGAAGAACAAGACCAAATGTTGCCATCCCAAATTCTTAGTTGAAGATCTTGTTATCCCAAACTTTAGTTACAGGAGAGTCAAGACCAGTAATTGTCTTAGCTTCGTCATCGTTAGAAGCATATGAACTGCTCCCTGATTCAGCCTCCTCCAGACACATGACACTCTGGTCATCATCTTCTTCAATTATAGATATCAGTGAGTGACCTGACAAGTTTTTGTTTGGTTGGATGGAGGGACTCTCTACTGCAGAAGAGGTGCCACCTCCAGGGAGATTGTTGTTTTACCATTTCATCATTTCCTTTGGGTTTGGACACAGATCTAGAATGATCAATGACAATGGCCTTATTCACTGAATACTGCTGTGGAACCTGTTCGATCAACCGATTTTCTCCCTCCTTTCTGTAGTTTCTCCCTTTGGCCCACATCTTTTCAAAATTTTCAGGAGCAAGGGCTTGAGCTTTTCCACGAGACATCACATCTAGCATTTCTCCCCACTCACCTCCAGAGCGGGGTCGCAAAATACCTTTATCATCACCATTTTGGGACTCTGCAAGCAAAGAATTCCTTGAATGGGAGCATTGCGTATCCATAGCAATGGATCTTTGGAAAGAAACGTTCTGTTGATGTTTTCTGCATTATGTGTGCTTTTAGTGGGATTTTTTTTTAATGGACGAGCTCAATACCAGTCGCTATAGGACCTAAGAATCTGGAGAAATGATCAGATGAGACCCATATCCCAATTTTAGATGGCGAAGCTTCATGAGCTGCAATTGCACCTTTATTAGCCTCGGTTTTAGAAATGACAAAAGACTTGATCCTTTCGTTGTTAAACCTACGAAGAATTTCCATAGAAAATAAATAACAGACGAAATTAGGGGCCGTATATTAATGAAAGCCAAGAGATAGTTGCCTTGGGTTAGCTAAGTTCAGGACTGGTCTCATCACTGCACAGGCAAGAAGCTCCCTGACAATGCATCTAACAAATGAGCATTGCAGATGTTCAGGCTTGAAGGTAAAAGAGATAAGTCCATCAATTACATGTTGTAAAACCTGTGCCGGAAAAAAAAAAAAAAAGCATGAGAATAGCAAGGAACACAAGTACGTCTATGTAAAGGAGATTACAAGAAAGCAATTCTTGTGCTCAGCTTCAATGGAAAATAATGCTGGGTGCAATTTATTTTCAGAAGCCAAGATACGTCTTAGTTCACCATCTAGTTGCTGAACAGTGAGGTGTTCAAACTGTTGCTTTTCAATCTTTGCCGGTGTCATGCGAAAGATCTCCAAATGTGTTCAGATGAGACCAACAATGTCCCTGCACCAGTTAATAAGGTCAATGACCTTGAAAACCAGATTTTTGGAAACAATAATCATACAGAAAAAAGATGAACAATATCATGATGAGAATACCTTGTAAGAAGGTCGATTAGGTTAATGTTCCTCACACGATCTGAAAATTCTGCAAGAACATCATTCATGATGCGCACCGATTCCTTTGGGCCTTCTCTATCAAGTGTTAAACAAGAGTACCAATGATTTGTCACCCACTCAGATACTAGATGCCTGGTAAAGCAATCCATTGCATCTTCAACTACAGGAGAACCCACTTTACTTCTCCACTTCAACTATGTAACAACTTTAGGAGTATGAACAGGTTTCTTCAGAGATGTAGTGGTGCTTGCAGGTTTTTTGTTGTTATATACTGCAGCTTTCCTTCGCATATCAAATCCATTGAAAAATAGAGAAGGGCAATGATTAATGTTGCATCAGGGGGTAAGTTAACCCACACAGAAGAGCTTGTCATTGGAAACAGAGATAAGATCAGAGAATGTCCCATCATAAGCAAGGAGATTAGCAAATAATAAATAATAGCAAAAAGAATCACAGGACATAAATTTTCAACAATACCTTAAGTCTAACAAATTTTCAACAATACCTTAAGTCTAACAAATTTTCAAATTATGAGAACACATCAAACTTTTGCACAAAATCGCCAGACTTGATTATTCCAAAACTCCACAAAGCTCCATTAGGTTTCAAATTTTGATGCACCAAAAACAGCAAGGACAAAAATGCTATCCTTGTTGAAATGGTCGAAAATGAAGATATGAAGCAAAAGATAATTCTAGTAAGATATTTGCTAACTGTAAAAGTTACTTGAGTTTATCTTTCTTTCTAATGTTATTGGTTGAGGCACAAGATATTGCCAAGCCTTTGCTCTCTTAATTATATGCTAATTGGGTAGCTACACAAGTTAGCAAGTGTTTATGTCCTTAGGGGTGAATTATTCACATCGCTTTCAATGACAACTTTGTTAGACAAGGATATTTGTTCTGATCTCCGTTGAGAGGTCGTACTCTGAACTCTAAAGCAATAAAGATTAAGTCTGATGCATTTCAGGCCAAAAAAAAAGAAGAAAAGAATCCTTGCTCTCTTTATTCCCATTGCCACAGTGAAAAAGAGCGTCAATCTCACTCTTTTGTATGATTGACAATGCTAGCGAGTCATCCACCAATATAAAGCAAATTAATAGCTGGGGTTTTATTTCAAAGATCATTACAGATAATCAAGATGGAACTACAAAAGAGTAGAATAGCATAAGTTAGCATCAACAAAACGAAGGACAAGAAGAACACCAAATGTTGAAGAAGCACAAGATCTTCAACTCAGAATTCATATTTCTACACTAAACAAGCAAATATCGACATCTTGTCAGAAACCAACTGTAGCAAGACCAATGAACAAATCACTTGACTTAATTTAATCATCAAAACACAAAGTCCTGGATGCCCCCAAGCCTTGCTAATCAAAGTCAAAACTCTAAAGTCAGATTAGCCCATAACAAAATAAAAACATCGAAAGACTGACAACAAATTAAAGCTCGCTAGAATATAGAAACAGATTGGTCCACAGATAACAACAACCAACAAATGTGGAATCACGACCAACACAACCGGAGGAATCAACACCAATCAAGTAAGCATTGAACGTCAAATGCTTCGTGAAGGTGACGTTCCATTTCTTCAGAGCTTCCACAGTCGTTGAATATGGGATGATAATTTCTAGGATTACTTTGGAGCCCAGGCAAGGGCTCTGAGGTTGCTAGACCCCAGGCACAGTGCGCCAGCGTCCTGCAACCTTGGCAAGCCTCGCAACAACAGATCTGGGCAAAGACGCGACCGTCGACTAGGCGATCGGTGGCGACCATTTGTCAGGCGACTGCAGGCAACCGGGCGAGCAATGTTTGCTAGGCGATTAAAGAGAGGCAAGAGAGCTACATTTCGTTAGGCAAGCGCGCGAGTGAAGAGAGACGAAAGAAGAAGCGCGACAGACTAATTATGTCCTATGTACGTCTTCAACTCATCGGTATATAAGGACAAAGGCCTAATGGAAAGCTTTGGGGTGCTCTTTTTAAGAAACAGAAACTAAACAAGTTTTCAGGCATTGCTCAATGACGATGCCATATTTGTTCATGGAGTGAAACTTCTCATATCAAAGTAATTGTCTTATGTAGCATATATATTTTAGAGCCAGCTCATCGTCATGGCCAATATCCGTTCAATTGGACCTCCACATTTAGTTCGAAATGTTCCTAATATGGAACAAGAAGAGTTTCTGCTCTCTACATCTTTCAAGTCCAGTATATTCTAATGTGGCTCGATGCACTTCCTTATGCCAATGGATTCCAAATACTGGCGGAGAATACATTAAAGTAAACATGAGCATGAAACCCGCCGTCCATCGGAGCTCGCTTGAGCTAACTAAACACAAATTGACAGGCCTAGTCAATCAATTTCCTTCCTAAGCTTCGGCCACTTACGTTGCCCCTTCGAACATGCTCAAACTTGATTATTCATGAGTCAAATCTAATACTTTTTTAAACCAAGATTGCATTTGGACAGGAATTTTCAGGAGAAACTATCCAAAAAATCCTAAATTTATTATACAGTGGTCAATTCAGTTCTAAATCTCTCAATTGTGCCAATATACTCTTAAACCTTTTGAGAACCTGCAAATTCAGTTATAAATCTTTCAATTGTGCTAATCTAGTCTTAAACTCTTTAATGATTTGTCAAACTAGTCCTTAGGATTTTAACGAATTGTCAATTTAGTTATTTTAGCTAATTTTGGCCGTATGTTGCTAACATTACAGTTTAGTTAGCTCTAGCCATTTTACGTATCATGCCTAGTGCTAACATGAAAAATTTTTAAATTATTAAAAATTTTCGAATTTTTTTATTGATTTTTACTTCTTTTTTTCATTTTATTTTTTCCTCATTTTACATATGGCAAGCAGCTCCATCGATCACTAGATGATGGCTTGCCAGCCCTCACTATAGCTAACTAGGGCATTACATGCCCTCGCTATAATTGGCAAGAGCCTAGGCGAGGACCGCAATGCCCTTGCCTCGCCAAATTTGGTGAGGATATCATAAGCCCTTGCCTAGGCTATTGCAAGCCATAGCTAGGCCGTGACACTCACCCGCCACTAGCAAGGGCTTCACAACCCTAACTCAAGGCCAGCGAGGTTCATCGACCCTTGCCCATACACCGGTGGATCAATGGCCCTCCTTTGATCCTTTAAATAAAGAAGGAAAAAAAAGACAAAAGACAAAAATAATAAAAAATTAGGAAAAAATTAAAAAAAATTATCAATATCAACGATATTCAACCAAAATTAATAGAAAGGACTCAATTGACAATTTGTTAAAAGGTTTAAGACAAGTTTGGTAAATCGTTAAAATGTTTAGAACTAAATTATCACAATTGAAAACTTTAAGATTAAATTGACTGCCGCACAATAGATTCAAGACTTTTTGAACAATTTTCATAGGATATTTAGCCCGATATATTCTCAAATTGCCTATTGCACAAGACAACACTAAAGTAGAGCAACAAAAAGGAAATACACTTTCTCCACGTGAACAGCTTCATAGAAAATTAGCACCGAATGTGTGCATAGTCGGTCTTTAGGAGTCTTAAATTAATCAAGCGACAACTTTCATATCTCTGCATCTATCATCATAGTTGGAATTGGGAATAACATGTAATATGTTTACAGAACATATTTAACTATTTCTTGAGTGCATACAAATAATAATGGTTGAACATTGGACCAATTGGGAACAATTTAAGAATAGATAAGTTCAAGGATTGAATTTTTTTTTTTTTTTTTTTTTTTTTTTTATGAAAAATAATCAATTTGAATACTAAAATGAGAATCAACAAATTCAAGGACCAAAATCTATTTAGCTCTTTGAATAATTTTCACACATGCTCATAATTGGTGAAGAAATATAACCAATCTCTCCTCCAACGAAAGATGTCAAGGATTCGAAACCCTGTGTTATTAGCAATTGAAGCGGGGGGCTCTAGCGATGGGTTGCCGGGCCAGTTTCTCCCGAGGTATAGTTGTTGTTGGGCCTCCACTGCGGAGGCCCATGAGACCCCAAATCGGCGTAAGCCGACAAGGGCGGATCCAGCGGATCCTCGGTCACCCAAAAAAAAAAAAAGATAAAAGATTTAATGTATATCTACAAATAGGTAGATAATATGCTATACATGGAAACAAACTTACACCAATCACAAAACGATATGTGGCACGGTTTAGTTGGTGCCGCGGCCCTATAAATCGCAGCTAATCCCCCTTCAATCATGGGTGAGTACAAGAGTCAATCTCAAATACATACAACGATGGACAATAGGACTCAGGAGAAGGTTGTTTCGAAAGGTCGATCTCGAGATCCTAGGAGGGCTGCTGATGCCCATTCAGAAAGTGCACTGGAGAAGATAATTGTACTCTTTCGCCTGGGCTATGCAGCCTTGTCTCTTGGCCGTCCTCGCAAGCAAGATCCTAGGACGGCTGCTAAAATCTATTCAGATTGTGCGCTGGACTCAATAATTGCACTCTTGAAGCTAGGCAACGAAGCCTTGCTTGTCGGTTGTCCTCGCGACCAAGCGTGTCTCGGTCGGGTTGAAGATCCAGCCACATCCTCTTCTTGTGCTGTTAGGCAATCCAAAGACAAACAAAGGACGGAGCTACGTGAGCCATCTGAACAAAATTCAGAATTGTCGAAGAAACTGAGAGCTGCAGCAAAGCGTCCTGTTGAACTCCAACGAGAGGTACAGAAATCTCCAATCAAAGGCTGGTGGGAGGCATCGATGGACCAACTCTCCTTAGAGGAGCTGAAACTTCATAAGAGAATGTCTGAAGAATTAAGCAAGATGTTAACGCGAGAAATTGAAGACCGGACCACTAATTCCCATGGCAACAATTCCGATGATCCTTGTGGGACTGATTCCTAGGAAATTTCAGTTTCTTTGAAATAAGGTGGTTTGATAATGTAATAAGTGAGCTCATGCCGCTTATAATCTTGAAATGAAATGTGTTGTTTAATGATATATTCTTCTTGCGCATCCAATTTTGAGCAATCCTTATCTATAATATATTGATTTTTGGAAATGCATAAAGTTGATAAGTCAAAGGACTCAAATACGGTAGGTTTTGTTTTCTAGATGCTTATCCTTTTATTTATAGGAAATGATTGTGCTACTTGCATAACTTTTGGCAGCAATATGATTAATTACTTGCCTCTAAAATAAATTGTGTTTTCAAGGACGGTATGTTACCATGCTAACTTCCTCCAATTAAAGTAATTTGATTGTACATGCTCATGCATTATTGACTTGTCAAAGGACTCAAATACGGTAGGTTTTGTTTTCTAGATTCTTATCCTTTAATTTATAGGAAATGATTGTGCTACTTGTATAACTTTTGGCAGCAATATGATTAATTACTTGCCTCTAAAATAAATTGTGTTTTCAAGGACGGTATGTTACCCTGCTAACTTCCTCCAATTAAAGTGATTTGACTGTACATGCTCATGCATTATTGACTTGTGTTTTAATCGTTTAATGTCTCTCAAGAAAATTAAGGAAGTATTTCTGCTTCCTTGAAGGGATTAAATTTAATTTGAACAAATTAGCGCTTACGCACGTGAGTGCTTCTTGTAGTTTTATTGAAAAAGGTCAATACAATGTCTAGCCAAAAAATAAAAAAGGGAAAAAGAAATAGATAACCCTTGACACCTGAATTTCGCTAACAAATTTATCATGTATCTTCCAAATAAAACCATTTCAGGAATCAAGTTCGCTTTTAATCGTGGGAGTGTGTAAAAAAATAATCAATTGATATGACCCTGCATTCCTCGTTTTGGCCCACTAACCAATCTTGGAAGCAAAACTGGATAGGTTTAACTGTTGTCGTGATCCTATAAATTGTTGCTAATCCCCACCCAATCATGTGATTACGTAAGTAATACAAGACAATTTCATATACATTACAACCATAACAAATAAGACTCAGAAAAAAGGTTGCTCTACGAATTGATTGACCGGTGAATTTGGTAAGATTTGGTTGACTGTTCATAAGATTAAATATTTTGTTAAATTAATTAAGAATATTCAATTAAACTCTATTTTCGCTCATGTTCTAAGCTGATTGTCATTTCCGCCTCCACCCCCCTCACGCCCTACCCCTCCCCAAGATGTAGTGCTTTAAGTTTGACAAGGACTCTCATTTATGACTTGACGAAAACACAAATTTGATAAATCTACATGTATTTATGGAAATGCATAAATTTGATCAGTCAAACTAAGAAATTTGTGGTCACACCCTACCCCTCCCCCAGATGTAGTGCTTTAAGTTTGATAAGAACTCTCATTTATGACTTGACAAAAACACAAAATTGATAAATCTACACATAATTATGGAGATGCATAAATTTGATAAGTCAAACGGGAAAATCTCAATAAGGACTCAAAGTGAGCATACTTTCTCAAATAAAGACCCAAAGTGATCGTTATTCCAAATAAGGACCCGAAATGGCTAACAAGTCTCAAATAAGTACTGAACCTGCCGGCTGGCCAAAATGTTCATTGGCCGGCGAGTGTGTGATATTTCCAATGGTCATAATATGGGCAATTTTGTCCAAAAAAATTATAGATAGAAATTAACAAACCCTAAAAACAAAACCCCAAAACTCTTCACGTTCTTCTTCTTCCGCTCTTCATCTTTTACGTTTTTTGTCCTCTCTCACTTGGAGAACCCAAATTCTCTATTGATGGAGCAAGATCCCTGGCTTCCTGAGTTCCAAAGATATGTGCCCTCCCTCCTTCCCTCCTTCTCTCTCTCTCTCTCTCTCTCTCTCTCTCTCTCTCTCTCTCTCTCTCTCTCAATTTGAACAAAACTGACCTTAGTTGAACGGGAGTATGAATCAAAGTGTATGGCAAAACTAGGAAAAGATAATGAAGAATCGAGGCCCTCATGTTACACACAAGTGTCTCAATAACAAAAATGTGGCTTTACTCAAGATTTGTCTTCTTCATTGGAAAGAAACGAAGACAGAAAACAAAAGAAGAATATGTGAAGAAACGGAGATAGAGGTTTCTTGTTGTGTTTCAATTCGTGTTCCATTAATAGAAAATTTCCGTGCTCCAAGTGAGAGAGGACGAAGAACGGAGAAGATGAAGAGTAGAAGAAGAAAAACGTGAGAACATGAAAATTTTTTTTTAGGTCAAAAGAATGTGAAGATTTGGGGGGTTGTTTTTAGGGTTTATTAATTTCTATCTATATTTTTTTTTGGACAAAATTACCGGAAATGTCACACGGTCACCAGCCGGTGAACATTTTGGCCGACTGGCAGATTCGGGTCCTTATTTGAGACTTGTTAGCCACTTCGGGTTCTTATTTGAGACAACGGCCACTTTGGGTTTTTATTTGAAAAAATAGGCTCACTTAGATTTTCCCTAAGTCAAACTAAGAAATTTGTGGTAGGTTTTATTGTCTATACACACACACTCTCTCTCTCTCTCTAATACTGGAAATAACTCTAGTCTCATGTAACTTTTGGCTAGCAACATGATTAATTCATCTTGTAATTATGTGCCTCCATAGGAAATTTGGTCCTTTCAAGGATGGGAAGTTACCATTGGTAATTACCTCCCAATTAATAAAGTAAATGAATGGGCACGATGACAAATTGGGTTGACCTAGCCAATATTTCCTTCCTATGCTTGGTCACTTACACAGCCCTTTCGGATATGATCTGGAACACAGGACAGAAGAAAGAGGAGAAGGTGGTAACATTCTTCATATTTCGAATTATGCATACAGTGACCGAGATAAGGAGTATGTGGATATCTATACCTAGGCTAAAGCCAAGTATAGTTAAATGTTTCTTTATCCTAGGCCATATATTCATGACATTGAGAAAGAGAGAGAGAGACTATATTCAAGATAGTGGATGCCAAAAAAGAAAGTGAAATATTCTTATCATATTTGAGGAATTTTGCTTCCATAGCCACTACTGCTTCATTGAAGAAGGGGCTTTCCTTATTCACTAATTGAACCGACGTCATGTATAGAAATGAAATGACTTGATTGTTGGAAAAATATTCTCTAATATTCAAGGCATCAGTTGCATCCCTGAAAATCAACAAGAAGTTTCTAAAGATTTCAGCAATCCCATAATCTTGTTGTGCCAACGGCAAAAGACCATCACTTCCGTTCTGAGTGGGGAGAAAAGCGACAAGACACCCATCTCTGGCGTATAATTTCACCATCTTGTACATTGAATTCTACCTCGTTCTTATGTCCAAAGGGATTTTCAACTTCCCTTCCCAACGTCAAGCATAAGACCTTCCACTCTTGATGCATCGGCGGGGTGGATATCATGTATTGAATCTACTTACGTATTTTGACCATAGGATTGTAAAACTTGCGGGGACTCTCTCTCACACAAGTTAAAGCAACGGCACATGCATTGCAAATTGAAGAAAATCCCATCGCATAAAAGATTTAGCTTTTGTTCTAGAGGGCAATCCAAGAATTATTTGTACTGGCATTACCTAGCCCGATTCTAAATATATTATTGAAGATGCCAAACTAATTGACAGTTCACATTTCGTCAATCATGCAAGAATATTAGTTTCTTAAGCGTATAGGTTTGGTGACATAATTCCTGAACTTCATTGACCTAATGGCTAGTGACGACACAGTGCGCATAATTCGTAAGGCTAATTCATAACTCAGAAGTCAAAAAGATTCGTAAGTTACCCGTTGACAGCAAATGCACCAACACCGCCCCTTCTTCTTTGTACAATGACTTGCCATTTTCGGTGTTTGTTCCTCGCTAAATGGACTTGAACTGATGTTGTAGAGCTGTCTACACCTAGAGGACGAAGCGGGCAACTTCGATCTATCTTGACATTTCTCACCTGTCCCTAAGTATTCTTGGAGTCAAATGGGATAGCCTGCTGCTCCTCTCATGCTCTCTCTGCTTCATCCCGTTTCTAGTGTCAATTCCATCTTACCGTAATTCTTCCTCAAGATAAAGGTACTTGAGGAACAGAATTGTGAAGTCGCAAGAGAAGGAAAGAACTGGTATCCAATTGATCATTCCCCATCACGATCACAACCTTTTCTCCAAATTGGGTTAAAATTCGAGTTAGTAGTCACGCCACAATCGGTCGATGAAACGTTGAGAAAGGTCGAGTGCGTTGATTTAAAGTCAAAATGGATCTTTAAGCTTATATGTTGGACATCCATGAAGTTGTCAGTTGCAGCGTGATAGGAGTTTGCCTGGGGTAATCTGTCATGAGGCACAAGTGCTCAGAGAAGCATTTTACTGAGACAAAAGCACACCCTTCATATACTTAATAGCGCACGCTTCCAGTGGAAACGTTTTACATAGAGTATAGGAACATAATTGTTCCATGCAACATACTGCATAGGCAAAGTTCAGAGAGGAGGGCCGGGCACACACTAAGCAAGCCCTCGTTATTATTATACTAGGACATACAGAACACTCACAGAGCACTCACAGAGCACGCTCTCATCATTACTTGACTAATGTGCCCCATGGCAACACTCGAACTTGACAATGTTGTTCATCATGCGCGGGCAGACCGGGCACTTCACATCCTCCGGTATGTAACCAACCATGTTCGGGATATAGAAGTGGTGGCACCTTGGGAGGATGTAGACCCGGTCGAACTGCTCCTTGAAGATCATATCGAATGTCTTCCCATTCACGTTCACATGCTTCTTCCATGTCTCGTACTGCATCAGGACCCTCGTGATGTGCACGTGGGATTCATTGATCACGACCCGTGACCCCTTTGTGAGGACCGCAAACCCGCCGTCCTTCTTGAAGTTTGTGTAGAGCCTGAGGATGTCCTGCATTAGGGGCTCGTGCAAGTCCGCTCTGGTTTGTAGCTTGGAGACCATGCAGCTCTCGAGGCGGGTCCAAAAGAGCTGTGATTTGGTGACGTTGAAGGCAACGATGGAAAAGCCATCATCGATCATCTTCTTTAGTGACTCCTCGATCTCCTGGATGACCTTGGGTTCTTCCGCTCCATACAGGAAGATATACTTCTCAGCCTTGATCTGATAGGAGAGATGGCAAAATCAATGTTTTTATCAGTGAAAAATAACTTATGCTCATTTTTCACATGTCCATATATTGTTAATTAAACTAAACACTCATCTTACATTTTCAAAATTTCTATACAAAAGCTCCAGTAAAGCCTATGTCTACTCGGTATAAGATGAATCTTGACCGTTTGTCGGTAAACAATGGACAGCATTATAATGTAAAATAGTCTTTTATAGTTCTCGTCTTATCCCATGTATGTCTTGACAGATTCTAAGTTTGAATAAAATTCTTGTATTACTGCATCAATTTAACTAAATTCATCCTCTAATAAGCAAACTCAAAGATCACAGTTTCCTTTCACACCCATATGCGCGCACTCTAGTTGTATAAAAAAACAAAAGGCTAAAAGAAAAGTGAAGAAGGAAAAGAAGAAGACGGACAAAAACTTACAGCTTCCTGTATCTTCGGGAAAATGAAGTCGGTCGCCAAAAGCTCAAACCAGCTAATGCCAGGCCTCTTCCAGATGTCTGTTGCTACAGCACCGGTGAAAGGGAAAGCATCCCAACCCCAAACCCTAATCATGCTCATAGCATTTTGGTTTGAGACTCTTCCTAGTGGATCCAATACCGTCACCATGGTGTCTTGCCTAAAATGCCACTTCTCCTTAATGATTCTGATGGCCACCCTGTTCATAAGTTTAGGGGAGTGCAACGAGTACCACGGCATTTGCAACTGGAGGTTCTGGAACTGTTTGATCACCTCCTCGCCATCTTGTTCAATGATAGGGACCCACACGATCTCGTAGCGCTCCTCGTGGAACTTGCGCTCGTTGTAGATCTTTACAAGGATCGTAAGGTCATGAGAGGTCAATTTGAGGTCCGAAACCAGCAACAACACATTCTTCCTCCGGAGCGACTCGACCTTATCCTATATAACAAACAAGGAGAATTATAAACATTGGTGCATCACGTGCTTTTTATCGATTGCACAACCGGTGAAAACTATTTACAACAACAGCAAGTTGGAGAAATGAACCTTTGTCTTCTTTGAGCCAAGGAAGAGAGGCTGAGGATCATCCTTGATGTAAAACAAGGCCTTGATCAGCTCCACGTTATCGGTAGGGGCATTGAAGAGTCGCTGCAGCCTCTGATACTCCTTAATTTCCTCTACATTATGAAAAAGACATAAATTTATTAGACTATTAGTCCAATATTTCGACCAAAAAAACAGACAATTAGTCCAATATATTTAGGGCTTAATTAAGTAGAAAAGGAGAAAACAAATTTTACCCTTTTTTTGTAAAAATTCTTCGTAATGTCTCTTGATAGAGTGGTGAATCATGTTCACTTTCCGAGCGAAAGTAGGCAGATCTTTTCCCTTGTTGCTGAAAAAGCAACAAATAGAAAATTCTCTTAGTGGCATGAGTCATTCCGATTAATGTAAAACAATTAGAAGTTAATTTCTTCTTCTCCAAGAGTTCTTCACTCTCGTGAAAAACGAAAATTTGCAAACTAATCAGGTAAGGGCACAGTGCTTTACCATGCAGTTTAGTAATCGTAATTAGAGTATCTTAAAACAATTCAGACCATTAAACTTTATCTTTTATAATAATAAAAAAAAAAGCAAACTCTTTCGAAAGCAAAAACAAAAACAAAAACAATATTATGCTTGATTTGTTAAACATACTCATCGACCATGCTAACGAGGCTGGTGAATTGAATAGAGCAAGCAAGGATGCTGATGATGATCTGATAAACGCTGCTTGCAACATCAATCATTGTAGACAGCTCGGGAACATCTTTAGAGTCATGCTCAAAATCCACAATGCATTGGGTCATATTCAGGGTGGTCTTGATCATTTCGTTGAGAACACCAAAAACTTGGATCTTTTGCGGGTCTGTGGGCTTGGTGATTGCAGGCAACCCCTTCAGTATGGCCATAGATTCTGCGAGCTTGTCCAATGGTTCAACTCGAGCAAGTCGCCAAAAGTCACCATAGAACACAGCAAGTGATGAGAGGGTAATCAGAGCCTTATTAACCCACGAGTAGCTCGATAGCTCGTGAAAGAGTGAGACCAGTGTTTGGCGCACATTTTTGGTGTCTAATGCCTTGCATGTGAGCTGATGACAGGGCAACAAGTTGATGCAAGAGATTAGTTACTTGCAACCTCTAAACAGCAGGCTAGAATGCAAGCATTTCACGATATTAAAGTTTCCTAACTTTAGTTTAATCGCATGCACATGGAAAAAAGTTAGAAAACGAACCAAAACAAATATACTTGAAGAAAATCTAACTCCTGGGAGGGAGATTATGAAATACCTGACAACCCACTTCGTTGATGGCAGCTAAAGGCGGATTGAAGCCCTCTTTTAGAGGCTTGAAACTAGGTTTTCCATATCCTTGAGTGCCCTGCAACGAAGATAACTTTATTATGAGAATGGGAAAGAGAGAGGAGAGGGACGACGAGAGATGCGATAGTTTTCACTATCAATCTAAGTGAGATGCAAGACTTCGAGAACAATTTTGAGTAAGCATGGATATTAAGGTCCTGTTTAATTTTAGGAAAACTTATCAAACTTTTCATTTTCATTTGCAAAGGCACTAGTCATATACATAACCCCCTTCGATATCCACTGATTGGCATACCTGGTCAATTTTCTAAACTAAGACCCCCATGTCAAGATGATGAAAATAGTTTATATGATAAAGGTTAGGCATATTTCGAATCGTATACAAATAAATGAAAAAAAAAAAAAAGAAAAAGAAAAACTTGACAGCTAAAAAGCTTTAGCTGGCAAAGAGAATTGGGACAGGGAAAACAAAAGAGCCCTTTATCCAAAAAGCGTCATTACTTGGATTAGTGCTTGTTTAAAGTAGATGGTTAATGTAACCAGAAAAGCAAGCAGGTACGTGTGGCCCATTTAATGCAATATCGAGTCCAAGTGGATAATCCATATCTTTTGAGATTAATTGTTTCGCCTTTCTTGTTCCTCCTTTAGCCATGTGAATAGCAAAGCAACCAGAAAAGCAAGCGGGTGTCCCCGCAGCCCACTCAATATGTTATCATCTCTATGTACGAATCTGGATCAGATTTTTACACTCCCAAATCTGATTTGACTTGTTTTTTGTTACTTATTTGAATAATGTATATTTTCCTCTCGTCATTTCCTTTGAGAGTTAAGGAATGAATATGTCAATGGATAATCAAATCATCAACATTTTATAAGTCTCAACATTAAAATGGCTTCATCCATCTCAAAAAGTGGAGGAGGTTTGTTTATAAAATAATTAAGTGGTAAAAATGTCCGCGAGCAGTCTTATTTAACCTTAATTGGAGGAGTATAACTACCACCCTCTCATTGACCATTAGATCAATGGAAGAGAAGGTCACAAGGGGAAAGCGTTTTTAACACTGACGTTATAAAAGCGTTTTAACACTGACGTTATAAGTATAACATTTAACAAATTTATAACATTATGTTGGTGATTACCGTAGGGTTGACGATGGAGTCGACGATGGCGGTTGTTCCGTGAAGGGTGTTGTCAACCAGATGGAAGAGGGACTGAACGTCCACGTCTCCTTCCTCAGGAGCGTGAGTGTTCACCATCTCCTTCATGAACTTCTCGTCGTCGAAAGAAGCAAGCAGGTTGGTCCACATGCTTTGGTCAACCTGATGAGGTTTGCCTTTGTGATCCATCCCAAGGAGATGGGCAAGGATTGTGGACATTTTGAATCTCAGAGAGAGAGAGAGAGAGAGAGAGAGAGAGAGAGAGAGAGAGAGAGAGAGAGAGAGAGAGAGAGAGAGAGAGAGAGAGAGAGAGAGAGAGAGAGAGACTAGGGTTTGAGTGAGTGTTTAGAGAGAGCAAAGTAAGGAAGGAAGAGGATGCAGGTGGTGTGGTGTGGGAAGAACTTAACGTGCGTGCTCTATTTATAGCCGTGAATGTGAGAAAGGATCGTATACGCCGACGTTTTGATAAATGAAAAAGGGTGAGAAAGGAAAATCAACGTCTTCAATGCTTTGTCTAGATTGGAGAAGTCTGTCCCCACAACCTTATCACCAATACGAATTTATATTTAAATGGCCATTCACTTTTTTTGAAGTGCCTATTACAAATAAATCAAGATTACTTAATAATAAAAAAACATAATATGAATCCAAATTTGGATCCCCAATCCCACTTGGTCTACCACCATGGCGGTCACAAATGATATGTAGAAGGCTTAGGTCTACGAATTTCAGATCATTAATGTGTATAAAGAAATGTCAAATTGTTCTTTAGAAGCTTAACTAACCTGGGATTGCGAGGAGCGCAAACAAAATCCAATTGTGTACAACATATTACTGCAGTAATTAACTAAATGGCCACAAAATCTTTTTAATATCTCCAACAAGTGGATAAATAATTTGAATTTGAGGTTTTCTTTTGTCATGGCATTTCTCATTTCATCTCTTATTCTTTTGATTGTTATAGCATAAAACATAATATGAATTACATTATCGAGAAATAGAGTAATACGGCTATTTCGTTCTAAATGCAAACACACACACATCTCAAGGAATATTTGGCATAATATGTAAATTTCACTAGCAATTGTAAAATTTCTTAGTATACATAGCGTTGCTATTTGCATATATATATATATATATATATATATATATATATATATATATATATATATATATATAAAATATGTATATAATATCTTTGCATTATTCTTTTTTCCGAGAAAAATAATTCCACTTAATGTGAAAGTAATTGCCACATCCACATCCTTTACCTCTCGATGACCAACTAATCGAAGCAATTGACGATAGGATAAAAATCTCTAATTTTCTGAATTTTTAGGTAAATAAAAGTAATTAAAGTGAAAATTGGCTATTGCAAGCCCACTTAAATGTGCTTATATTTCAATATTATCTAGGGAAAATTTCTAATTGACCCCATAGATATGACATCATTTCTCAAGCGATCCCCCATAGTGAGACCTTACTTAAACTACCACCCAAAGCGTGCCTTTGTGTTTTCATTGACCTGCTTGCCTCATCGTGGTTGATAAAAAGCCCCTTCCGATGACCAAGAGACACGTTTTTCTTGCCTTAAATTATACATCATCATTCTAAAAGTGATTGCGCTAAGTGCACGCGAGACTAGTGGGATAAAATTGAGAGATGCTCAACCTTTTTTCTAAGAATTCATACTCGAACCAAATTAGATCAAGGGATTATTACATTCGGTGTAATGTTATTGTAAGGGGAAAAAAAAAAGTTAGGGCAAAGATGAAAAACTCAAAATTCGAAAAAGAAACTTTTAAAGTACGAAACCTGTGTTTTACTAATTGAATGCTCAAATTATTTTAGTAAAAATTTCTGTAGATTGTAAGAAAATGTAGATTTTTATATTTCATAGTCACCATGATTTAGATTCAATACATCTTCTTGATTGCAATACCTTCGACATTCTAAATTTGGGGGTAGATCAACTAAATTTATCTATCAATAATCAAATTATTTTAAAAAACACTATCGATAGAGAAAAATCACATGCTGCTTCCATCACCATCAATGTATATTGATCATAACTACTTCTATTACTTTATTGACTGACACATCAATGGCAATCGACGAAGATTACTTCTTTCTCCTACCCATGGTGTATATAATAAAATTCCTTAGAAAAGCTTGCGAAACAACTTAGGAATAGCCTGACTCCATAGGATTAGAGTGCAAAATGCATAGACTTTTGGATATAGCTTCCTCAGGCGCATGTCCATTCACCCAAGGTGCATCTAAAAGAAAAATAAGTAACACTTGGGTAAAAAAAATATGATCATAACTCAATCTCTCAATAGCGACCTTAATGTTATCAACAACCAAATTATGGAGCTTTTTAAGAATCGTGAAGTTCCAATGTCAGACTAAAATTGCCTTGATCACTCCCTCCGAAGCTTGATTAATTCTTAATTAAACCCCGTACTTTCCTTTAAATTTTTTTATATTTTAGATTTTCGCCAATAATTAGTCCTCCCCTTTTTAACTACCCCCACATGTTCAGCAGAGACAGTTTGGGAAATCTCACCGATCACGGGGGCACATGCTCTATTGGGAGGGGAAAGAAGTGGGTTAGGTTTTCCGAACCCCAGAAATTAAAAAATGAAAAAAAAAAGAGAAAAATTGTTATTGATAGAAAGAAATTAAACAAAAAAAGACAAGGAGGCCGGTGATTCACGTGTTGAAACGGGTGTAGGACCGCAATGCTCGGACAAGGTGCTTTCGACTTCACTCATTTTTCTCGTTCGTTCTCAATTAAATTGCTCTCTCGCGCGCGCGCGTGCCCACCCAATGACTTTTTTTTTTTTTTGGTCGGTACACCCAATAAATTGAGAAGGCAATCTTTTTTACTCTTTCATCAAATAATAAAACCTCTGTTCATATTCGAGACTAGCCCCAGCATTAAATTTATAGACCAAGAGTCCAAGCGTGATACACGACGTGAATAGCGACAACTAAATCTCTATTCCTATTCGAGACTAGCCTCAGCATGGATTTTATAGACTAAGAGTCCAAGCGTGATTCACGACATGAATAGCGACAACTAAAAATTGTGAGAAAAAACGACCACCAAGGATATACCTTTACCTCGTCAAAAAAAAAAAAAAAGAAGAAGAAGAAGAAGATATACCTTTACCTTCTTTTGAGGATTATAGAGGAATCGAGAACGACCGAAAATGCTAGACGGAATCTTCAACAAGGAAAACAACTGACGGTCCATTATTCAAAGAACGAACAAGACAGTCAGGGGACCATGACAATGGCAGCGCTTCAACTCCTTGAAAGAAATATTCTCCTTATTTGAAAGCAATATAAAAGGAAATTTCCTTGGGGAGGACTCTTTAGGGAATTTATTTATCAAATAATTAAAAACAGTTACAATTTTCAATACACCGATTGTCTCATGTTATATATAAAAAGCTACTTTGAAAAGTTAATTATTTCTCGTTTAGTATTTTTAACAAGTGTTCAGTCACTCAAAATCAAATTCGTGAGATCCATAGTATTGTGTGTTGATGTGTTATATGCTAATTTGGGATTGAAGTAGAAGTATAGCATCGATAAGTTGGTCCAACTAGTTGAAGTAAAAGTAATTATTTCACATAAAGAAGGAAAAAGCAATACAATGGCACATATCAGTTTGGAGACAAAGAAAGGACGGATCCCGGAGAAACGGGGAAAAGTGGGGTAGAAAAATAATTCTTACAAAATCCAAAACATAAAAGCCAATATTATTTATGCATTTTGTTTGAAAATCTCTCATAAATCATGAGCGCTTATTAATTAATTAAGAAAATTTCATGACTTTCAAAGAACTAACAAATGCCATTGGAGCGATAGTTAATGTGACTTTTCACATATCGTCCTTAGAAAAATAATTTAAAAATTGATATTTTATGAAATTGCCAATGTCGATAATTGGATGGTCACTTTCCTTTAGGAGACACAAATTAAACAACTATAAAGCAAACATGTGATTTTGACTTACCGACCTTTCTAATGTTATATGCAATTACAACTTAGAAAAGCAAGTTATCCATATCAGTGGCTCTTTAAAAAAATTAATTGTGCATGCGCATTGGAATTTGCAATGTCATCGGATTTAATTATTTAATAACGGTGTTGAGGATTTTTCTAGAAAAAGGGAAAAACCTTTTAACAAAAGAATAGAAAAGTACAATTATTGAAAGAGAAGAATAGACAACCACTGAGGTTTGCTCCAGTGGTCACTCTTCCAATATAGAAAGGGAATGTGGGAAGTTCGAATCTCCATATTCTCAGGAGAGTTGGAGTGGGGACGATATAGTTTCATGAGTAGGTTTCGATTCTCACGTCCTGCAATGAGACAAGGCAAAAGTTTGAAAGTAAGCGTTGATCGATCCAAAAAAAAAAAAAAAAAGAAAGAAAGAGAAGAACATACAGTGTGTCGGGGAGATATAATTGTTGTGTGAACTCAAGACCGACCGCCATCGCTTTTCTTGCAAGAGATGGCAATGTCCTCGTCGAGTCGCTTTCCACAATTATAGTGCGCCCTGAGGATGGATGGTGACGAGTGCGGTGGTTTCCCTAGTGATATCATCTATTCCCTTTCTTATCTCTTTAGATTTTGCAATTTCCACATAAAATCACATTTTTGCATGAGCAATACATAAAAATGTATTATAGCACCCCGAAAAGGCCTAATGTCTACCGTTCATAAGGTACCATGACGAAGGCTACATTTTAAATCTTTCAGAGCAATATTTTCTTATTCAAAGATAATATAAAAAAGTATTATAAAGGCGTACTCTCAATAATATTTATCAATCAATACTATATAAAATTTGTACAGTTCTCAATATGTTGATTGTCTTGGGTTGTACATAACAGTTACTTTGAAAAATTATTTCTTTCTCATTTAATATGTTTAACAAGTGCCTAGTCTTCCAAAAAGACCATCAACAAAGTCATGACCCATAAAAAATTGGTGCCAAATTGTTCGCAGCTTGTTGTATGCTAATTGGAAGTGAAGTAGAAGTTCAGCTTTGTTAGAGTTATCATGTATTGATTGTGGAATGAGTTGATAGTTGGTTTGTAAATGTGAGGAAAAATCTCATTCCTTAAGCTAATTTTCGAAGTGAGAGAGACTCAAAATCACTTAACAATGGTATTAGAGAAAATTGTTTGGAGAAAGATAATATGTTTAGAGAAAATAGTTCTTTAAGCTCGAGACAGATCCCCATTGTTTTGTCAACCAAAAAACAATGTGAATCACGAATAGAATCAAAATGAGCTTTTCTTACAAGAGATGATAATATCTTCGTTCAATCATTTTCCACTATTATGGCACGCACTAAAATTAGAAAAAAAAGAAGGAAATGAATGAATATGAGTGAGATGATGTTCCTCATGATATCATCTATCCCCCTTCTTATCTACTTGAGGTTTTGCTATTATTTACATAAAATGACCTTTTGCATAAACCACAAAAGCCCTAAATCATGTTTACTATAACACTAATAAGCTGATTTTTTTTTTGTCATGTCACGAGAAATTTTAAACTATGTTTATGGCAACACCAACAGTCAATTTTTTTTTTTTGGTGTCACAAAAGCCACATATTTGTACTAGTGAGATAAAAAATTAAAAATTGTGTCAAAGAGGGTAAACTTTAGGATTTCTTGTGGTAGATAGAGAGTATTTTTGTTAAATTGATACAAGTTAGAGGGTATTGTTGACACACACAAAATTTTTTTTTAAGACATTGGTGTCATAATGGACATAATTTGCGATTTTTGAATGTGTATTCCTTATATACACACACCCCTTTTTCTTTCTTTGTGGACTTTAAAAAAGAAAAAAAAAACCATTGAGAACCTAAAAGAAAATTTTCTAGATAAATATACAAGTATAAAAAAAATGGAAAAATAATGTAATCTATGCTGACTTTAAAAAATATTTAAATGCAAAATTTCTAAAGTAAAACTCACTTCATATAGATTTTTTCTTGTGTCATTGAATTTAAGAATGTAAGCTTTCTACCCTTCATCTGGGGAGTGAAAATTGTAAAATACTTATTTGGGTATCTATACAAATCTCAATTGTTGATATTTAACTCATTTTCATAAATAAATGGTTGAAATTTGTTAATACATCAAATAAAATATCATATGGAGTAGATAATTCAGATTCTAACATGACATCATTGTATGTATCTATGAATATCACCAAAGGATGTTAATACTACTAGCAAATGGTTTGATTGACCTATAATATGTTAACAATGACGTCATACAATCAATCAAACATCATTTCATATGCTTTATATACGAATTTCATTTTAAATAACCCTGCATGCACGTATTTACTTTTGATTGGTCATCCCGTATTATACGCACGTGATGTGAAAAAAGGTAGAAAAATGGAGGCGAACCATCATTGCCTCTAATGTGAAGACCACAGATATAAAGCAACTCTTGGTATCTTATCTTTCGGAAATCAAAGGCACCATCACTAACATGACAGGTCTGCAGACAACGGTAGTGGGAAAAAGAGAATGAAGAAACCATGACTCGGTAAATTAGCGATTTTTGGCAGATGGAAATAATTGAAAGATCACTCTAGAAGAAGAGTTCGTACCAGCTGACTCAAAAGCGGAAATTAATGCGTGACGGTGACACAAATGTGCGTTCTCCAATGCCACTCGTACAAAATCCAAGGGACAGGTGTAAGGTCTACTAATAAAACACATGACCCAGACTCTCTCTATCCCCGGGCTGTCATTGTTTTTATAATTGGAATGGAATGGAATGAACGCACGTGAAGGAGAGAAGGTGAACTTGCTCCATGAAACTTGCTTTGTGGAATCCCACTTTGATTCGTTAACGGGACTTTTGGAAATTCATTGGTAACCATGAAATGAATTTATAATTTCAAAATAATAAGGACATTCACAAGTCATTTTCTCCATCTTCGATTTTTGCTAAACTTGAATTTAAATATTTTCAATTTTGTAATGATACAGTTCATTTTCTTTGTAGATCAATTGTTCAAACATTATTTCTTTCATCATTTGTTTAAGAGTGTTTTCCATTATATCTCATTAGTGTATGATTTTTATCACAAGTTTTTACTATACTCTTCCAAGATCTATTGGCAAGTACTGAAGATGGATATTGATGGTACCGTAGATGGTGGTGACATTGATAAGTCATGAGCGACGATGAAAACATGTTTTGGCAAATCTTTTATGGTGATTGGGTGGATGAAGAGGAGGAGACACAAACAGAAAATAATACTCCAGATCTAAGCACCCAAATAGTTATATACACTGGCGAGCAAACAGAAAGAAATTCTACAGCTTCAATTCAAGTACAAAATAGGGCAGAAGAAAATCTTACTATACCTAAACACCAAGTGGAACAGTACCAGGAAAAAGAGAAAGGCATCATGAACATTGACAAGCCAGAACATCAGCTTTTGCCGGCTAATAAATCATCGTCCTGGACAAAAAAAGAATGATAAAAAAAGGAGAGCAGAATTTTAAAAAGTTCCCCACAAAGAAATAAAAAAGGTACACCCCATATAACTCTATCCCTTTAGAGTTGACGGATTTTGATGAAGCAAAATCGTAGAATACTCCTATTAGTCTTTCGGGAGGCACGATGGGATGGGCTTTGGTGGCTAGCCTGAATAAGCCATTGGCTTACAAATGAGGATTATATGTTGGAATTGTTAGGGGTTGGGCACACCACTAACATTTCAAAACTTGAGAGCCATTGTGGCTCATGAAAGGCCCAGCTTGATTATGTTATTAGAAACAAAAAACAAAGAAAATGTGATCTTTCGTGTAAGGAGACAGCTGAAATTTAAAAATAGTTTTGTGATGAACTCGATAGGAATTGCAGGGGGCTGGCGGTACTATGGAATGATGAAGTTGAAATAGAGGTGGAATCTAGTTCACATGAAATGATAAACTTAATATGTGGAGATCATGAAAGCCAGAATCAAAATGCGAGTTACTTGTGTGCATGCTCCAAATCCCTTCCGGGATAGATTAAAATTATGGGATGAGTTGAGACAAATTAGTTTTTCTAATAGACTTCCATGGGTTTGTTTGGGAGATTTCAATGAAGTATTGGATTATTGAGAGAAGTTTGGAACGAGGATGACAAAAAATTATAGAATGCAGACTTTCCAAAATTGCTTAAATGATTGCTTGCTAATGGAAATTGATTACAAAGGGTGTGCTTTTACCTGGTCAAATAACAGAACAAGGGCTGATTTGGTTAAGGAGAAACTGGATCGGGTTTTTTGTTCTCTAGATTGGAGGCTATCGCTCCCAGAAGTAGAAGCGTATGCTCTCCTAGCTGTTGGGTCTAACCATAGTTCTCTCTTATTGATGGGTAATGCTAAACCTGCAAAGAAAAGAAGAGATTTCCACTTTGAGGCTTTTTGGACTGGAGATGAAGAATGCAAGGAAATTGTTAAACAAGCATGGCAATCTCAAACTCTTTATGAAGCAAGATTGCAAGACAAATTAATGGCGGTAAAACATGCTTTGAAGGAATGGAGCAAAAAGAAGTTCCCAAACAGCCAAAGTCGTATAAAAGCCCTAAAACAAGAGCTTCAATCCTTAACAAATAGCACAGTTTTGAACCAAGGAGAAAATAGGATGAAGCTCTTGAAAGAAGAAATTGAAATCCTATGGAGGAGAGAGGAGATGTTTTGGGGTTTAAGATCCAGGATTAATTGGCTACGATGGGGAGATAAAAACACAAAATATTTTCATGCAGCAACTATTCAAAGGAAACACAAGAACAAAATTACTATGCTAAAGAATACATCCGAGTAGTGGATAAGGGACAAACAACAACTTCAGCACCTCATCATATCTTTTTTCAAAGAATTATACACCTCGGTAGGTCCAATGAATTGCCAACCAGTACTAGATCAATGCCCAACACTAATTGGAGATGATATTAATGAATGTCTAGTGGCAGAAGTATCTTGGAAGAAGTACATAGTGCTGTTTTTCTACTTGGTGCACAGAAGGCTCCTGGTCCAGATGGTTTAAATGGAATTTTCTACCGACATCTTTGGGATATCATCAGTAATGGTGTTTTTGAGGAAGTTGGGGGCTTTTTCACTCGGGAATCTTAGAACCAGCACTAAACATAACACATATAGCCCTAATTCCCAAGACACCTCATCCAGAACGAATTGACCAATATCACCCTATTACCTTTGCAATTTCTCATATAAGATAATATCAAAGGTTTTGGCAAATAGACTTAAAAGATAGCTGCCTACGTTGATTTTAGGGGAACAAAGCGCTTTTGTTAATAGAAGACAGATTCAAGATAACATTTATATTGTGCAGGAGGTTCTACATCAATTGAGAATAAGAAAACGGAAGAAACATTTTCAAGCTGTGCTGAAGTTAGACATGCAGAAGGCCTATGATCATATTGAATGGGATTTCCTAGAAGGATGTTTGTTGAAAATGGGTTTTTGTGCAAAATGGGTCAATTGGATTATGCAATGTGTCACTATAGTTACCTTCAGCATCAAATTGAATGGTGAATCTCTTCCTTGTTTCAACCCTACCAGAGGTATTAGGCAAGGGGACCCCTTATCACCCTATCTTTTCATTTTGGTGGCAAACAGTTTCTCTTTTTTGATGGGAAAAGCTCTTCAGGATGGGAGTATAAATGGGATCAAGCTGAATTGATTCTGCCCTACTTTGACTCACCTTTTATTTGCAGATGATTCTATATTCTTTTTGAATGGATCTATACAGGAATGTCAAAATGTTGCATCAGTTCTAAATCAGTATTGTTATGCATCGGGACAAGCTATAAACCTGAACAAGTCTGGTATTTTCTTTAGTAGAGAGTGTCCCCAACTATTAAGGGATAATATGATAAGGGATTTGAGGGTTCCTGAGCTTGATCGAACTGGAAAATACCTTGGGATCCCTTCTGACTGGGGAACATAAAAAAGATAGGTGTTTGCTTGGATTTTAAATAGGGTAAATATGAAATTAGAAGGATGGAAGGAGCAAATTATGTCAAAAGCAGGTAAGGAAATCCTTCTGAAATCAATGGTACGGGCATTACCTTAATATGCCATGTCAATAATTCCAGTTTCAGTTTGTAAGGCTATAGAGAGGAAAATAGCCAATTTTCGGTGGAAAAACAGTGAGACAAGAGCTGGTCTGCATTAGAAGAGATGGGATATCATGAAATTCAGAAAAGACAAGGGAGGTATGGGCTTTAGAGACTTAATTACTGTAAACAAAGCCCTTTTGGGGAAGCAAGTGTGGCAATTGGTTAAGAATCCGGATGCTTTGTGGAGCAAATTGTTAAAAGGGCTTTATTTTTGTCACAAAAACTTTTGGCATGCTGATCAAGGCAATAAGCCTTCATGGGGCTGGAAAAGTTTACTATCGGGAAGGGAGGCCATAATGGATTTAGTGAGATGGTCGATTGGAAATGGGCAAAATGTCAATATTAGAATAGATAAATGGCTGAAGAGGGGACTAATAGGAGGACCAGCAAACCGAAATGACCCACAGAAAGTTTCTGAGCTGATGGATTTTGAAACAGAATGGTGGTATGAATCACTTTTGCACAACCTCTTTGATGAGCAAACTACTCATGAGATTCTTGCCATCCCAATCAACCGTCAAATTACAAAAGATGAACTGATATGGACAGGATCTAAGGATGGGTCATTTACTGTCAAAAGTGGTTATAATATGTTAAGAGAACGAGCAACAACATACTTTGCAATGGAAAACGCATCTTCTTCCCACCACACACCAAAAAAACTATGGAATGCTCTATGGAAGATGCAAACTAGCCCTAAAGTCAGGATTTTCATTTGGAATATTTGTCAAAATGTCATCCCATCCAAGGAGAATTTATGGAAAAGAAAGATTTTACTTGATCCGATATGTGATCTGTGTTGTGAGAGTATGGAAACGGTCGAGCACCTCCATCTTCTTTGTCCCTGGACTGCACGGGTATGGAGCCACCCGAAAATCAACCTACAAGTGATTGGCCAGGAGGTCACATGAATTAATGTATGGCTGGCGCAAGTTATCAACAAAGACTCGAACCTACCTTCTTTGGAAATGATCTCAAATGTTCTATGGCAGGTGTGGAAGGAGCACAACAACTATATATTTTGGGGAACCAAGCTGGATGCCTTTAAAGTGGTAGATCTGGCCCGATTTCAGCAAAAAAAAAAAAAAGCCATAAAAAATGGGGTTTCGGGCATTTGCAAGCAAGAAAAGAAGAGGAAAACGAGATCTCTCCAACTTGGATAGCTCTGATAGTTGGTATTTTGAAGATAAATGCGGATGGATCCATCTGTGAGGGGTCGACGGAAGGAGCCATGGCCTGTATAGTTCGAGACTTCTCTGGTAGCCTCGTGGATGGCTTCGCGAAACAGGTTCGGGCAGTGTCAAGTCTTCAAATTGAAACCCTAGCCATGCTTGAAGCCCTGGAGTACATAAAGCATAAGAAGATGGAAGTAGCTTCAGTGGAAACCGATTGCAAAGGGCTCGTGGAGTCCCTCAAGTACAAGAAAAACTTCGATTGGGAATCACATGCGATCTGGACAAAGTGCGTACAACTCCTGCAACAACTACCGAAAGCGGATTTGCTCTATTGTCCACGGGCCGCCAACACAGCTGCGGATTGGGCCACGCGACAACAAAGAAACAAAACACTCCCTTGCAATTGGATGGTTTCTCCTCCTCAAGGCCTTTGGGCCTTGTTATGTAATGATGCTCCATCTATGGGGTTGGTTTCAGCTATAATAT